>JZKD02S2424531.1:98179-116022 GCA_000966675.3 Picea glauca | reverse complement strand
TCACTTCTCTTTATTATTTAAATAATCCACCTTGACTTTGTCACTTTACTTTATCATTTAAATAATAATTTCTTCTTTTAGGTCACTTTGACTTCTTTGACCTTAGGGGCTTCAATCCTTCATGTGGGGACCCTTCATCTTCGTAAGGCCATAACTCTCAAACCATGAGGAGTTATGTGACATTCCACATACCACCGAAAATGGAATTACAAGCACTATCCATCTAGGATAGTTTCACCAACAATTTCCTTGATCTTCATCTCATTACTCCACATACAAGTATGGGTCCTCCAACCATTCTTCTAGGATAACTCAATCCACAAAGCGTCTTCCCATGAGGAATTTCACCATAAGGGGACCACTTTGGAGTTCATTCATTTGTGCACCTTATCAATCATGATAAGACGATAATGAGAGCATGGGTCCTCCAACCATTCTTCTAGGATAACTCAATCTGCAAAGCGTCTTCCCGTGAGGGCTTTCGCCATAAGGGGACCACTTTGGATTTCATCCATTTGTGCACCTTATCAATCATGATAAGACAATAATGAGTCATCTATACATTTTTCAACAATGCATCATATACCAATGAAACCACATTGATCCATCTTCATCATGTATCAATGACAACTCATTGATCCATCTTCATCATATCAATGATAACTCATTGATCCATCTTCATCTATGAATTCTCATCAAGGAAAATTGTTGTCCCTTGACCAAGTTTTGGAGATTATTGGTCATATTTGAAGTAATTTTATTACTTCAACAGGATGTCGAAGGCGGAGCACAAGATGAAGCAGAGATCGCAGGATCTCGACCCCTTTTTAGGGATTTTTGGGTTTTGGGCATATGTAATGGGTATGGGAATGTCGAACCATGGGTTTACCCATGTTTAGGCCTATTTTGTAATGTATAAATAGGAAGCTAGGCAATGTAAGTAAGCACGCCTGCGAGGCTAAGTGCAAGTGGTTGTTGTTAGGTGCACAAGTAGATCTGTGTGATTTGTCTTTGTGCATACTGTGTGAGGCTTGCAAGGATAAGTTCAAGTAACTATAAGAGACTATGTAAAGGCTTGGTGTTGTTCCCTAGCTCGAAGAAGGAGGATATCACGGTGTGCACACAGACATCATGTCTTCTATAGAGTAGGATTTGGAAGCTATGTGCCTGTAAGAAGCTTGACTAAAGATAATAAAGAAGAGAAGAGTTGGTGGACGTAGCCCCAGAGTGGGGGTGAACCACGTACATGTTGTGTTGTTATGATTTGTGAAATGTATTGATATGCTTATGTGTTTACTTTATTAGTGCTTTTATATAAATGAATGATAGATAGATCTGTTAATGCTTTGTGCTTAATAATGTGGATGGATGTTATATTTGATGCTTAGTTCTTAATCATCTTAGATTCGGATGAATACTGTGATGCTCTACATTTTAGGGTTTATCTACATTGAGAGCAAAGTTTAACTACACTGTAGCTAAGAACTAGATATTGATGAATGTTTACTCCTAAGTGCCATGTTAAGTGTTAGAATCACATATCTGTGTCCCATCTAAGGTTGTAGACACTGGAGTCCTACAACCACCCCTGCCTCTACCTCAGGTGAGACTTCATCTGCTTTGCAGATGTTGCTAAAAGGGTCGGTAGTTAGGGTTTTTTTGGTGCATTGTTGTAGAGTTGAACCCTGGGTCTACCCCTGTGCCAACAAATGGTTTCATTTTCGAGATTGAAACTATGATTGCTAGGAATTGATGAAGAAGAAGCTTTGTGCAAATATCCGACCTAAAACTGTGAAATCTTCATGCGTAGATATGTTTCCCTAGTGCGCAGAATTCTACTTGATCTGTGAAGCTCTGTGCCAAGAAGAAGGGTCATATCTAAAGAAAAGAGGTAAGGTTTGAAAGCTTTGTGCCCTGATAACAGTAAAAGTAAGAATTTTTGGTAAGATATGCAAGCTCTGTGCTCTGATAAAGGTAAGTTTTAGATATGAAAGCTTTGTGATCTGTAGAAGTAAGATAAGTGGAAATTTTTTTGTTTCTAGAGTATGGATCTAGGTATTTTTAATAATATTTTTCCTAGCATGGAAACTAGGGCACTTGATATAAGTAGATCTTATAAGAATAGTGAAAGATATGTTATACCTATGCATAGAGAGAATGTTTGGACTAACAAATGGATGCAAGACCCTAGAAATAATTTGTTGCAGGTTAGCTACTATGATCCTAGCGCACAGTATAGAAAAAGTTGGGGATCATTTAAGAGAAAGAGAGGATTAACCCTTTGCTACATTTGCAGAAGACTGGGACATCTGGCTAAGGGATTCCCTAGTAGAATACCTAGTTGTCTTTGTTGTAAAGCTATGGACCATGAAGTATTGGATTTCCCTAGAATGATTGTTAAGCTTGAAAGAATGAATTCGAGACAAGAAAACCTTATGGAAGATCCAGAAACTAGGATTATGGAAGAACCCCAGAAAGAATCAGACAAAGTATTGTTACAGATGAAAGAAACCTTGAATGACCATTGACATGTCAACTTATTAGAGATCTTCAAAGAAAAAGAATGCATAGAAGCAAGAATAGGATACTTCAACATTGATTGTGTGTTGGATGAAGAAACACAGGTGAATATTATGATAGAAAGAACTTGGGAAACTTTGGGAAATCCTGCTATGATTCTTTCATTGGAAGAAATAGGAATATTCAAAGGAAATATAATAAACCTATGTGGAAAGCTCACCCAGATATCTATGAATGCCAATGGAACTTCAATAGAGGAAGAATTTGAAGTTGTTAAATTTATTGAGAACAACGCTCCATTTGCTATGTTACTAGGAAAATCTTGGATTGAAGGAGATCAGGCTAGAAGGAAGGAAGAAGAAGTCTTATAATAAAAGAAGCAAGAGTTAAAAGATTTCATGACTAGGAGGATCACACACTTGATTGAGTAACAAAAGAATAGATCAAAGCTATTCAACACTAGAGACTTGGATGTTGAAGTTGCAAGAACAAAAGAAGAATCACAAAATACTAAAGTACCCACCCCAAAGGAAGAAGAAGTATTACCCTTGAATCATGGGAAAGAATCCCAACAGTGCGAAGTTACTAAACCAAGAGGAGATAAGAATCGGAATAGAAAAAGGAATATCGAGACGAAACTTACTGGGAAAAATGCTAGAAAGATAAGTAAGAAGAGAATATCGAAAGGAATATCGAGACAAAACTTACTGGGAAGAATGGAAAAAGCAATATCGAGATGAAACTTACTAGGAAAAATTATAGAAAGATAAGTAAGAAGAGAGATAAGATCGAAAAGTTACAGAAGGTTCCACAGGAAACTTCGCAAAAGGAAAATTTGAAAAATTGGAACTTCGTTGGAACATCAAAACAACGTCACATGGCACTTCGCCATGGTGAAGTGATATAGCCATTGGGAACAGTATAACCATTAGACCAGTGCCTCGAATGGTTAGAAAGGAATTTATGGTAAAAAATTTCACCACCAGACCATTGGAACCACGCCATAACGAACATAATTGAGTTAATGAAGGATTCCCACCTGTTGCAAGAGATTTGTTTCCAAGTTATCTATTTATCCCATCGCGCCATGCACCAATAACACTCTTTCCAATCATGATTATCTAATCCCACAAAATATTTGATTTCACACAGTGATCATCGTGCTACTGCCATCCCTCCCATTGCATTCACTAGTACTCTTCTAACCCGAGATATTCAACCACGAGCGTGTATATCCAAAGAACTTAGCACAGTCAGAGATCCTATGAAGGAATTACTCATCAAACTCATGACTGAGAGAGTCATGTCTGAAAGAGTAATGTTTGTGGGTGTACAAGAGTCATCGACGAGAGAAGTGCAAGCCTCCCTGTTGACTGCTCACGGAGCCGGACCATCCCAACCATCAGTGGAAAAGAGAACCAAGCACAGAGATGTCCTAGCTAATGTGAAGCTGATCCCAACCATATTTCTCGACTACATCCCACCTCTGGCCGGCATGGTGAGTCGTGATAGTGTGACCATATATTTTGAGTACGTCATGGTTACTATGTACCTCCCAAAGGGGATATGTTCAGTTCGAGTACCACAAGACAATATCACAGCGTTGAAGTTCAGTGACTTCAACCTCGAAGATCACAAGAACCATAGCATGCTCACCTTATACAAATACCTGACCAGGACAAAGGGGAAGAACTCAAAGATAATCCCTCAGCCATGGATGATGAACCTCGTGCAGTCCACCCTATTAAATGTAATGAAAATCCCACACTTTGGGAGGCACCGGGAAATCAACGCCTGTGTCAAGATTCTACTGTCATGTTACCATGGCGGCTACTTATGTCTAGACCGTCGTATTACAGTCGATGTGACATTGATCCATAGGATCATAGGGTTGAATATGAAAGGACATGATCCACAAGAGTTCTATCCATGAAAATCCATAGATCGTGCACTAGCACAGAAGATCAAGGACACATACGACGATGTTGAAAAGGGTAAACAAGGCTAAAAGGTAGCCTCCATCCATAATGGCGCAGTGCACCTAGCATGTCAATTAATAGTTGGGAAGCTAGTAAGGAAGAACAGACCCATGCAGGTCATAGGATTTGTTGTTGACCTCACAGGGAAGTGTGTAGAAGGTCTATAGATGAACTGGATGAAGTACCTAGTCAATCATCTTGAACTAGACTATCGTGGAGCGCAGGATCAGGGATACGAGTTTCACTTTAGTTGTCTCCTTATCCTCATCTCGTTTGTTTCTTGGGAGATGTCGGAAGGTCCAACCTTCATGGATATTGAGCCATTCGATCCTCTCGCTATGAAGTTTGCCATGCTCTGGTACTCAATCAATATGAGTAAACAGTGGTAGTCGAACGTTGTTTCTCACACATACTACCTCCAACTAAAGAGATCCATCAAAGCTAAACCTCACATGACTCTGAACGCCCTACAGAGATTCTAACCCCTGATGAAGTTCAGTGCAAATTGGAATTTCATCTACATTATAGTGTGAGTAGATGAACATAAGAAGCAGATCTAGTCATATTACAAACTCATAGAGGAGGACCTTGAGGAGATCACTAAGGAATGGTCAGCATACCTCCTTATCCCTGCTGACCCTACAGAGATATCTGACCCTGAACTGGATAGTCCAGAGGATGCCCACAAAGAATAGGACACACCAGGAACTAGCAAAAGGAAGAAGACTGAAGAGGTCCACAACTTAAGCAGTGCCTCAGAGAAGACTGCTTCTGATTGAGGAAGTAATGACGAGGTAGAAGAGACAAATGACAAAGAAATTGAACAGAAGCAAGGTGAAGTAACACTGCTTAGAGATGAAGTTGACCCCTTGAAGAAAAGGAAGGCTTCTCCCTCGAAACGTTCTTCCTGGAAGAAATCAAGAGCCATCATGACCAAGATGCAGACTTTACTCACTACTGATGATTTTGACTTCATCATAGCATCTCTAAATGATGATTCGTCGGAAATCACAGAGAAAAAAGAAGCTAAGAAGGAGGAAATGTATGACAGAATTGAGATCAAACTTCGAGGGGTACAACAGGCCCTTCAGTCTAGCCGCATAGTATCCACTATGCCCCTGCCATCAGGAGAACCGGATTTGGGAGATGTTCTAGTCCAAGTCTGTCGACTAGCTGATGTAGTCGAAGCTCGCCTTTGTCGCACACAAGAAGAAACAAAAAAATCAACCCAGGCCTTGAAGCAAGTTCAAGGCATGCTTGTAGAAAAACTCAGAGTTGTAGAACAAGAGAAGTTTTCTCTCCAAGCAAAGTTTGAAGAAGAGAAAACATAGATGCAACAAGAAAAAGAATAGTTGCTCGTAGAGAAACTTGCAATGAAAGAAGTAGTCAACATAGTACTCCACTCTGTGACAGGCATAGAGATAAATATAGAAGACCGAGTTGAGTATCAAGTAGAGTAGCTCGTGGAAGTTATCCAACAACTACAACAAAGAATAACATATTTAGAGCTTTGCATCATGCCCAATACCTTGCAGGATGTAAAGGATCAAAGAGAAGCAACTGCCCCGAGTGCAGTTGAGAAAATAAAGTCCCTTTCCATGGAATGAAAGAAACTGAGTGATTGAAATTCCCAGACGTATGAGTGAATCATTGAGAACCCATAACTAAAGTCACTGGAGTCACAGCTCTAGGAAGCGAAGCAACAAGAAGAGGCAATACAAAAGCAGTTGAATCCCCTGACAGTTGTGGAAAGAATGAAGAGATCCCAAGAGAAGCACACCACCCAACAAAAGCTCCACACAATTCAAAGAAAATTCATGGAAGTGACTAAGAGGCTCCAACCTATATAGGATAAGGCTTGCCAATTGTTCGTAGGGATCGAAGGCCAAGGATCAAAATTAGAGCAAGTCATCACTGTAGCTAAATAGCGCCTAGAGGGACCTGTCAACGAAGTAGTCATCCAAGAGTTCATTGAGCTGGAGATCATGGCACAACAACAAGTCAAAGCATCTCGAGCCAAGCTTGGGGATTTTGAAGTAGAACTACCTAGACTAGAGTGACTCGGGATGAGTCACAGGTGAGTGTTGGGGGCTTGTTGGCCCTTGACAAAGTTTTGGGGATTCTTGGTCATGTTTGAACTAATTTTGGGAATTCGACAGGCTGTCGAAGGCAAAGCACAAGACAAAGCAGAGATCGTGGGATATCGACCCCTTTTTAGGAATTTTTGGGTTTTGAACATATATAACGGGTATGGGAATGTCGGTCCATGGGTTTACCCATGTTTAGGCCTATTTTGTAATGTATAAATAGGAAGATAGGCAAAGTAAGCACCCCTGTGATGCTAAGTGCAAGTGGTTGTTGCTAGGTGCACAAGTAGATATGTGTGATTTGACTTTGTGCATACTGTGTGAGGCTTTCAAGGCTAAGTGCAAGTAATTGTAAGATATTGTGTAAAGGCTTGGTGTTGTGCCCTAGCTCGAAGAAGGAGGATCTCACAGAGTGCGCATAGATCTCCTGTCTTCTACAAAGTAGGATTTGGAAGCTATGTGCCTGTAAGAAGCTTGACTAAAGATAATAAATAAGAGAAGAGTTGGTGAGCATAGCCCCGGGGTGGGGGTGAACCACGTACATGTTGTGTTACTATGTTTTGTGCAATGTATTGATGTGCTTATGTGTTTACTTGCTTAGTGCTTTTAGATAGATGAATGATAGATAGATTTGTTAATTCTTTGTTCTTAATAATGTGGATGGATGTTCGATCTTATGCTTAGTGCTTAATCATCTTAGATTTGGATGAATACTGTGATGCTCTACATTTTAGGGTTTATCTGCGTTGAGAGAAAATTTTAACTGTGCTATAGCTAAGAATTGGATATTGATGAATGTTTACTGCTAAGTGACCTGTTAAGTGTTAGAATCATAGATCTGTGTCCCAGCTAAGGTTGCAGACACTGGAGTCCTGCAACCACCCTTGCCTCTACCTCAAGTGAGACTTCATATGCTTCATAGGTGTTGTTGAAAGGGCTGATAGTTAGGGTTTTGTTGGTGCGTTGTTGTAGCATTGAACCCTGGGTCTACCCTAGTGCCAACAACAATACATATTACATTACATCAATCATCAATCAATCAATCCTTTGGCATCAATCGATCACTTGAAATAAATCAATGACATCAATAAATCAAACCATTGGCATCAATGACAACCTGATCTAACAAGAGAGTCTGTCAATTCGAGAGTCCCTTGGCATACCAGAGTCGTTTTCTGCAATTTCTGAACCTTTCAATGAAGAGAAGCTAATTAGGGTATACAAAGAATGTCCATGAGAGGTATGGGATCTATTTTTGCAGACAATTGTCAAAACATAACATTTTTCATAGAGTTTGTCTTTTCCAATGAATGTGAATATAATGGTTATTGAAGTCCAATGGGTATGTTCCCTTTAGAGTCAAGTTTTAGGTCTAGACAATGACAAAGATATAGTCAAAATCATGCTTGATTTCCTTTTGAACTTTTTTAAGTTAGAGTCTGGTCTGTCAGTCTGCATCAGTTTTGATCAATTCATAGCTGATAATATCCATAAACATCTAGTGAATTTGTTCTCTCTAAGGAATTTCGGATACTACACCTATTTGTTGAAGATTTTCCTCGAAACCAATAAGAGAGAATTTCCTGAAGAAACATTTGTATCAACTGAAAGTAAAAGGATTACATTTCTTATCTTCATAAACAAAGTCATATCCAGTGTTTAGAGTTTTATTTTCAATACCAGCCTAGCCAAAGTTTTGGATGAGATGAGGAGCTATCTACAACCAAATCCAAAGAAAAAAGTAGGGGATTGGGTACTATTCATGCACTCAACAGTAATTTGGGTTTATGGTTGTCATGAATCCCCCTATTTATTTCCTATTTTTCTAACCCCTGGAATATTTTTCCTTGAATTCATAAGGCAAAGAATTATATCTGAGACAGATAATTTCCTAAATTTGTGCAAATCCTCCAACCTCAAGTTCCATTTTATCATTGACCTTTCATTATCAAAGCCAGATCATTTTTATCTCAAATTCAAGCAAAGCTCAAAGAATTTGGTTTTTCACAACTACAGGGAAGAAGGTACGATCCACATCAAATCATATCCAAGAGAAGATTGATGAAAAAACAAGCCCCTTATGAGAATGAACAGGTTGAGGGTTTTGATAAGCTAGAAAATCTAGAATTCTGTGTTGATATGGAAGCAATCTTGCAACCAACTCAAACACATAAAGTGGAGGCGACCCTGTAACAAAGACAAACACAACAAGCTTCTTAGAAACTGATAGTCAAAGTTCCAAAGATGAGTGTTTACAACAAGAGAATCAGTTCAGAGGCCATGGGCACCAGTGATCAACAGATTGTTCCTAAGAATATGAGGATTACACAGTCTCCACAGATAGTGGATTTAGAAGATGAAGAGCCTAGGGAACAACTAAATCTGGATATGGTGGAAAGTGGTACTAGCACTGTAGAGGTTGGAAAGGAAATCAAACTCCAAAGTGAAGGTGGCTCAAGAACCTTTAGCAACAAGAAATACATCTTTAATAAAACATTTGAGGCAGTGTATCAATCTAAAGAAGATTTGGAAAAATAGTATGCTGAGAAGGGAAACATAGCTATAGGTGAGATGAGGGATTTAGTCCCTGAAGTGAAAAACATTTCTCAACATAAATATTCTCTATTCACAGTAAGGGATGTTGAAAAGAGGACATTTAACATTGTAGTTGCATATGAAGACAAAGTCTCTGAAATAAAGATAAGGTATGACAACATCAGTGCTCTAGACAAGGTAAAGTTCCATAAGAATACTAGTGATATGTTGCATTCTAATTACCTGAGTTTAAGCTTGAAGAATTCAAAGTTGTCATCTTATGCAATGAAATTGGAAGGGCAGCTGAGGAAAGAAAAATAATCTAACATATATTGGTAGACTCGGGTCAAGAGGATGGAATTTGAAGGCCCCCAAGGGATGAAATCCTCATTGGATGAGAAAGATAAATTAATTCAAAGTTTGAAGAAGAAATTGAAAATGTCTTCTACAGAGCATCCACAAACAGTAGAATTGGTTTCTCTAAAACAGGAAAAGGAAACACTTCGTCAAGAGGAATTGGCAAAATAGTATGCTGAGAAGGGAAACATAGCTCTAGGTGAGATGAGGGATTTAGTCCCTGAAGTGGAAAAGATTTCTCAACATAAATCTTCTCTGCTCACAGTAAGGGATGTTGAAAAGAGGACATTTAACATTGTATTTGCAGATGAAGACAAAGTCTCTAAGATAAAAATAAGGTATGACAACATCAATGCTCTAGACAAGGTAAAATTCCATAAGAATACCAGTGATATGTTGTATTTTGATTACCTGAGTTTAATCTTGAAGAATTCAAAGTTGTCATCTTATGCAATGAAATTGGAAGGGTAGCTGAGGAAAGAAAAAGAATCTAGCATATCTTGGCAGACTCGGGTCAAGAGGATGGAATCTAAAGGCCCCCAAGGGGTGAAATCCTCATTGGTTGAGAAAGATAAATTAATTCAAAGTTTGAAGAAGAAATTGAAAATGTCTTCTACAGAGCATCCAAAAACAGTAGAGTTGGTTTCTCTAGAACAGGAAAAGTAAACACTTCGTCAAGAGGAATTGGACTACAACGCTAAGGCATTGCAGCTAGAACGAGAAAAGGTGAAGTGGTTACAAGAGTAGACAAAATTTCTAAACAAGGTTGTAGTTGTACCTCCTATTTCAGAAGTTGGGTCAAACACTGAAGGACTCGTACAGGCTATGTCACAAGTTAGCCTAAAAGAAGGAGAAATCAAAGGGCTAAAAGGAAGCATAGATAAATTGAAGAAGGAGATGCAGGCAAAGGATGAAGGAATGGCTCAATTTCAAAAGGAGAATGAATTCTTGCAGAAAAGAGTAGATAAGTTAAAGATGAGGTTAAGAGGAAAAGGATTGTTGTAGGGGGGCAATCATATCATCTGGGACTCTATAGTTTTTTTTTTTTTTGTAAGTAAGGGGTTTTATATATAAAGGCCTTCAAAAAACTAGACCAGAGTTACAAAAACTTGATAACAACTGGAATATAGTTATTGAACTGCCCCAAAAAGGAGAAACCAGTTCAACCAGTTGGGTAAGTTTAGCATCTGAAAACCTAAAAGTCTTAAAGAGAAAAGCTAATATGACTAAATTGTAACTAAAAGAAGAAACTATTAAAAAAGAAAAGATCCCTTGAGGGGTTATACACTTGGCAAGTAACCTGGCCAGGTGGAAAGAATGGCCACGTGGCAACGCTCCTCCTCAACGAGTGTCCCTTTGCTTTCCAAATGCATGTCAGTGTCCATAGTGCACTCATCCCTATTGGCAGCTGGCAGGGCATCTCCAGACAGAGTGTGCACATGCTGGTCTGTGGCTGTCACCTCTTCCATGTCCTCATGCTGGACCTGCTCTGCAATGACCTCTACTACACTCTGCATCCTAAAATTTTTGTCGTCGCTTTCTAAGTAGGGCACCCCTGCTGAAGCCGCACCTGCTGGGTTGGAGGGAGAAGAATCTTGGAAGGTAGATAGGATCTGAAGGAGGGTCGAGAACCTTCTGTCCATAAGCTGCATTCGAAATTGGAGGTCCTCCATTCCCTGACAGAGTTCGAAGACCAGATCATAGAGGAATGTGAAACTCTCTTTCAGCTGCAGATCAAGTGTGGAGTCGGTAGACGCGGATGTGTTGTTTTGGGTGGCTCGAACATGAGGTGGCACCCCCATGGGAGGCCTTGAGGAACCAGTAACCGGTGCATGGAAAGGATTGAAGGTTCTGGAAATTGATGGAATGACAAGGTGGTGCAAAGAAGAGCCCAGCAAGCTTTCAATAATGGTTAAGCAATCAAACCGAGAGACAGGCGAGGTGGAGGAAGTGAGAGGTGCTAACTTGGGCTACAGAAGCAGCGAGGAAAGCATTGAGGATGAACTAGGGGGAGAAATAGATGCTTGAGGCTGAGGAGGATGCCAAGGATATCCCCTTCACATCCGTCCTCGTTGACGCGGCATGATTTGAATACGGAAAAGGATTTGGTGTTCCAGGAAAATGTAGAGAGTCTGGAGATGTTCGGGACCTGTGAGCACCATGAAAGTCCAAGCATAACTAGGACAGGGAAGCAGAGGAATGTGGGAGTTAGTCCTCGAGAGAGGGAGAGGAGCACAAGCAGACAGAGAAGCCATAGAACAATGCGTAATGGAGGTCGGGTGAATCAAAATTAATGTTGCTACAATCAACGTGAAAGCTAGTTAATGCAGGGTAGAGTCGGCGGTAGTCGGCACGATCTAGTCACATGGCGCTCTGCCTTGCTGGCTTGTCCGCTCTCCCTCTATGCGCCATGTGGTCTACACTAACACCCCATCTGAGGGTTTTTCCACTTCCCCAGCTTTGCAGATACATTGTTGGAGGATAGGGTGATCAGGATTAAGGGACGTTTTACAAAGGAGTTCTAGTCCATCCCAGTTGGTCCCCAGATTAGCCAGTTCATCCACTACTTGATTCACACTCCTCCTAATATGAGCAGGTATAATAGCCTGATTGGGTTGCAGTAAGTCTGTAATAGTCTTTAGCCCATGTGAGAGTATCCAACTGGGTGATATTCTTTCCGGGTCCGCTCCATTTAAAAGTCTGTTGAAGAGATTGATGATGATTTGAGAGTCTCCCTCTACAATCAGCTTGGTGAAGTTGTGTTCAATGGCTAATTGYAGTCCCCTAATGAGTCCCCAAAGTTCYGTCGCATTGTTCATGGTATGACCAAGGGAGCCTGCATTAATGAGAATAATGTGTCCATGGTGATTGTGGAAAACGACCCCATAACCCGCTGCTCCTGGATTGCCTTTAGAGGCTCCGTCAAAGTTGAGTTTGATGAAGTCAACTGGAGGGGTGGACCAAGAGGAGGGGCTGCTGGGAGGGTGGGGGGAAGAAGAGGGGAAAGGTGGGTGAGAAGTTGGGAAGGGCTTCCAGTGCTTAAGGATCAGGATTTCTGAGGGGTTGTTGATCAAGTCTTTTTCATTCCAAAGCTGGAGGTTGAGAGTTTCTAGAATATTGAGGCGATAACAGTTCCAGCAGTGTTGCCATGGGAGGGAAACATTTTTGAAAATCGTTCTGTTTCTTTCCTTCCATACCTGCCAGAGAATGAATACGAGAAGTAATTGTCAAATACAATTCAGGAGGGGATATTGGAACACTTGGTCCCTCCAGTTCGTAATAGTGTCGATGATGTTGTCTCTTTCGCGGTCCGAGGTACGCATAATGAGTGCACTTTGGTCCCATATTTGAGCAATGTACGGGAAGGAATTGAGAAGGTGATTCATGGTTTCATCTACCTCACCACAAAGCATACATATAGATGGCCCCACAAAACCTCCTTTTGAGAGGTTATCCCAGGTTAGAATGCCCGAATGGATGACGAGACAGAGGAAGAGGGTGATTTTAGGCCAATGTTTGAGGTTCCAAATTTTTCTCCAAACTTCCTGTGTAGGTGTCGGGTCTGATTGGGTTTTGATGTGATAGGCTTCTCGTATGTTGTAGGTGCCTTGTGGTCGATATCCCCATCGAAGGATATCCTCTCCTGTGAGCTTGGGGATTTTCCTTTTGAACATTTCATCCTGCCAGGGTCTCAGATCCACGTGCATGTCCAGGTTCATTCGTTCCCTATTAAGGTGTCAGTGCCCCCAGGTGTCTTCTGGAGGGTAATCTTGCCAGTAATCAGCTAATTTTGTTAGGCCCGCATGTGTGGCTTGGGTGATGATATGCTCATCCCAGTCCTCATGGTCCAAACTTGGCCATTGCTGCTAGGAATCTTTCCAGAAGAGGGTTGTTTTCCCATTTCTAATTTCCCAAAAAGCATGGTGGGTGACTAGCTATCTATTCTTCTTAGTTGTTGCCTAGATTAAAGACCCTGGGGTGTCTTCATTCCAACGTATTAGGTTTTTTTCTACCAACTCTGGTGCATATTTCTTCCTCCATAGCCTTGCCTAGAGGTCCTTGGGATTCTTAAGCCATCGCCACCATATTTTAGCGCTTAGGACTTTATTCATGATGGAGGGGTCCCGTAATCCAAGGCCTCCTTGCGCTTTGGATTGACAAAGTTTGTCCCAGCTAATTAGCGCTATTTTCTTCCCTGTATTGAGGCCTTTCCATAGGAAGTTCCTTTGTAATATTTTAATCATTGTGAGGACAAACTTTGGAGAAGCCAGCACCGAGAAGATGTAGGTGGGAAGGGCCTGGAGAACTAATCAGAGGATAATGAGACGACTCAAAAGGTTTAGAACTATGAGGGTCCAGGAAGAAAGCTTCCTAGTAAAAGAGGAGAGGAGATGTTCCCAAGAGGAGTTTCAGAGGGCATTATCA
Source organism: Picea glauca (assembly GCA_000966675.3). NCBI lineage: Eukaryota > Viridiplantae > Streptophyta > Pinopsida > Pinales > Pinaceae > Picea > Picea glauca. The sequence continues at coordinate 102,119 of JZKD02S2424531.1, read as the reverse complement.
ATCAGGGGTATGCCAAGGTATTTCGATGGAAGGGAGCTTCTATGGAAACCTAATATATCATAGATATGGCGCTGAATCGGGGGGGGGGGCATATTAAAGAAAAATATTTGGGATTTGTCTTTGTTATAGTCCAAACATGAGGCTTCAGAGAAGGTTTGGAGGATCAAGAGGATGGAGTTTTCTTCATGCATAGTTGGGGTACCCATCAAGAGCGTTTCATCCACAAATTGGCTATGTGAGATAGGGGGGGAAATGCCATGCAAAGGTAGGCCAGCCAATAAATTGTTTGCAACAACTGCGTGAATATATTGACTAAGACCTTCAACCATAATAATAAAGAGGAATAGGGAGAGAGGGTCTCCCTCTCTAATTCCTCTAGAAGGGGAGAAGGGGGGAGAGGGAACACCATTGATAAGGATGGAGAAAAAAACTGAGGAGGTTAGGTTCAAAATCCAAGTCATCCAAAATTTATCAAATCCAAAGGCAAGGAGCATTTTCCGCATGTAGTCCCAACTTATATTATAGAAGGATTTAGAAAGATCTAATTTAAGGAGCATACCTGGCATTCTAGTCTTCTGCAAAGAGTGGATCACCTCATGAACTAGGATGATGTTGTCCAGGATTTGTCTGCCCTCCGCATAACCCAATTGTTCTAGAGAGATGATAGTTGGTAGGATGGGCGTGAGCCTTCAAGCGATCACCTTTGTTAGAATTTTATAGATGACGTTGCAGAGGGCTATGGGTCTGAACTGCTTGGAATGGTGAGCCTACCCATCTTTGGGGATGACAGTGAGGAAAGTCACATTGAGAGATTGAAGGACTTGTCCTGTGGATCGGGAGTCTTTAATAATTTCCCATACCTCTACCCTAATCATTGGCCAAAAATGGTGGAAAAATTCATTGGTGAAGCCGTCGGGGTCAGGTGCCTTGCATCTTGGGGTGTCCTGAATCGCTTGATCCACCTCCTCGATTGTAATAGGCCGGAGCAGAGATGAGTTTTGCTCCTTGGTGACGAGGGAGGGTACATGTTGCGTGACCTTAGCTATGGCTTCTGATCTATCCGAGAAAGGTTCCGTGAGGAGATATTTGTAATAGTCTATCAGTGTTGTCTCTAGGTCTTAATGGGAATGAATGGGCTCACCATTGGTGGAGATTAGGTGCATGATTCTATTAGTGTGACACTGATGAATGACAGATCTATGGAAGAACTTGGTATTGCGGTCCCCCTCCTTGAGCCATTGGATGCGCGATTTCTATTTCCACAAAATCTCTTCTTGTCCTTTTCTGGCCTCCATCTGTTGATTTATTGTTGCTTCCTAGGCTTTAAGATCATCCATTAACCCTTGTAGCCAGATCTGATTTTGAATCACCTCCATTTGTTCTGACAGCTACTTTTGGGAGTCGAAAATATTGCCAAAGGTTTGCTTGTTCCAAAATTTGAGAATTTATTTGAGGTTCTTTAACTTTTGCTGGAATCTGTACATCTTGGAGCCACAGGGGACCTCTGCCTCCCTCCACCAATCCTGGATATTTGCTTGGAAATCTGTATGGTTGAGCCAAAACTGTTCAAACCGGAAAGGTTTTTTCCCTGGTGTTGCTGGCACATCCATCCGTAGTTGAATGGGACAGTGATCCGAGCCAGGGATATTCAGAATACTCGCTTCCAGGGATGTTCCTTCCAGCATAAGGGATTCAGAGATGAGGAAGCGATCGAGTTTGCAGGTGATTTGGTGTGATCCGGTTCTTCTATTTGTCCAGGTAAAAATTCCATTGATGGCTTCTAGGTCGATGAGGTTGAGTTTATCTATGAGGCTGTTGAAGTCAGTGGAATCCTGATCTAGGCATCTTGATCCCCCTTGTTTTTCCTCCAGACTATGAATGAGATTGTAATCTCCCCCAACAATCCATCTATTGTACTTGGTTAGGTTGGATAGGTATTCCAAGTTCCTAAGGAAGGATTTCTTATCCCTTGGGTTGGTCGAGCCATAGACATTAGTTAGGTGTCCAGGCTTGTTAGAGCCTATAAGCCTATAATCGACAGTAATAGACCATTTGGTAGTGATAAAATTCTCCATCAGTAATGATTTGGGGTTCCAGAGGATAGCCAAACCTCCAGCTATGCCTGTTGCTGCGGTTGAAATTGCTTCCCCTTGCTTCCAACAATAGGGGAGTAGCCTATCAATGTATTCAATTGTGCATTTTGTTTCTTGTAGTATTACTAGGTCTGGTTTTTCCGCAAAGATCAGATCTCGTATCATTTTTTCCTTGATACATCCATTGAGGCCTCTGATATTCCAGGAGATAATCTTCATGATGATGGGGGGGTGGAGAGAGGAGGAAAGTTGTCTGAGATGAGGTGGATTTTCCCTGAATTTACCATGAAATGGCCTATTTCTTATATAATCTTATTGGTAGACTTCCTTCCTCTTTTCTTTTCATCCTTCTGAGTTTTGCTCTGATTCTTTGATTGACTGCTCTGTATTCCCAGGCCCTTGCTAGATCGAGTTGTGGAACCAATGGAGGAATTGAGAAATACCTTATGCACCTTTCATAATTGATCCCTAGGTATGGTGTACAATTTCTGATGTTTGTAGGCGTGTTCAAGGTGCTCTAGGTCCACGCCAACTAATTCTTGCTCTTCTAGCTCCATTTCAGCTTCACCATCCTCTATCTCCAGAAAATCTTGTTGATCCCCGGCCGTGTTTGGGGGGGGTGATCTGATTCCTTCCCCTGTGATGGTCGTTCTTCCCCTTGGCTCAAATATTGAGGAGGATTATCCGCATGGAGTTCACTTGGATTTATGAGGGTTGAGGGATTCTCTGGTTGATCTTGTAATATTGCATATTTATTACTAGTGGAGGGATCTTTACTTACTTGGGCTGGCTACTTTAATCCTCCTTATCTTATTTTCCCTGTTGGTTGAGCGAAGTCGTCCTTGTCTTTTCCGCCTTCTGGGTTCCCTTCTTTATGAGCCACATTGAGGGGGCACTCTCTGAAAATATGATCGTGTTGATGGCATTTCTTGCACCTGAACTAAATGTGTTCATAATCGATGCTTTGGGTCCAATCCTCATCATGGTATTCGAGAATTATTGATCCTGGCAGCGGCTTAGCTATGTTCAGGTAGACACAGATGAACGCATAAGAGGTGTATCGCCTCTGCTTGGTAGATTCTGAAGACTTAACATATATTCCAATGGTATTTCCTATACCAGCCAAGACCTCTTCCAGCCATAATTCCTGGGGGAGAGAGCACAGTCTGATCCATACTGGTGCATGGGAAAAATCTTCCTTTTCAGGGTTGAACTTCTCAGTCCTGAATCTTAAGAAGAGTCCTGCTGAGTTATAGAAATAAGGCCCACTATCAAAAATGTGATTGTGGTCCTTGAGGTTGTGCAGTATGATTGTGAAGAAGCCATTGGAACCCAGTTGTAGTTCATAGTGTCCTTTTGGCTTCCACCAGTATTGTATCCATTTGATTAGATCCTGCTCTGAAGGCCACATCCCTAGGAATTTTCCCACTAGGGCGTGGTCTCTCATGTATTACTTTTGCTCTTCTATGCGCGGTGATATGATGATGTATTTCAAGGCTTGTGGTTCTTGTGGAATGCATTTTCCCGGTATCCATGGAGTCGGCGCTGTAGCAGGTATGGCTACATTCTTTGGATCGATATCCATCTCCCAATCCTTGAAAGTTCCTTCCATTAGGAGTTTTGCACGCAGATCTGGTGGAGGCTCAAAGGTCGATCGTTTGAAACCTTCTCCAGAGCTTCCATTTGCAGTGGCCTGGCTGTAGGAGGCACCATTTGGCCCTTCTTCCTTCAGAGTTGTTATAACCCTAAAATGCACCATACAGGTTTACCTGGCATCAGGCCAACTCATGCCTCTTCCTAGCCAAAGCCATGCTGAGTAACTCCTCAAAAACCACTCAAAACAAGCA
>JZKD02S2424531.1:65066-98169 GCA_000966675.3 Picea glauca | reverse complement strand
AAAAGGGGGTGAGATTTTGGGTAGAAGGTTAAAAGTTAAATCTTAAGGGTCATTTTCTGCGTATAAGTTTAGAGCCCTAGCTTATTAGTCCGTAGGGTAGAATACCCAACAACAAGAGTCATGATCCCTAGTGGGGATAGAATTTTAGCAATATGGCTGAAACCCTAAAACCGTAGACCTGGTTGTAGAGCGTGCATCGACATGATGCTTTTTTGGGTGTTACATCTGGGACTCTATAGTTGTTGAAGCTTCCAAGTTCAGATTATATTTGAATTTCATTAATGATAAAGACAACATAGCCATCATAGCCATAAGTAGGTGCACTATTGTGAATGAAAATTTAGCAAAGAAACCATCAGAATGGGCCCAAAATTCCATAACTCTACTCAACTCCATTCCTACTGCATACCTTCAGACTATCGGAGTTAAATAAAAAACTACACTGATTATATGGGCTAGGAGGGTTATTTCTAAACATAACCTATTGAAATTAGTCCAAACCAAGGAAACATAGATGGAGCAAAGTGTGCAAGAGTTCAAGGATTTATTTGAAGAATTGTTTATCAAATGCCTCCCACCATTTTGGGATGGCAAAGGAAAATTGTATGATCAAGAAGAATACAATTCTCACCTCACTCAATGCAGAATGGATCACTCCAAGTTTGAAACCTTGGAGAAAAATATGAAAGGAACCACATTAGTTGAGCATTTGGTTATAGACTTTGAGATTCTGAATCAGTTCAAAGTAGTCAAACTTGGACTACCAGTGACATATGCTTCCTGCATTGACCTGGAGATTTTGATAAAGGAAATGACAGATTATGATATCCCTTATGACTTGCAATGGAAGGAGATAGTACAGCTGGGTAAGACAAAGTGCATTTTTCCAAGGTCTAGTATATGATCACCAGATGTCACTAAAGATGGCAGATCAGGTGGAAGACCAGAGCAGAACAAGTGGAAAATAATGGGACTGAAGCATAAGAGGATTAAGAATTTGGATCAAGAAACGTTCCTTGCTAATCATTGTAATTGATTCCCAAACTAAAATGTATTATTTTAATCATTGTAAATGGTTTCAAAACCGAAACGTTTCATTTTGATCATTGTAATCAGTTTCAAACCGAAGGAGCTCAACTTGTAAAAATATTAGGAGTTCCAAATGTATTAAGGGTTGGAAAAAGTGTAAGGGAAGGATTTTAGCTATTCGGAACTTGAATGTAATTTTCTGAAGTTGAATAGAATACACATGTAGAAGTCTTGAAGTCTCCATGAAAATATTCTAATGGTGGTGATCTAAGTTTTGTATTCTCTCTTTGTATGTATTTCCTGTATGCTTAAATTCCATTTTCATTGTCTTCTATTTAAATTGGATAGTTAAAGGCCCAGAATTCATATTTTGATGCTCTTGGCTTATGCAATTTAAACTGTGTTAAGTTCTTCCTATCTAATGTCAGAATTCATTTATTTAATGCTCTGATACAGTTTTATGTTTTTCCTTTCTTCTTACTCTCTCGAAATTTACAATTTATAACTCAGATATATCACCTCATTTATCCTTTATCTTATGGAGAGTTATACCAACTAGACGTGCTTCCATTCATTTCAGAAGTTTGACTACATAGCCCCAGGTGTCCCTCCCCTTCCTTTCCATCAAAATAATAAAAACCCTTCAAAACAACAAAAATTAGCCATTGATTTGTTAAAGAAAACTCATCTGTTAAAGACCAAGTGACAGTAGAGAGACCTCTTTGAGCTAAGAAGGCTAGTACCCAGCTCTAAAGTTGGTTTGTGGGTTACCTTTTTCATTTGTTTTATCAGCTGAACAAATTTACAGAGTGCTAACATGCTGCAATATTTCACTATTGCTACTTCAGCCCATCTGGTTAAATATTCTATCCTTGTAATTATGTACCTTGCTCTTGATCCTCTAGTTGGTGTATTAATTGGACCTACAAAATCTATTGCACATTTATCAAACACCTTAAGAGTTACCTGAGGTCTCAATGGCATCTCATCCCTCCTGGATGGTTTTCCTACCCTTTAACAGACATCACAATTATGACAATATTCCTTTGCATATTTTGAAATTGTTAGCCACCATAGTCCTATGCGCAATATATTGTGTGCAGTATATTTACCTAAATAATTTCCTCCAACTCTTCCTTCATGTGCTTCTGCTAAGATGATAGGACATTCATGATCCATGACACATATCCTTAGAATATTATCTTCACCTAATTTATACAATTGTCCTGCAATAAGTTGGTAGTCTACATCTCTAACCACCAAATTCTTATTCTATGAAGTATTATATTCCTTTGGGGAAAATCATGTACTCAAAAATTTAATAATGTTAGCAAAATATTCATCAACAATATGTACTGAAAAGAGTTTTGCATCAAGGAAATTTTCTTCCATGTTTCTTGGTTCCTCTTCATTATTTATTCTAGACAAATTATCTAGGCCTACATTCAATCTTCCAGGTTTCACAACTACTTCAAAATAAAACTCCTGAAATAACAACAAACATCTACATATTCATCCCCCCAACACTGGCTTGTTGACCAAATATCTAAGAGCAAAGTGATCTGTGAACATTTTAATATGTTGTCCTAACAAATAATATCTAAACTTTTGTAATGCATACACCATAGCCAAACCTTCTCTTTCTGTTGTATTATAATTATGTTTTGAATCTGAAAGCTTCCTACTTGAAAATGATATAGGGTGATCTGTATCACCTTCTCCTAACTATATCAATAATTCTCCAGGTGTTATTGAAGAGGCATCCAAATGAACATGAAACTCGTTTGACCAATCTAGAAACACTAAAATTGGTGTTGTCACGATTTTCTCCTTCAAGATATCAAAACTCTACTGACACTCATCATTCCACTGAAATTTGATATCCTTCTTTAACAATTTCTCCATGGGTGTAGTAATATGTGCATATCCCCTTATGAACTTCCTATAGTAGCCTATATAACCAAGTGTAGATTTTAAATTCCGCACTGACTTAGGTGGTGGTAAATTAACAATGAAAAAAATCTTCGTAGGATCAACCAGTAGACCCTGTTTACACACCACATGCCCTAGAAAATTTCCAAATGGTGTGTTGAATATACATTTCTTAATTTTCAATGAAATTTGACATTGTCTAAACTTATGTAGAATCAATATTAGAAATTCAACATGATATGTATTGATATGACCCCCATTCTATATAAAATGTACTCTTATGAAGATCCTCTGGTGCTATCCTGATTTGGTGATACCTTAAAAATCAATCAGTAAATGAGTACTCTTCTTATCCTCCTACATTCTCCAATACTTCATCTATAAATGGAGTAGGGAAGGGATAATGCAGATAGGAATCATTCAACTTCCTCAATTCTACACAGATCCTTATTCCCCCTTGCTTATTCTCCTAAACTACTATAGGGATAATCCACTAAAATTCTTCAACAGGTTCTATTACACCAGCCTCTAAATTTTATCAATTTTTGCCTTCACTTTCTACTTATACATTGGATTCAGCCTGTAGGATCTCTGTCTTATTGGTCCAACATCTGGTTTCAAAGGGATCTTCATTTCTCCAAGTTCTCATGCTACCCCCTTCATCTTTGAAAATGTCGTCGGAAATAGGTCACTATAATCATGCAGTAACTATGTTATTCGTTCCATTGTTTGGTTATCCCAATAGTCACCAATACTTTCAATCTCTGGATTCTCTTCTATTCCAATGTTTACCTTGTTTATCTTCAGTGGTGCAGAAAAATATTTTGACTATAATTTTGGACCTTCTACTTCTCTTTCCCCTTCAACTTCTATGATCTGAATATCATGCGGGTTTTCTTCTATTGAGTCATCTTTTGCGATGTGGTAACTATGTAGTAATTTTTTGACTATCTGTTGATTTTGGTTATGATATGATGTGACAATTTCAACTTCAAGTTATTCACATATACTCTTTTTTACCAACTTCAGTTTTGTATCCATCATTTGATTCTCATCCTCAAATGCAAAGGTGATCACAACATTATGTTGCAACTCTTCCCAATTTGCAGTTTCTTTGCACTTTTTTAATTTTGTGTACCAATTTCTTGGGATGTCATATAATTTATGAATGAAGTGATTTTGATCCAAGTGTATATAGGTGGCCACCCACCTTTTCCAACTGGCTCAAAATAGTTTTCTAACAATTATGACAATTTACTATTTTTAGCAGTTTTTAACTTTGGGGGCCAATTTGAGGGCCTAAACGGTGTTTTTTCACAATAAGGAAACTCAATGATATCCACTGGCTCTAATTGATCACCCTAAATGAATTTCCTCATCAATACCTTTCCAATGAGCTGGCGTGCACCCTAAATGGAAATAGTATGCAAAAGTTACGACCTCGGGAAATTAATGTACTAGCTTACCCCAACGAAGCCAACATGAATTTTGTCGCTTCATCTCCTAGGGTTAGGTTTTTGGATGTCTAGGGTTTTTCCATTCATATTTAATGGAAAAAAAATCAGAGCCTCATTGTACTCATCTTCTTGGGAATGAGCATAGTGGTCACATCTATTCTCAGAGATAAGTTGTCGCCATTCTAGCAAGCTTGTTTTCAGTTTGCATTTTACAGTTTTCAGCATATTTTCTTATTTAATAGAAGTCAAGATTTACTGTATCTTGATTATTGTTCATTGTGTCTCTATGTTAACATTATAAATATGTGGTTTCATTTCGTTCCGCTCATAAATCCAGATCAGTGGTATCAAAGTGGTCTGCTCCTTGTAATTTTTTAATGCATGTCCACGACATGGTAATGGTATAAAGAGTTGGGTCTTGAGCTTGTTTATCTTGAGGAAAACTTCTATCGCAAACCAAAGAAACCACCCATGATGGGAAAAAATAAAGACGATGGGATAGGAGATCCTTTCAAAATGTTGCTCGAGGAAGCCCTTGAGCAACAAAGGAATGTGATGATGGATAACTTCGCACAAATCCTTCAACAACTCCTGACAAGCAATGCATCCACCTTAAGCAGGAGTGCCACCCCCTTAAAGGTACAAATCAATTTTCAAATTCCTATATTTGAAATTAAAATATATGCGGATGTCATAGATCAATGGTTAAACCTTCTAGAAGAGTATTTTTTTGTCCACAATGTTTATGATAGAGAAAAGATTATATTTTCTCTCCTCAAGGTTGTTGCCCATGTCAAAGATTGGTGGGAGACTTTCTGTAAGAAAAATGAAAAATAAGGATCCACATTATTTGCAGTTGCACCCACTTGGGATTCCTTCAGGGATGTTATTAAGGAACAATACTACCCTGTTGGAAGTTATGATGATTTTTATAGAAGATGGACCACACTGCGGTAGGAAAGACACCAAACAATCCCACAGTTCATCAATGTCTTCCATACCTTGCGCACCAAGTTGCGTATCAAATATTATGAGAGACATATGGTGCTCAAGTACCATGGTGGTATGCATAGATACACATAAATAGAAATGTATTTTTTAGACATATCATCCTTAGGCGCGGCCTATTGATATGTCGTCAAAATTGAGCAGAAGCTTAAACAAAAGACATGGCAGTTTGGGTCTAGGAAACCCTCATAGAAGAAGTAGGGCAAGGGAAGCCCTAACCCATAAAAAAAAGGACAAAGAAAATATAGGAAACCTCATGAAAACCAGTCCAAGACACAAGCAAAGAAGGAAGATGGGAAGATGAAGAAAGATACCGAGAAGTGCTGCAACTTCCATAAGAGCCCCTGGCATAACATTGTTGATTGTCGCTCAAAGTAGTCATTATTGGCTGAAGTAAAATCCTCTGAATCAGATGCAGGTTCCAACTTAGAGTCGGAACCAAAGAAGGGGAGATGGATCATTGACGCATAACCCAATTCCACTGTTTCTACCTCCAAGATCTAGCCTGGTGAACCTGATGAGCCAGAGGAAGGCGAGTGCCTCTTTCATTCATAGATGTGGGTGAAGTAGTCTTTCATTCATAGATGTGGCACTCCACTGCACTTCGTCATTGATAGGGGTAGCTAGAAGAACCTCATCTCAACAGAGGTCATCAAGTGGCTAGCCCTATCAATGACACCACACCTACATCCCTATACCATCAGATGCCTCCGTCAAGAAAGTGATCTTTGCATCAACAAATAGTGTCTCATGTCATACGACATCAAACCATTCAAATATGAAGTATTGTGTGATGTTGGTCCCCTTGAAGTTTTTGATGTTCTTTTGGGCCTACCTTTTTTATGGAAACGCCATGTTGTATATGAGTCTAGGAATCATAGTGTTATTATTACTTTGAACAGGAAATTGTACAAGATACCCAAGGTAGTCCCACCTAGTGCTATTTCCTTGATCTCTACCAAGAAATGTAGGAAGGTTATTTCTCAGACCAGGAAGTTTGTCTTCTTCGTGATTCTCTCTTAGAGTGAGAAAAAGGTTGTAGCCACATCCATGGCCTCCAAGGTTGAACTCTCCATGCAACAGAAGCAAGTGGATAAGTTCGTGGAACAATACAAAGACATATTCTCATCACCTACTGGAGTACCTCTACACTATCAGGTTAAGCATCCCATTGATCTAATCCATGGCTCATCGTTACCAAATGGGCCAGTCTATCATTGTTATTTTCTAGAAAATGAGTATATGAAGCATCAGATCTAAGAAAGGCTCCAAAAGGGGCACATCTAACCCAACTCATCACCTTGTGGAAGCCCAATCATGTTGGTGCAAAAGAAATACTGGACCTAATGACTCTACCTTGATTACCGGGCACTGAAAAAATCGCAGCCAACAACCAATACCTAATTCCCTGAATCGACGATCTCCTTGATCAGCTCAAGAGGGAAAAATACTTCAGCAATATTGATCTGAAGTCTGGCTACCATCAAATCCCAATATAACGGATAGATTTATGGAAAACTTCCTTCAAGTCAAAAGAAGGTCTTTTTGAATGGTTGGTCATGCCCTTTGGTTTGACAAATGCCCCAATAAATTTCATGAGGTTGATGGACGATATCATACGACCTTTCACTAATTCTTTTTTGGTGGTTTATCTAGATGACATCCTCATCTACAACAAGACTTGGGAAGAACACTTACAACATATTCAGCAGGTTCTGCACATGCTAGGATCCAGGTCCCAGTACCTATGATATGTTGTTGATGTGCATGGTGTGCATGTTGATCCATCCAAGATCTAAGTCATTTGTGAATATCCATCCCCAACCATGCTCATTAAGCTTCAAATCTTCTTATTCCTTGCCAATTTCTATCACAGATTCATGTTGGGACTCCCATATTGAATGGGCCCTCAGTCAAATAACCAGAGGTGGTGGTAATGAAAAATGTGTATGGGGCATGTCCCAAGAGAAAGTGTTCGATGATATGAAGTAGTGCTCTTTTTCAACACCATTTCTCTCATTACCTAACCTACAATAGCCCTTTGATACCAAGACAGATGCTTCAGACTATGTTGTGGACGCAATACTCACTCTGCACGGCCACCCCGTGGCCTATCATAGTGAGAGACTATCATATGTAGTATGTAAGTACCATACTTATGACAAAGAAATGCACTCCATTGTGAAATCCTACCTCCAATGGAGGAATTACATTCTTGGGAAGGAAACAATCATCCACATTGATCATAAGTCGTTGTAGTTCATGCAGACACAAGGAAAATTGCAGAATGACCACCATCAGAAGTGGTCCACATATTTGCAGTAGTTCCACCTCAACATCAAGTATAAAATAGGAAGTACCAATTGAGTCGTTGATTGCCTCAACCGACCTTCAGTCATGGCACTCACCATAGTGCTAGACTCTTGCGGCCATGATACCTCTGGGTGGCCCCACCTCTATGAGATGGATCCTGACTTTTCTAACATCTAACAGATGTTGGGCACCAATACAGTTGTCAAAAATTTCCATATTCGGGATGGTTTGTTGTACCATCTGGGCCATCTCTGTGTTCCATCAAGCGAGCAAGAAAAACTGATTTTGGAATCCCACTATAGTAAAGTGGCAAGGCACTTTGGCATGGAAAAGATAGTGGCAGTGTTGCAGTGACATTTCTACTAGTCGAAACTTCAACAGGATGTCAGCAAGTATATTTGGTCCTGCACTGCCTGTGTTATTGTCAAACTGGCCATCAAGAAACAAGGCTTGTAAACTTCTCTGCCTACTCCTGAAATGCCTTGGGGATCCATCTCAATGGAATACATGTTGAGCCTCCCTTCCACTAGGTAGGGAAACGACTCTGTTTTTGTTTTTTTTTATCGCTTTTCTAAGATGGAGATTTTGGCCGCCTACAAGAAGAGCATCACGACAAAGGAAACTACCAAGATTTTCTTTGAATAAGTGTGGGTAAACTGTGGGATCCCGCATATAATTATCTCATATTGGGATAGTCGGTTCCTCGACACATTATAGTCAAGCCTCTAGTCACTGTTGGATACCAAGCTCACCAATTCCACTGCCTTCCACCCCCAGAGGGATGGCCAAACTGAGGTCGTCAACCAGATGATTGTGCACATCCTGCGCATGTACAATTCCAATAACTATGGAACCTAGGATGAGATTATTAAGTATGTTCAATACAACTACAACAGATCCATACATAGCTCAACCGACCACAACCCTTTTCAGGTGGGGTTGGGATTTCAACCATTGGGTCCCATGGATGTTTCACTACCCCTTGTGGCCACCCATGCAAACTTATCACATGCTCCAACTATAGCTGACAAACCCACCCAGTTCATTGAGAAGATTCAGAAGATCTTCCAATAGGTTTAGGATATTTTGCAGAAGACCAATGCCAAGTACAAGTAATGCCATGATCGACACCAGGTGCCACACCAGTTTCAGGTGCGAGACAAAGTTTGGTTGCACTTGCAGAAAGAACACTTTATAGGTCTTCATAGAAATATTCATCCACTCCATTATGGTTCTTACACCATTACCAAATATGTGGGTTAAAATGTTTTTGAGCTCAACCTACCCCCCTTCCTTGGCTTGCACCCATTGTTCAATGTGGATCTCTTTTGGCCTTATTTTTCACCATTATTGGACACCTCGAAGATAGAAGAAAAATTGAAACCAATAGAGGTAAACCCTGACTGCATGGAACATGAATCCACTTATCATTTCATGGATACATAGGTCAAGGGAACTCACCAGTAGAGGATCCAACTTTATCGGGTTGTCAAAGAAGGGCAGCTCCTGCACCAAGACAAGTGGCTCACCCAGGGCCAAATTCAACAGAAATGTCCTCATATGGAGACCATTGATTCCTAATAATGTAGGATTGATCCAAGTGGATACCAGTGGCCACCCACCTTTTTCAACTGGCCCAAAATACTTTTCTGACAATTTTGACAATTTACTATTTTTAACAGTTTTTAACTTCGTGGGCCAATTTGAGGGCCTAAACGATGTTTTTTCATGATCAGTAACCTTAATGATTTTAAAATTCTCTAATTTATCCAACTAATTGAATATCCTCATCAATACCTTTCCAACAAGCTATCGTTTTTCCTAAACGTAGATCGTATGCAAAAGTTACAAGCCCGAGAAGTTAATGTACTAACTTACGCCAACGGGGCCCACATGACTTTTGGCGCTTCATCTCCTAGGGTTAGGTTTTTGGATGTCTAGGGTTTTGTAATTCATATTTATTGTAAAAATACCTTCATAGCCTCATTTTACTCATCTTCTTGTGAATGCACATAGTAGTCACATCTCTGCTCAGAGATAAGCTGCCACCATTCTAACAAGCTTGTTTTCAGTGTGCATTTTACAATTTTCAACATATTTCTTATTTAATAGAAGTCAAGTTTTACTATATCTCAGTTATTTTTCACTGTGTCTCTATGTTAAAATTATAAATATGTGGTTTCATTTCATTCCTCTCATAAATATGCATCAGTGGTATCAGAGCAGTTTGCTCCTTGTCATTTTTTAATGCATGTCCGCGACAAGGTCAGGGTATAGAGAGTTGGGTCTCGAGATTTTTTCTCCTGAGGACAATTGCTCTCACATGCCCAAGAGGGAAAAAATAAATATGATGGGACAGAATATCCTTTAAAAATGTTTCTAAACGAATCCCTAGGGTGACATAGCAACGAGATGATGGACAACTTCGCACAAATCCTTCGACGGCTCCCGACAAGTGACGCATCCACCTCAAGCGGAAGAGCCACCACCTTCAAGGTATATATCAATTTTTATATTCATGTATTTGAAGTTCAAATAGATGCATATGCCATAGATAAATGGTTAAACCTTCTAGAAGGGTATTTTTCTATCCCCAACTTTTCCGATAGAGAAAAGATTATATTTGCGCTCCTCAAGGCCATTCCCCATGTCTAAGATTGGTGGGAGACTTTCTGTGAGAAAAATGAAACAAAAGGATCCACATTATTTTTTATTTCACCCACTTTGGATTCCTTCAGGGATTTTAGTAAGAAACAATACTTCCCTGTTGGAAGTTATGACGACTTGTATAATAGATGGACCACATTGCGGAAGGAAAGAGACCAAATAGTCCCAGAGTTCACCAATGTCTTCCATACCTTGTGCACCAAGATGGGTATCAAATATTTTTAATGACATCTGATGATCAAGTGCCGTGGTGATATGCATAGATACATCCAGATAGAAATGGATTTTTTGGACATCTCGTCCTTGGGTGTGACCTATCGATATGTCGTCAAAATTGAGCAGAAGCTTAAAAAAAAGATGCAGAAATTTGGGTCTGGGAACCCCTCACAACATAAGTAGGGCAAGGGCAGCCCTAACCCACAAAAAAAAGGATAGATAAAATATTGGCAACCTCATGAAAACCAGTCCAATCTGCAATAAAAGAAGGACAATGGGAAGACGAAGAAAGATACCAGGAAGTGGTGTGACTTCCATAAGATCCCCTAACATAACATTGTTGATTGTCTCTCAAAGCATTCATTATTGGCTAAAGTAAAATCCTATGAATCAGATGTGGGTTCCAACTTGGATTCATAACCAAGGAAGGGGAGACACATCATTGACACATAACCCAGTGCCACCGGTGCTACCACCAAGATCCAGCCTGATGAACCTAATGAGCTAGAGGAAGGCGAGCTCCTCTTTCATTCACAGATGTGGGTGAAAGGCACTCCATTGTACTTCATCGTAAATAGAAGTAGACAGAATAACCTCATCTCAACATAGGTCTTCAATTGTATAACCCTACCAAAAATGCTACACCCTCATCCCTACACCATCGGATGGCTCCGTCAAGGAAACAATCTTTGCGTCAGGAAACAACGTCGCATGTCATACGACATCAAGCCATTCAAAGATGAGGTATTTTTTGATGTTTCTCCCCTTGAAATTGGATAAGGTCATGGAAGAATAAAAATACATCTTCTCATCACCTAACGGAGTACCTCTTCACTTTCAGGTCAAGCATCCCATTGATCTGACCCCCGATGCACCGCTACCAAATGGAATAGACTATCGTCGTTCTCTGCTAGAAAATGAGGATATCAAGAATCAAATCCAAGAACTACTCCAAAAGGGGCACATCCAACCCATCTCATCACCTTGTGGAAGCCCAATCGTGTTTGTGTAGAAGAAATATGGGACCTGGTGACTCTGCATTGATTACCAAGCCCTAAACAAAATCACAGTTAGGAACCGGTACTTAATTCCCTGAATCAACGATCTTCTTGATCATCTCAAGGGGGGAAAATACTTCAATAAGATTGATCTAAGGTATGCTTACCATCGGGTCCTAATAGAACATACAAATGTATGTAAAACTACCTTCAAGTCAAAAGAAGGTCTTTTTGAATGGTTGGTCATGCCCTTTGGTTTGACAAATGCCCCAACACATTTCATGAGGTTGATGGACGATATGCTATGTCCTTTCATTAATTATTTTGTGGTGGTGCATCTAGATGACATCATCATCCACAACAAGACTTGGGCAGAACACTTGCATCATATTCAGCAAGTTCTGCACACTCTGCGGCAACACAAGCTATATGCCAACTTGGAAAAATGCTCCTTCGGCATGGACAGGGTCTAGTACCTAGGCTACATTATTGATGCGCATGGTGTGCATGTTGATCCAACCAAGATCCAAGTCATCTGTGACTGGCAAGCCCCAACCACTCTCACTAAGCTTCGGAGATTCTTACGCCTTGCCAATTTCTATCGCAAGTTCGTGTTGGGATTCTCCCATATTGCATGGGCCCTCAGTCAGATAACTAGAGGTGGTGGTAAGGAAAAATTTGTGTGGGTCCTATCTCAACGGAAAGTGTTCAATGATCTGAAGCAATTCTTGTGTTCATCACCAGTTCTCTCATTAACTAACCTGCAACATCCCTTTGAGACTGAGATATATGATTCGGACTATGTTGTGGGAATAGTACTCACTCAACAAGGCCACCCCATGGCATATCATAGTGAGACAATATTAGATGTAGTATGTAAGTAACCTACTTATGAAAAATAAATGTACCCCATTGTGTAAGCATGCCGCCATTGGAGGAATTACATTCTCGGGAAGTAAACAATCATCCACATTGATCATAAGCCATTGCAGTTCATGCAGACACAAGGAAAATTGCAGAATGACCACAATCAAAAGTGGTCCACATATTTGTAGTAGTTCCACCTCAACATCAAGTATAAAATAGGAAGTACCAATTGAATCATTGATTGCCTCAGCCGACCTCCAGTCGCGACACTCACAACA
The DNA here is from genome assembly GCA_000966675.3 of Picea glauca. Lineage (NCBI taxonomy): Eukaryota > Viridiplantae > Streptophyta > Pinopsida > Pinales > Pinaceae > Picea > Picea glauca. The sequence continues at coordinate 85,404 of JZKD02S2424531.1, read as the reverse complement.
ATGCTAGACTCTTGTGGCTATGCGACCTTCAGGTGGCCCCACCTCTATGATACAAATCCTGACTTTTCCAACACCTACCAAATGTCGGGCACCAACACAGCTATCAATAATTTCCATATTCAGGATGGGATGATGTGCCATTTGTGCCATCTCTTTGTTCCATCAAGAGAAAAAGAGATGTTGATTTGGTAATCCCACTACATTCGGGTGGCAAGACACTTCAATGTGGAAAAGACAGTGAAAGTGTTGCAGCAACATTTCTACTAGCCAAAACTTCAATAGTATGTCAACAAGTATATATGTTCTTGCACTGCCTGCACTATTTCCAAACTGGACCTCAAGAAATAGAGCATGTACACTCCTCTTCTGACTCTTGAAAGGCCCTGGGAATCCATCTCAATGGACTACATCTCGGGCCTCCCTTCCACTAGGTGGGGAAATGACTATCTTTTTATGGTTGTTGATCACTTTTCCAAGATGGATATTTTGGCCACCAATAAGAAGAGCATCACAGCAGATGGAACTGTCAAGATTTTCTTTGACTAAGTGTGAGTACACTTTGGGATCCCACAAACAATTATCTCATATTGGGACATCTGATTCCTCATCACATTCTATTTGAGCATCTAGTCACTGTTGGACACCAAGCTCACCAAGTCCACTACATTCCACCCCTAGACGAATGGCCAAACCGAGGTCGTCAACTGGATGATCATGCATATCCTTCACATGTACAATTCCAAGCACCCTCTTACTTGGGATGAGTTTCTTCCCTATGTTCATCATAACTACAATAGAGCCATACTCAACCAACCACAACCCCTTTTAGGTGGGGTTGGGATTTCAACCATTGGTTCCCATGGATGTTGCATTACCCCTTGTGGCCACCCAGGAAAACTCATCGCATGCTCCAAATGCAGATGACAAAGCCACCCAGTTCATTGAGTGGATCTAGCACATCCACCAACAGGTTCTTGATATTTTTCAAAAGTCCAATTCCAAGTACAAGAAACACCATGATCAACACCGGGTTCCACACCAGTTTCAGGTGGGATACAAAGTTTGGTTGCACTTGGAGAAAGAACATCTTACAGGGCCTCATCAGAAGATTCATCCACTCTGTTATGGGCCTTACACCATTACCAAGGTTGTGGGTGACAATTTTTTTGAGCTCAACCTTCCCCCCTTCCTTCGCTTGCACCCACTATTCAATGTGGACCTCCTTCAGTCTTATTTTCCACCATTATTGGACACCTCAGAGATAGAAGAAAACTTGACACCAAAAACTCTCAACCATGATTGCATGGAACATGCATCCACTAATCATATCATGGATGCACAGGTCAAGGGAACTCACTAACAGAGTATCCAGCATTATCAGGTTGTCAAAGTAGGGCAGCTCCTACACCAAGGCAAGTGGTTCACACGGGGCCAAATTCAGCAGAAATTTCCTCATATGATGGGGGAAATCAATGCAATTGATACCATTTCTTCCTAAGGAGGAAGTATTGATCTATTTTTATATCAGTGGCCACCCAACTTTTCCAGCTGGCTCAAATTTTTAACAATTTTCTAGCAATTTTGGCAATTTACTAATTTTAGCAGTTTTTAACTTCGGGGACCAGTTTGAGGGCCTAAACGAATTTTTTTCATGATCAGTAACCTCAATGATATCTAAATTCTTTAATTCCCCCCCCCCAAAAAAATGAATCTCCTCATCAATACCTTTCCAACGAGTTATCGTGCACCCTAAACGGAGATCGTATGAAAAAGTTACGAGCCCGAGAAGTTAATGTACTAACTTACCCCAATGGGGCCCACATGACTTTTGGCGCTTCATCAACTAAGGTTAGGTTTTTGGATGTCTAGTGTTTTTGCATTCATATTTATTGTAAAATGGCATTCATATCCTCATTTTACTCATCTTCTTGCAAATGAGCATAGTCATCACATCTCTTCTCAGAGATAAGGTGCCACCATTCTAGCAAGCTTGTTTTCAGTCTGCATTTTACAGTTTTCGACATATTTCTTATTTAATAGAAGTCATGTTTTATTGTATATCAGTTATTGTTCATTGTTTCTCTATTTTAACATTATAAATCTATGGTTTCATTTCACCCCTCTCATAAATCCGGATCAGATGTGGCCATTCCTTTGCTGGTACCAATATTCATTAGGTTATTCAATTGTTTATATGTTCTCTAGGTTGTACTACTCCATCATATTTATCCATACATTTCTTCTCATGTTTTGTGCCAAATATAATGTGCAATAACCTCTTTCATTGATACCAATTTGTGATCTTTCCCTTATTAATAACTAACCAATGTGCAAGTGTTGCTTTCAAGGCAATGTCTAATACTGGTAACCTTTGATTTTCCAAGACTTCTAATTCAAACTTGCTTAAAAATTATTCTAAATTATCCTGACCATAAAGAGTTAGAGGTTCTCTTACCTTTGTGCCAACACATCTTAGTGCATGTGTTATTCTTGCACATATTCTGGTAGATATCTCATGTAAGCATTGCTGCCAATTTTCCAGTTCTGTGTCAGAGTCTGAAGCACAAGAACTAATGCTTCTCTAGCTAATCATTCCATATGCAGTTGGGTTAATGTAATCCTCTCCATGCGTAGTATTTATATAAAATTGATTTACCTCATCTTTAATAAACTTTTATTTCATAGTTTTCACATATCTTCCACCTTATAAAGGATATAGGGATGCTATAACTTTGTACTCTCCTGATTCAAAAATCATTTTCCTGGTCTTTAAATTGATGATATCATGATTGCCAAATTCCCAATCTAGTCCCAACAATGTTGGATAAGGTGTAATATTATCCACTATATCAATCAATGCAAAGTCTTCCATACTGCGTGCACCATCTAAATCCACTGATATTCCCTTTCATCTACCAATTGGTACCACTCTATGTTGATTTGCTAGCTTACAGTGAATATGTGAATATCCTAGTGTAGGTTCCCCCATGGCTTCCCATGTATTCTTAGGCAGAACATTTACCTCAGACCCCAAATATAGTATGATGTCTCCCATGTTAAATATACAATATCAGAATTCAACCTAAATTTCCTATTTGTTCTTGTTTTCTTATGAACCTGATTAATTGTCTTTTGTTCTAGTTTGATTTCTTCTCCATTATTGCACTTTTCTAACAGACTTTGTAACACTTGTAGAGATGTTTTATCATTCAATATATTCAATCAAGACCTCAAAACTTTTGAATATTACTTACTTGTTCTGAAGGCTTATCTCTGCTGGTTTGATCAAATAAGTGAGGCATTTCATATACTAGTACATCATCTCCTAGCTTTGTTCTTGAAGAAGACGATATATTCTCCTTCAAAATATCATGGCTAGCCTGCTTGAAGGTTTCCTTCTCCTTGTGCACATCAAAATGTTCTTCAGGTGTTGTATTCTTTATGACCCAATGGATGGAATGTTTGGGCTGAATGTTTGGGCAATAGAACCATTTTTTGGAATGTTTGGGTAGACCTGGGTTCTACCTTAGGTCTCCAATAAAACCTTGCAAACCATCGGCCCTTCTGGAGACCAGAAGGAAACACTACGCATAGAGTGCATAATGAAGTCTCACCTGAGATGTCTTATGGGTGATTGCAGGACCTAGATGTATACAATCATGGAAGGGATGGTGCTCATGGGGATGTTAGACATTCTTTCTATCTCGGATATCATATCTACCATTCTATAACTATATTGATTCATTAACATTCATTCTGCAATAAAATAACATAATTGATCTAGTGTGTTTTGCATTCCAACTCTGGAAGATTCATTCATTCATTCATCATAAACCATTGCAACACATAAAAAATACATTCCACACAAAGACACAATGTTTTACCATGGTTCACCCCCCCCCCTGGGATATGTCCACAAAGATCTGGAATTATCTGCTTCTTGATTCATCTTCATTAATTCATTGTGGTGCACACATTACATTAGAAGTACATATGAAATGCACATGTATATGTGTATGTGAGGTTTAATAGTTTTGCACCAAGCTCAACAACTTGCAACCTATCCCTCAGTTACAATTCATATCTCTCAAAAATGGACTCATCTCCAAAACTAGTTTCACAACTAGATAAATCAAGCAATAACTATTTTTTCTCACCAAAAATTGGATCTCCTTAAATCTCACAATACATATTTATACTACAAAAATGGGTTAAACCCCTTTACATCAATGACCAAAACCCTAACCTTAAGTGGATTAGTTTTTTCCACATTCCAACTTCCTTCACATGCGGTTAATTTGCATCCTTCTTCATTTTATGCTTCCTAGTGTTGTTTTTCCTTGATGTTCAACTGCTTCAATAATTCTTGTGATGTTCCCCAAAATAGCCTATTGTTGGCACAGGGGTAGACCCAGGGTTCAACGCTTCAACAATGCACCAAAAAAACCCTAACTACCGACCCTTTCAGCAACACCTACAAAGAATATGAAGTCTCACTCGAGGTAGAGGCGGGGGGATTGTAGGACTCAAGTGTCTAAAACCAAGCTGGGACACAAAGTTGTGATTAAAACACTTAATAGAGCACTTCTCCAACAATATGCATTATATTATGATTCTCATTCACATTGCAGATCAAACCCTAAGTACAGAGTAGCACAGTAATAATCATATCAAACACTCCTAATCGTCTAGCACATAGCATTAACTCGGATCTAGTATTCATTTACCATCAATAGAGCAATAAGAATCCATACATCTATCTAACATATATAAAGATACACTAATAGATAAACAACATCAACAACATCGTACAAAGAACATAAACATAGGATATACGTGGTTCACCCCAGTGCGGGGCTACATCCACCAACTTCTTCTTCTTCTTCTTTATTAGTCTGCAATCTTCTTACACTCGTCTGCTCCTGTGCACAAAGACACATAGCTAAGCTTCACACTAGACAGGTGATCTGTGCACAACGCACTAGATCCACCTTCCTCAAAATCAGGTCAAGGCACAGAGCCTTACATACAATGTCTATGCACAAATTAGCTTACACAATGCTTGCACTTAGCTCTGCAAGCCCTGACACATTTCTACACAAATCCAACTACTCATGCACTAAGCCGATCAATGACTAGTAACTACTTCTTACATCACTTAGATTACTTATTTATACATTACAATGAGGCCTAATCATGGGTAAACCCATGGGCCGACATCCCATACATGTTACATAAACACTAATAACCCTTTGCTTGGTCCACAAGCCCACAAAGCAAGCGATATCTCGCGATCTTAGTTCTGCTTGGGTGCTCCATCTTTGATGACCCTATCAAAGTCCCAAAATTGGTCAAACACAACAAATGTTCTCTCAAAACTTGTTCAAGGGCCAATAGGCCCCCAACACTCACATGTGAATCATCCCAAGTCACTCATATCTAGGCAACATTACTTCGAAGGCCTCGAGCTTCCTCGACTTGCTTCTTTGCTAGAGTTTCTTTCTCAGTGAACTCCTGAATTACTTTCTTTGTAACGGGCCCTTCCAGGCATTGTTCTACTGTCACAACTACTTGGTCTAGCTGCAAGCCTTGGCCTTCAATCTCTTCAAAAAGTGTGCAGGATACATCCTGCACTAGCTAGAGTCTCTGTGTGACCTCCATGACTTTGCTCTAGATGGCAGTAACCTACTAATGGACTGCACACTGCTCCTGCGATCGCTTCATTTTTTCAACTGCAGTAAGTAGCTTCATCTGTGATTGCACAGTGGATGCATGTTGCTTCGCTTCCTGGAGTTGTGCTTCTAGTTTCTTCAATTCTGGGTCTTCTGCAAGGTGCTCATAAGTCTGTGCACTCTGATCACTCAATTTCTTACACTCTAAGGTGAGTGCCCTGATCCCTCCAATTGTGCTTTTGGAAATTTCTTCCCTTTGGTCACGCACTTCTTGTTGAGTGCTCAACACTACTTGGATTTCTAGCTCCATTACTCTTGCTTGAAGATTTTGAATGGCTTCGGCGAGATTCCCCACTTGTATTTTGATTGACTCTTCTTCCTCCTCTTCCAAGCCTGGCACAAAGCACAGTTCTTTAGTCACTACTTCTTTATCCACCGTCTTCTCTGTGAGAAGTTGGTCTTTTTATTTTTGCATCCTTGCTTTGTCCTCTTCAAACATCACCCAAATTTCATCTTTCTCCTTCTGTGCAACTTGAAGTTGCTCTAATACCTCCTCCTTTTTTTTCTTCAAGGCTTCGGTAGCCTACTCCTTTTCTTCTTGGACTCGACGAAGTCGAGCCTCTGTTGCATCTGCTAGCCTTCATAATTGGGCGGCCTCATCCCCCAATTTTGCAATCTTGGACAAAGGGGGCGTAGTAGGTACTATGCGGCTTGAATATATGGCTTGTTGTATCTCCTTCAACTCCTTATCGATTATGTCATACATAATCTCCTACTTTTCTCCATATCTCTACAATATATCCTCTGAACCATATTCCACTATTGCGATGATGATATCAACATAGTCCATTGTGAGCACATTCTGCAACTGAGGTTTATTAGCATAGGTAATCTTTCTTGTTGAGGGTTTATGTGGAGAACCCTTCCTTTTCTTCGATGTCTCGTCCTTTGTAAGGGGATCCTTCAGTAGTGTAGCTTCACCTTTGTCTTGTTTGTCTCCTTCTTCCCCTCCTTCTTCTTGGTTTACTTCGTCTCCTCCTCCTCTTACATGTGATTCAGGCCTACTTTCTTCTGAAGTGGTGTCCTCCTCATCATTTTTTATGTTCTACAGTTCCTCCTTTTTCTTTTTTTTCTTCGCGTTAGTCGGTCCATCATGCTCAGTCTTGGTGACTACTGGACTGCCTATGATGTCGGGGTCGGAGAGTTCTACATCTTCCACCAGCACAAGGAACTTTGTTGGCTATTCTTTGGTGATCTCCTCCATGTCTTCATTTTTCAACTTGTAATAGGACTACAGCTCCTCCTTTCTTTCATCCCTGCACGCAATGATGTAGATAAAGTGGTGATCTACGTGTAACTTCACTAGTAGCCTATATTGATGCAAAATGTTGGGTGCCATTCGTGGGAATGCTTCAATAGCATGCTTTAGCTGTAGGTAGTATAAATGGAGCACCGCATTTGATTTCCATTGCTTCACCATATCATTTATATACCACAAGGTGGAGAACCTTGCAACCAATGGCTCTGATGGCTCAACTCTCAGGAAGGTTGCTCCTTCTAGTATTTTCCAAACGACAAATGTGATCAATACCAGTAGCCAGCTAAAATGAAACTCATATCCCTGGTCTGATGCTTCGCGGCAGTCCTTCTCCAGCTCATTGACGAGGGAACTCGTCCAGTTCATTTTCATTCCTTTGATGCACTTCCCTGTGAGATCTACTACAAATCCAATGACTTGTGTCGAACAGTTCTTTCTGACAACCTTGCCAGCTATAAGCTAAGAAGCTAGGCACACTGTGCCATCCTGGATGGAGGCTACCTTGTAGCCTCACTTTCCCTTTTCTACATCGCCATAATCTTCCTTTATACATTGTGCCAGGGAGAAATCTGCAGCCTTTCCTAGGTAGAATTGTTGAGGGTCCAGTCCCTTCATGCTCAGTCCTATGATGAGGTGGATCAACGTCAGATCCACAATGACGTGCCTATCAAGCCATAGATAGCCTATGTGATAGCATGAAAGGAATATTTTAATGGATGTGTTAACCTCCTGGTGTCGTCCAAAGTGAGGGATATTCATCACATTCAGGATCGTGGATTGCGTGAGCTCATTTATCCATGGATGGGAGACTATGTGCTTCTTCTTCCCAGTCATCTTCATCAAATACCAATGCAGTGCAAGCATCACATAGTTCTTCCTCTCTCTGAGGTTGAAGTCGTTGTTCTTCAGTGCTGGGATATGTCCTAAGTGGGGTCTAACTACGTGTATCCCCTTCAGGATGTATGCAGTGATCAACGTGTACTCAAAATCCCATGGGATGCTATCTCGGTTAACCATGCTAGCCAAAGGTGGGATGTAGTTTGGAAAGACCAAAGGGATCATCTTCGCGTTAGCAAGATCATCGTGGTGTTTGGTTCACTTCTCAGCAGTGCATCCAGAACGTCATCCAGTCGATGGGGATGCTTGCAATCCACCAGTCGACGATGCCTATATTTATACAAACATAAATTTCTTAGCCATGAGGTCTACAAGAATTTCCTCCACTGACTTCTATTGCGTGCTATGTTTGCCCGACATTCGCACTTGTAATCAAATAAATCGGGTAGGATAACAAAAAAGTGATGTAATCAACCGGGTGGCGAGATCTAGAAAGAAAAACACAGTATACAATAGGTTATTTGTTAGCTTGGATAATCATGGTTGGAAATAAGTGGCCCCGATGCAGCGTCTGATGATTTAAATAGGTAAGCGTCGTAATGAATTCCTCCAACGGGTAGGAATGCCTCAATAAATATGAATCCATCCGTTATGGCATGATCTCAATGGTCCAATAGATCTTTTTTCGGCAATAACTACATTTCTATCCGTTCTGAAGTGTTATTCTAATAGTCAGGGCATATCCAATGGTCATGTAGCTTCGTCATGGTGAAGTACCATTCTGTGCGGTTTTGTTATTCTGGCGAGGTTCAGTTTCTTCAATCCATCCTCCTGTAAAGTATTCTCTGAAGCTTCCTCTAGTTTTTCTAACTTGTCTTTCTTCTTACTGAGCTTTCTTGCCTTCTTTCCTATGATCTGAGTCACTAGATTCCTCTTTCCATTTTTATTCTTATCTTTTCCTAGTAAAGTGACCTCGCACTGCTAATATGTTGGTTGTGGAGCCTGATTATCTTCCTAATTCAAAGGTCTTTGCTTTCAGCCGTGTTTATACCCCATGAAGTATTTACACCCCAGAAGTATGTACACTCTTCCACATAGGGGAGTGTAGAGGGGGGTCCGAGGGGGCTATCCCCCTGATTGGGGGATCTAGGGGCAAACAGGCCCCCAGCGGGGGTTCGGGGGTGAAGCCCCCGGAGGAAAAATTTTCTTGTAAATGTATATTGTAATTTCATTGTAAATCTAGACCGTTCATTATAAGGTCGCATATCTAATGGTAGAGATTATGTTAGGTTTTTTTTCCCTAGAAGGCAACCCTCTTTTATGAGGGAAATGTATTGTGGCTATGGTTGATAGTGAATAATGTATTCTGAGATAAGAGACTATGACAGAAAGAAGAGGAAGTTACAATGGGTTTGTTGTAGGTTGTATCCCTTCATATGATGGATAATAATAAAGCAAGGACCTGGCAATTTCTCTGGTGGACATAGCCCACACTGGGTGAACCACGTAAATATGTGTCTCTATTGTATTGTGTATCTTTTGTGTTTTGTTTCCACATTTGTTTTATTTTATTGCTCCATGGTCCTATTTTTCTAACATGATATGCTCTTACAGATTATGTGGTTAATGTCCCTTATTTTTCTATCTCCGAGGTGGTTATACTTTTTTCTTGCATGGAAAGGTTCTTTAAGAATTGATGTGCTCTTTCAACTTCGATATCTAATTCTCTGGCCCTCTGTTGGTTCGACTTATCCTCTTGTTCTTCTATTAGTTGTGCTATGTTTCTGGCTATGAAGTCCTTTATTTCTTGCTTTTTTTGTTCTGTAACTTTCTCCTATGCTTTCCTTCTGATTTGATCCTTTTCAATCCAAGTCATTCCTAATAAAATTGGAAAATGGGTGTCATTCTCAACAAACTTAATAACTTCAAAGTCCTCTTGTGTTGACGTTTCATGAGCAATTGTAGGTATATTAGTAACTCTTCCACATAGGGTTATCATTTTTCCTTTAAACAAGCCTATTCTTCCCAATGAAGGTATCATAACAAGATTTCCCAAAATTTCCCAAGTGCTTTCTGGCATAATGCTCACATGTGTTTCTTCATCCAATACAAAGTCTATGTCGAAGTATTCTATTCTTGTAATTATGCATTGTTTTTCTTTCAATATCTTTGAAAAACTAACATCCTTGTGATTATCTATTGCTTCTTTTAACTGTACTAACATAGTCTGATCTTTCTCTGATTCTTTCTCTTTCTGGTTCTCTAACATATCCTTAGTTTCTTGACCTTATTTATAGTTTTCTTGTCCCATGTTCATATTTTAAACCTTAGCAATCATCCTTGGACAATATTCAACCTCGTGACCAATAGCTTTACAACAAAGACAAATAGGACCTATACCAGGGCATTCCTTAGCAAGATGTCACGATATTTTGCAATTATAACACAGTGTCAATTCTCTCTTTCTCTTAATTGATCCCCAGCCTTTCCTGTACTTCGCACTGGGATCCCAGTGATGGACCTGCATTTTGTAAAAAAAAAATCTAGGTTCCTGCATCCACTTATTAGTCCAAAAATTATTTCTATGCATCGAAATAACATATCTTTCTCTATTTCTATCAAATTTATTTGGATCAACTCTTTCTTCTAACTGTGCCCTAGTTTTTAGAATAAGACAAGATATATCAAACATACCTAGATTTATACTTTCGAAGAAAAAATTTCCACTTATCTTACCTTTACCAAAGCACAAAGATTTAAGATCTTACCTCTTTTCTTCAGATCGGGTTTCTTTCTTAGCACAGAGCTTCACAAGTCAAGTAGAATATTGTGCGCTACAACAATAGATCTATGCATAGAGCTTTCTCTTTTCTTAAGTTTTGAGAAATCACAGTTTCAGGTCCCGACAATGGAACCATTTTTTGGCATAGGGGCAGACCCAGGGTTCAATGCTTCAATAACACACAAAAAAACCCTAACTACTGTCCCTTTCGGCAACACCTGCGAAGTAGATGAAGTCTCACCCAAGGTAGAGGTAGGGGGGGTTGCAGGACTCAAGTGTTTGAAACCAAGCTGGGACACAGATATGTGATTACGAAACTTAACAGAGCTCTTACCCAACAATATGCATTAGATTATGATTCTCATTCACATCACAGATCAAACCCTAAGTACAGAGCAGTGCAGTAATAATTAGATCAAACACTCCCAATCGTCTAGCACATAGCATTAACTTAGATCTACCATTCATTTACCATCAATAGAGAACTAATCATCCATACATATATCTAACATATATAAATATACGTTAATAGATAAACAACATCAACAACACCACACAAATCACATCAACACAGGATATACGTGGTTCACCCCAGTGTGGGGCTACATCCACCAACTTCTTATTCTTCTTCTTTATTAGTCTGCAATCTTCTTACACTCATCTTCTCATGTGCACAAAGCCACAGAGCCAAGGTTCGCATTGGATAGGTGATCTGCTCATAGCACACTAGATCCACCTTCCTCAAAATCAGGTCAAGGCACAGAGCCTTACATACAATGTCTGTGCACAAAGCAACATATAAAATGCTTGCACTTAGCTCTGCAAGCCCTAACACATTTTTGCACAAATCCAACTAGTCATGCATTAAGCCGATCAATGACTAGTAACTACATTTTACATCACTTAGCTTACTTATTTATACATTACAATGAGGCCTAATCATGGGTAAACCCATGGGTTGACATCCCATACCTGTTACATAAACCCTAATAACCCTTTGCTTGGTCCACAAGCCCACAAAACAAGTGATATCCTACGATCTCGGCCATTCATGGGTGCTCCATCTTTGATCATCCTGTCGAAGTCCCAAAAGTGGTCAAACACGACCAATGTTCTCTCAAAACTTGGTCAAGGTCCAACACCTATGCCAACAACACCCAACTTGTATAAATTCCCCGCAATCAACTGATATTATGTTGCTTTCACTACCATTTTTTTCTTCTATGCAACTGTCATATCTTATGGATCCATACATGTACTTAAAAACTACACGATGTTCGATAAGTACTCATCCACCATATACTTCAAATAGGTGTGCATCTGGGAATTTGTCATCTAAATTGTCTACATATTCTCCCGATAAAATGTGTGATAGATGATTTGGTCCTGCATTCAGCTTCCTTGGTTTCACTACAACCTCAAAATTGTATTCCTGAAACAATAGTAGCCATATACATATTCTCCCCCCCCAACATAGGTTTGTTCACCAAGTATTTTAATTTAGATTTGTCAGTATACATCTTAAAGTGATACCCCAATAAATAATTCTTGAACTTATGTAGTGTAGAGACCATTGCCAATCCTTCTCATTTCATGGTAGTATATTTCTTCTTAGTTATGCATAGCTTCCTACTTGCAAAAGAAATTGGGTGATCTATGTCTCCCTCCCTTGGTTGGGATAGTACTGCACCCAAAGTTATGGATGATGCATCTACATGTACATGGAACTCCTTGTTCCAATCGGGAAAAATCAAAATCGTTGTAGTCACTAGTTTTTTCTTTAAGGTGTCCAAACCCTTCTGATAGTCCTCATTCCATTGAAATTTTTCTTCCTTCTTAAATAATGTTTCCATCGGTGTTGTGATCTACGCATATCCTTTGATAATTTCCTATAATAGTCTGTATGACCCAAATTTTACCTCAACTGTCTGACTGATGTAGGTGGTTCTAATCCATAATTAATGCAATATTGGTTGCATCTACCAGTAATCCATGTATTCAAACTACATGTCCCAACAAAATTCCAAATAGCGCACAAAAAATACACTTCTTCAAGTTCAGTGAAATCTGACACTGTCTACACCGATCCAACATTAGCGTGAGGACTTTTATATGATCCTTCAGTAGACTGAACACATTCCAATCATCCAAGTACACTTCAAGGAACTTATGGATAAATTCCTTGAATGATTCCACCACTACTATAGATAACCCCGTAGGGGAATTCTTCAATCCAAAGGGAATTACCATATATTGATAACTCCCCCACTCTATCACAAAATTGGTCTGGTGTCGATCCTCCAACACAATTTTTATCTAATGGTAACCCGACAATCCATCTGTAAAATAATATGTTTCTTGGCCTCCTACATTATCCAGTACCTCATCAACGAATGGTGTTGGGAATGGGTCATGTAAACACACGTCATTTAGCTTCCTCAAATACACACAGATCCTAATTCCTTCTGTATTCTTGTCCTTCACTACCATTGGACTGATCCACTCAAATTCTTCTACTGATTTGATGATTCCTACATCCAACATCTTGTCTATTATAGCCTTCACCTTTTCCTTGTACCTCAGATTTAACCTGTAAGGCCTATGTCACATTGGCTTAGCTAATGGTTTCAGCAAAATCTTCATCTCTCCTAAGTCCCCTGCTATTCCCTTCATCTTTGAAAATTTCATGGGGAATAGGTCTTGATATTCATGAAGTAAATATGCAATCTTCTCGACTATCTCATCTCTCTAGTAATCCCCTTATCTGTACAAACTTTAGATTCCATGTCATCCCAATATTTACCTTTCGTATCTTTATTAATTGGGTGTATGCATTGGATTCAATATATGGCCCTTCTACTACTCGTTCGCCTTTTGTCTCAGCTACTTATACGTTTCTAGGATCGTCTTCATCATTCTCTTCCTTAGCTACATTGTAGCACTCAAATAACTCATGGACATTCATAGTAGCTCTGTGTGCACTACATACTGGTACCACCTCCATTGACTCTTATTCTGAGAATATCTTAGTTCAAATAGCATGTAGTATTGTATCTATTGATGGATATTCATGTTCAAACGTAAATGTGACTTTGAACCTCTGAGCCAACTCTTCCCATCTCGTTGTCTCTCCGTGTATTTCCAATTCCAAATACTAGTTCTTTGGAATCATGTCCAGTGTGTGTTTAAATATGTGTGTCCATTTAGCTTCTAGTACTAAACTCCATAAATTCTTGCACTGCTCAACATGACATGCTGGATCACTCTCTCTTGTAAACTTTTGTGCATTTTTTCTTCCTCAGTGCCAAACCTTACTTGCATTAGTCTTATGCACTATGGCCAGTCTTTCATTCCTTCTTTGTGTGCAACCCACCATCTGTCTGGAGTTGCTTTTAAGACAACATCTAGTGCTAACATTCTTTGATGTTCGAGTACCTGAAACTCAAATGCCTTTACAAATAGACTTATATCAGTTAATCCATCGTACATGGGTGGATAACATATCTATATTCTAATCCAGTGCAAGGATTGGGTTATGTGTGCACATCATCTAGTTGAGACTTCATGCATTATCTGTTGCCAATACTCATGATCTTCCTCTGAGTCTGATGCGCACGAACCGAGACTTCTTCAACTTAGCTCACCATCTGCATTAGGGTTGATATAATCATCCATCCATGCATTCATGTTGTATAATTTGTCGATTTCATTTCCTCTAGATGACTCTATGTATCTGATGGGTCCAAGGGTGCAACAAATTCAAAATATCCAACTTCAAATATCATCTCCCTCCTCTTCAAGTTGATGATCAGCTAGTTATCAAAATCCCATTCTAGTCCCATCAGTGTTAGATACGGTTGACTGTCATCCACAATCTCAATAACTTCAAAGTTGTCCATACTGTGCACCCCACCTATCTTCACAGGTACTCCTGTCAAATGACCAATTGGTACTATTTGGTGTTGATTTGCGAGACTTAGATGAACAGGAGACCATACTAGCATGGGTTTTCCCAACATATCCCATGTCTACTTTGGTAAAACATTCACGTTAGACCCCAAGTCCAATATGACATTATCTACATCATACTCCCCAATTTGTGCATTGAATCTAAATTAGTTGTTGGTCCTCTTCCTGCGTAGTACCTGATTTACCAACCTTTGTGCAATGGAAGTCTCCCTTCCTTGTGTGCAGTGATCAGTCATTTTATATAGTGTACTCAATAAATTTTCATATTTCATTATCTCTACTGATCTAGGTGGAAATTGGTGGCCACCCACCTATTCCACTAGATCAAAACAGGGGTTTCCACCTTGGCAGTTGTTTTACATATTTTTGAGTCCTAAACTTCTGAGGTTGTTTTGAGGCCCTAAAAATCATTTTCTAGGATCGCCACAATCACATTGTAGGCTTTAACTAGAGTGTGATGGAAAAATGTGTATTCCTCGGATAGACCTTTCAAACGAGATATTGTGTGCCCAAAACGGAGATCGTATGCAAAATTTACGCCCTTGGGAAGTTGGTGTAACAACTACCCCCATCAGGGCCCGCAAACCTTTTGGTGTTTCATTTTCTGGGGTTAGGGTTTTGGATTTTATTTATGATAAAAATACTCTAGAGCCTCATTTTAATCATCATCATATTCTTGCAAATGAGCATATCCATCAGATCTCTTATCATAGATAAGTTTCCACCATTCTAGTGAGTCATTCACTCTATAATTTCACAGTTGTTGTACATTCTCTCATTAATTAAAATTGTGCATAACTATATCTCCATGTTTATTGCAATATTTTTGTGTATCTCACAATATCTTTGTATATTTCATTTTTATATCTCTTCCTTCATTTCCTTCCCAAAATAATTTGGATTAGGCCATCGATTTCCACCTGGATCATTTACATAACTTCTCAGGAATTATGTTAACATGCTCACCTTTACAGTTGGCTTCTTAGGCATGGTGCAATCTCCTACATGAGGCACAGATGATGTTGATGCCCCCCAATCTTGTCTAAGTACTTCCTATCTTTCCCTATGATATGTCTCTTTCTCTTGTTGAGGATCAAAGGTTGGCATAGGCCCTTCTAACTTCATTACCCATTGCTCAATCTACTTTCCTTCATTCATCATATCATCTCTTGCTATAGCTCCTTCATGCATAAAAACTGTTATTCTTGGTCCTTCATTACATTTTTCAGCTGATATCTTCTGTACATTTTGGTTTGGATTATGGTTTTGGTTTCCTCTAGCCTTCCATTTCACAACTAGTTGAGGAAAATCTTATGTCACATTGTCCAGTGATCTACAGTGTGTGCACGTCGTAAATGGATTTGGGAATTCATGGGCCAAGTGTCCTAGTTGATTACATTTATAACATATAATCGATCATCTTCCTCCTCTACCAAAATTTCCTCTTTCTCAACCTCTACCAAATTTTCCTCTATTTCATGGATTAAAGTCTCTTTGATTATTATGTTGTGTACCACCCCCTTCTATTGCAGAATTATCCTCTTAAATTTTTTACATTTCTAAAGTGCGCTCCCTCATTAATTTGAATGTGCGACAGTCCTTCTCTTCATGTTCAACAGAATTGCAAAAATTGCAAAACAAGCTCCTTGGTGTACTCTAATACTTCTATAGCAATAGACACTTGGTTGGGTGATGGCCCCATTTCTTACATATCTCGTAGTATCCCCCTCCTGGTAATGGATTCGGTGCACCTATCTCCAAATACTACATGAATGCCAAGCATTACTCTTTATGATGGCCTTGATTCCTACACTTGGTACACCAGACTTTCTCACATTTCTCCTTTCCCTTTGTAAGTTCTGCCAATTGAATCGTCAATGCAACCAATTGTGTATGTACTTGCACCATTCTTCCATTATCTCATACTGGGTATGATTCCAATTTCATTGCAATTTCTAGCACCTCGGGCTGCGACACAACCTTTTGTTCAATCAACGACCCATGAATGTGTGGTAGAATCCCTACAATGAACCATTATTTATGTTGTTGATCGAGGATATGGAAAGTTATTCTACCCATCATATCCTTGAACCTTTGATTGAATTCCAATACTGAATCTGTTTGTACCTATTTAATCTCCTTAAGTTATGTGATGTACTAGGACTCAGACTTTGGCTTCTTGAACTCTTTCAGCAGTGCTTGTCTTATCTTTTCCAACGTCCTCGCTTGCCCCATAGGTGTGGTACTCTATAGCTTCATGTACCATAACAGTGCACGGCCTCGAAATGTTTTGGATAACTACACATTATTCACAACCTCATATTGGACATTCTTTGCAGCCCGAATTGTCTCGTAGACAAAAATATGTTGCTTTGGGCCCTCTAACCCAACTCCCTGAAACTCATGCATTCCAAGGGTGTTTTCTACCCCTTCCATGTTTCTTTTTGTATTCCCTCTTCTTGGTAATTTTGGTTGACTCTGACTCTAACTTTGACTCTATGCACTACTTCCACTACTCTGATTGCTACTTGTTGCACCTCTTTCATCACCTTAGTGAGCAAAATAGAGGTGCTCAGTTGGGTTTGTTGAGCAGGAAAGCTGCAAGGAAAAGGGTTAGAAAAAGAAATATAAAACAACAACTAAGAATTAAACTAAGAAATAATACAACAACTAAATTTATAAGCATAGGGACATAGAGACAAAAAGAACAATCATACCCATGTCACCAATGATAAGGCTGATATTAGTGAAAGAAAACACCGAGAAGCAAGGGGACTATGAGTCCCTTCTTCCTCCAAAGGAGGGCTCTTGGTCCCCCACAAGTAAGCTCTTCTTACAACTTTGAAAAGGAAAATGAGAATGGTGAAAGAATTCTTTGTTGATCCACTCAAGGGGTGAGATGGATTGCCTAATGAAATGATGCAAGTATACTCTTGGAAAGGATAAAAGAGTCCTCAAGAGAATAATGGCATCATAACTTTGCTTTGAATTCCTTGAAAAATGAAGTGTATCCATGGCCTTTTTATATCATTCCTTTGGGTTATTGTTCAACTAGTTTGTAGTGTGTAAAGAGGCTAATTAGGGCATTTCTAGGTCTTTGACCAGCCACCCGGTCAAATCCAATCGAGATTTGAATGTCAAATCAACTTGGAAGCTGAACCAGAAGTGGGTGGGAGGCCGACCACTCTCATAAATGTGTCGTTTCTCAGGTGCGTGGATTTTTTCAACAATAGTCGCGCATTGTGCACATGTGTGTGAATCTTGTGTTTCTGTTTCACGCATGTGCGCGTGCGCCTAGTGTCTTCATAGCGCCCTTCAATTTTTTCACTATTTGTATAGTTTTTGACCCTTTATGAATTCTTTTGAGTTAATTCAGGTCCATGGATGTCTTCATAATTGTTTGATGATGTTGAATTGTTGTAACCATTTGCGGATGAAATTTCAGTGATAACAGATGCCCCCTGATGGATGAGGTTAGGAGCATATGTATAGCCAAAATCCATCAATGTTTCTTCTACTGAGAATGTTTCTATAAGAGAGAGAAATAATGGGATTGTCAAGAGTGCCCCATTGGAGGG
Source organism: Picea glauca (assembly GCA_000966675.3). NCBI lineage: Eukaryota > Viridiplantae > Streptophyta > Pinopsida > Pinales > Pinaceae > Picea > Picea glauca. The sequence continues at coordinate 67,248 of JZKD02S2424531.1, read as the reverse complement.
AGAAGGGAACCTGTAGAACCCAACCTTCTATGAGGTGTGTAAAAAATAAACTGTGTACAAACAAGGTGGGCATGCCCCATGCTCATGTCATGTAATTCAAAAAGATGAATGAAGTGTTGATGTAGACAACTGCAGTGCCCTCAAGGGAGATCATGATAAAGGCAGAAGAAAATTCTATGGGGGAAAATACTCTGAATAGTAGGCAGTGACATCTGTAAGAAGTATCACGGATTATGTAGGCATTGATAGCCTATCCAAGTTCAGAGGTCTTCGGCAAGTACAAGAACTAACTGCAATAGTCGCAAAGTAAGACCCACCGTAACATGAAAAAGTGTTGACATCGAATGTTATGGGGGTCAACGACAGCAGGGAGAAATTTTTGGTTCTCCCTGTGTCGTCCGAGATCTTTCATTGGATGGGTAATGAGAATCAAGATACTGTTGCCCTTCTGAAAAACTGTGCTGATGTCGACAAAAAGGGGGACGCGACTCCCAGAAGAAAATGTCTTCGTGAAATCTACTAGGTGAGGTTAGGAAGTGGAGGAGGTACATGGATGAAGTCAATATGTAGGAAGACTCAAGAATGCCCTTGGTTGGAGTATATGTGAGATAAAAGTGGCTGCAACTGTTCAACGAGGTCGAGTGTCAGGGGGACAACAAGACAGGGGATAAGTTGTGCCAAACGTGGGACAAAGTGAATAAACTCAGAGAGCAGAGCTAAGTGGCCTGTGGGGTACTTTGAAGATATGGACGATGTCATCAAGGGTAGATGATAAGTAGTGCCCCAACCAAGGGTGACATGGGTTGTGTTTGGCCAAAAAGGGAAGAAGGTCGCCAAAGGTGATGACAAAAAGGTAATGTAACTGCTGGACATAAAGGCATTTGTACAATAAATAAAGAATAATTTCGGATAAGTGTAAAAATACAGAAACGAGTGCCCCAATGTGAGATGGTTTTCCTGGGTAAGGCACAATTTGCTCGGAGAACTGGTGGAGGGTGGGGGCCCCATGGGTGGGTTTCTGTATGAGGTAGGTGAAATGAAGGGAAATTTGCAGATGGGAAAACTGATTGTGGATTAAATGGAGGGTTTATGATACGATGGAGGTGCAGTCAAAAATAGAACTGTGAAGAGATAATCTGGGAGTCCGTTGGGAAAGACAGAAAAATGAGGAGAAGGAGTATGTGGCTGATTCGCAACATGGTGTAAGACTATCGGGACTCCCATCCCTAAAGGGTTTTGAAAAAAAGTATGAGTGTCAAAATTGCAAAAGGGTGCTATGAATGGGACAACTCTTGTGGGTAAGAGTGCTACCGGGTGACAGTACCGAAGATTCAAATGGGGGTGTTGGTACTATAGAACCGGAAATGGGGATCCTAGAGGCAAATGTCAGAGGGTGTGACTAGAGATGCAAGTGAGATTTAGAGGGAATGACTACATGCCTGTACCGAGTATATACCTGAAGGAATTGCGTTGATGTATGATGACCAAGTACCTGCACACATGAAAACCAAATACCCAACGTGAACAATATCTGAAGAGAATCGAACATATGAGCATTTATTTGATAATTTTGAATATGTGCATGCGTACCGAAGTGTGTCATGGGCGGATGCTCCGCCGGGAAAAAGGGAAAATGATCACCAGATGGAAATGTTTGTATAAGAGGTCGAAGGTGGTTCAGAAGACAGAGCTTATGGGATCCTTTACCAAAAAATGAAAGTGGGAAAAAGGGATTAGATATGGACAGTGGATCCATAATGCCATCCCAGTGTTACTGACACTATGGACGATCGGGTGGTAATTTGGGGGGAGGAATTGTACCTCCCCTTTGCTCGAGGATTGATGAAGAAGTATAATGAATCACTTTCACAGGAGTATTGGTATGGAGTGTCGGAGGAAACTCAGGAAGATATGTGTGGCATGTTGCGGCTAATGTGTGGCAGGCATATGGGATAGATGGGCAATGGTGTGTATAATGGCCATATTCTGAACATATGGTGCAAGCGAAGTTGGTTTGCAGCCCTTTACTATTTGAGTTAGGGGAGGTAGCGACAATACTTGCTATAGTGGTGAGCGGTGATGGTGTTGGATTGAGTGGAAGTAGGTTTTGTAACTCATGTAGAGATGGGCATTTGTGGGTTGGGTGTCCATCTTTCTCACATATCACACAAGGAGGTTGGAT
>JZKD02S2424531.1:21499-36559 GCA_000966675.3 Picea glauca | reverse complement strand
GTGATTTGATGTTCCACTTAAATTATAAATCAAAGCAAGCCATCCACGTGGCGAAAAGCAAATAAGGAAAAAATGATTTTTATCCACCTAAGTGCCTATGTTTGTTTGACTATCCTCTTTATAAGTTGAGGGATTTAAGTGGTGCAGTATTTAGAGCATGCATGACATCATTCTTGAGAAGGAAACTGACTTTCCCCACATCAAAAAACCTTACAATGAAAAATTTAGGTCCAAATGCGCAGCTGTTAGTACAGACAGAGGCGCATGTGGCGTGTGCGCGTGGACTGTATTAAGAACAATAGCGCATGCGCGCGTCTGTGGGGTGGAATACCCGCGCGCTTGTGCTCATGACTGAAAAAAAAACTCCGGATGGGTTTCTCTCGATTCTCCTGTGAATCGACTGTTTCGCAGGTCAGCGGAGGCCGGTTTGTGTCCTTGCGGGTTAATAAAACAAAAAGGAAAGCGAATTAAACCCAATTGAGGGAGGATTTGATACCTAAAATCCCTAGTGGAGTCGCCAATATGTTCGTGTTCGAATGGTCACCAGGTGAGCAAAAATGGGAGCGCTAGCATGCCCTGTTGGGCTTGGCAGGGTAGAACAAGATGCTGTGGAGCAAAAGGGTTAACAGAAACAGAAACAAACTATAATCTAACTATGAACTGAAAGCAAATAACACTACAAAAATGGACAAAGAACATCAAACATCAGACACATGTGTCATCCAAGTTTTCAGGCAGGTGTTTTATTGAAACCAGAGCGCACGCTGAAGAAAGAAAGCCAGGGGTTCCTTCTCCCTCCAGCGGAAGGCTCTTCGGGGCCCTCAACACAATGCTTTCCTTACAAAATGAACAAAACTGAACTGAGTGGTGAAAGAACTCTGGGTTACACTGCTGGTGAGTGGTTTTTCATAGACTAAGCTCTGAACCATATGGACAGCGTAACGATGCTTCGAATTCCCTGTTAAAACAGTGAGTCCTCACAGCCTTTTATAGCAGTTTCAAGGGCAGTCTTGTAACCTTCTCCGGGTGTGAATAGGGGCGCATTAGGGTTCATTTAGGTCATTTAATCCGTCGTTTTTGCAGAGAAGACTATGATTTGAGGGTCAAATCACCTTGGGGCCAATCTGTAGGCAGTCGAGAGGCCGACCTATGCAATTAATGTGTCGTATTAGCAGATGCGCAGCTTTTTGTGTGGACAGTCGCGCGTCGGGCGCGCATGCGCGCATAACACGTTTTTGTCCTGTGCATGTGCGCACGCATCAAGCTGATGTAAAGCGCCCTTCAATTTTTGGTTACTTTGTATAGTTTTTTTCCCTTCTGGAGTGCTGTGAAATTAATTCAGTGCCATGAGTGTCTTCATTGCTGTTTTGATGATGTGGAGTTCTTATCGCCATGTGCAGATGAAATTTCAGTGATAACACTTTGATCGATCAAAGAATCATTCTTCATGACAGTCCATCCAGGATGCACATAGATCTAAGTCCTTTTACATTTCTGGAACATGTTGAATCACAATTTGATCTCAATAACTCTATTTTTTATAACTACTTTTCTATTCTAGAATTGCATGTGAGTACTAACCTATAATTTGCTGATCCTATGCAATCTAAATTTTTTTATCTCAATGCACAAATGTTAACAATGGAAAATTTAAAGTACGCAAATCATAACAAGTTTTTTGGTCCACATGAAGAAGTCACATCAAATGAACAACCCATCACCATATGAAGCATGGACATTAAGTTAATATGAGAAACATTGTCCCCCAAATCTTCTTTAGAATCATATGTCAATCTTCGAGAGCAAATGCATCACTCGTTCTTGGATTATTTCTCAATAATCCAACACTCCTCACATGATTTTGATGATGTTATAGGAGAAGGTTTGGATTCATCTTTCACTCAACATTTCCCTCAAACTAGCAGATATCATTTCCCCACTCAACATGTGGGTTATGTAAAATGTGGACCTAGGGAGACTTTCTCGGATAATGAGTCACTTTAGTTTCAACCAATGGTTATGTTAGCTTCTAATCATCTTTCTTTGACCCCTGGAATGACTGATTCCACCTATACTGAGACTCTCGAACAAGGTACATTGCATGGAAATTTCATTTATGGGTCTCATCAGGTATGTCACTCATTTCCAATTTCCTTCCAACAGTCCTGCAGTAATAATTGTAAATTTTATGATGGAATTGAGTCTTGGTTGGAGGAATCCTATGTGTCTACATTTCCCATGAACCATAACGCTATTAATTTTAACTTGTTGTGTGGATATTTTCTTGAAGAAATTATTCTTATGTTTTATCCCTCACTACAAATTTGGAGTTACTCGATTGGTTGCACTGGCACTATGCTTTTACTTAGCCCTTCTTCTACTAGTGTAGGATAGAGTAGGAATAGGAGTAGCATAATTTGTTTTCTTCCTTTCTTCCTACATATTTAGATGTTTGCTTTTACTTTCACTTGCATAGCAGAGACCTTTACATGTCTCAGTTTCTTGATTAAAAGACAATAGCTATATTAGTTCAATTTGCAGCTCACAATGGCCTACTTTAGTCTAATTTTCTTCTTGCATTAAATATTTCTTCTTTTCATTTGATGAGTTTCATTGTTGTTGTTTGACTGAAAGTTTCGATTAAATTTAGTTATCATGAGGAAACCATGTAAAAAATTCTTTGAGAAGTTCAACTAGATGATTCATTTTCTTCGCTCGCATTCACTCTAACAATTGATAGTTGGACAACTTGTTATCCTAGGTTGTTGAAAGAATATCTGTTGAGGAATACTTTACATATTGGGGAAGATGGAAACTGGGTTGAAGGAATCATATCATCTATTCATGGCTTTGTTTTTTGTAATCCACAATGATTATGCAACCCATATTGACCAATATTTTGAAGGTTATGTTTCTTACAAAAGGATAATCCAATTGATCAATGTTGCAGTATATTGGGTTCATTCTCTTGGTTTCTGAAACAAACATTGGTGAGATAAAATATGTTACAAATCCTCGCAATGAGTATGTATTTTTATAAACTTAAATTCTGCATGATGCACTTATTTCAATAATTTTAAAGGTAGATCGTCGATTGTTTCAGAAGAAATGCAAAGTCGCAAAGCGTATTGCAATCATCGTAGCTTAATTCTTTCATGATGGTGTCTATTGAGTAGAATCAATGAGTGTTTGTTGTTTTATGAAGGGGTTGTACTTGAGGCTCTTGGTACATTTATCCCTTTTCTAGACTTAAAATATTTTTCATGTATTGGGAAAACAAATAGTGTATTTTTTCTCCAACATACACTTATAGAAACAAAACATCAAGTTTCAGTTTCTCTTTCACTATGTTGAGTATCTCAAAAATATGAGGGTTAAAGAGAACATACACACAAACACTTTGATGTTATCTTTTGAAACCACAAGTTTCTAAGCCTGAATATTGAAGTCAAATACTTTTTCCAATCATCTTCGGCAACAAGATATATATATTTTCCTTGGTCATGTGATATTGAATTGATAAAGTTTGTCTTCTTATCATCATGCATTAGCCATATCTTGAAAGACATACATAGTATTTTCATATCAGATCACTTCCTTTAATGACTTAGGTATCTTGACTGATATGTTTTCATCCTTGTTGAAATTTGAATGTGTCTGTTGAAGCTCTTTGAATCAGATTTAACCTTCTTGATCTAATTTCCCACCTTATTCCTTTACTCTTAGAAAATTCAAATGCAATATGTAGACTTTTACTAATTGATTATTTTTCATTGGTTATCTCTTGATATGGCCTTATTTTGGTTTTCTCATGAAGTTCGTTGGTCTGGTTTCTTCATCTTGATTTCAGTGTGAGTTTTACAGCATGATTTTTTTGTCACCTTTGGAATTGGAATTTGCATTTGTTGCATGGAAGATACATTACAACCAAGTCATGAAACTCTCAACAAAACTCTTCAAGGAATTGATCTACAAATTTTTTGGAGTTCTGTTGAGAAGGATCATCAAGAATGATCTTTCAAAACTCAACCAAGCACAAAAAACATGAATCATGCATTAGATTGCACATTCGCTTACACAAGTTGTTAGATTACCGAGAGGGGGGTGAATCAGTAATAGATATTTTTAATCTTTTTAACCACAGTATGTAAGTGGTATTTATCTTTATAAACAATGTAACATTATCATCCAATAAGTGCAGAGTAAATAAACCATAAACAATGAACAATCACACACATGCATAGTACACCAGTATTTTATGTGGAAACCCAATGTGGGATAAAACCACATAATGGTTTTTATTATATGCATTTAAGAATCACATTCATTGGAAGCACCAAATTCCTTTTTTCTCTAGTTACAACTGGAAGGAGGCTTTGACCCCCTATATTTTCAGGCTACAACTTGAGGGAAGCTACAACTCCCCAATTCTCTAGCTACAACCAGAAGGAGGCTACAACCCCCTATGTTCTACAACTACAACCACCTATCCTTGACCCGTCTTGCTACTTGAAATATAAGTGAGATGATGAAACCTATGCCACACTGTCACTGTGATATATGCCACTGTAAACCTGTACCAATTTGTGTCAACAACTTGTAACCAACCAGTGCCACTGTCATGTAACCAACATGTGCCACTGTCCTGTAACCAACCTGTACATGTACTCAACTTGTACCAACAAAACCCAATAGGTACTTGACCTATATGTGATCCATCACGTGTATCTATGCACCCTTTATATACTTCAGCCTGCATATGTACGTGGCCTTTCTATACTGCAGACTGCATATGCCTTCTGAAAACTAGGGTTTTCACCCTCTTGAAAAAATATGACCCTTTGTTGTCTATGTCACATCAACCTACAACCTAACACTGTGTCCAAATGGTAGTCATTCCCTATGCATACATCTTCATACATATCCCTTAACCCAATGCATCTATATTTCTCTAGTCATGTGCCACCCAAGTGTGTATAATCATGAATAAGTATAATAACCCTCACATGGACTAGACATCAAACCTTAACTGATATATAGCCTCTCAATACATCAACCACTTCAAAAATACAATATTTCAACCATGTACCACAAAAACCCTTAACCATATGCCAAGAAATACAAGATGTGCCTCAACACTAACAAGATGTACCAATGATAAATATTAATTATATCAGCACTGTATTTCTGTAGATCTGAAATATACAGTAAGCGCCATGCATCCAATAGCCTCTCTAGGGAAAATCCTCAAAACCCCATAACCATTTCTCATGTAGACAAAAAAATCCAACTACTCATAGAAATAAGACATACCTTTTGAACCTATAGATAGATATGTTATACATGATCATTGTAGACCTACCTGTGAGCTTGCTTTCAAACTCTAGATACCTAGCATCTTCATCCTCTCAAGTTTTTATGGCTTTTCCCTCATGTGTATACCCTATTATACTTCCATCCCACATACGTACATTCCCATCTCCACTGCAACCCGCATACACCTAAAAAACTAGGGTTTTTTTGGTATTTTATGTAATTCCGAAACTTTCACTGTCAACCCTTCATGCAACCTCATACTTGTGTAACTTCAGATGTATCAATGAGTACCTGCAATAAACCTTACACAATAATAGATATTCAACATGCTCAATAGGTGCTAATAGGAGATCCTCTCTCTTATTTATACTTCCATGTAGCTTCCTCAAGGGGTTACCTTCTAACAAACTTAACCCAATTTCCTTGTTTTAGGGATAACACACTTCTAACCCACTTTGCTACAAATAGTAAATTCTCCACATCTAGTTGCAACTGAATTGTTTTTAATTATTTTCTTATTGCAACAACTTAACCCATGATTAACTCCTAGTTTCACCCACTTGACTAGTCAACCTTTTTCTAGGAGCTTCTAGAATAATTTGACTTCTTTGACCTTCTAGATAACTCATGAGGGTTCTCAAACTTATCAAGGACATAACTCTCTAACCGTGAGGATTTATGTAATGTTCCACATATCACCGGAAATGGCATGACATGTACTATCCATCTAGAATGGTTTTACCTGCAAACATATTAATATTCATACAATTATACATCAATAAAACTGAAGTCCCTTAACCATATTGTTTGGGCTACCATAATTCGCTATCGGAATTTCTTCAAGGGTTGACATAAATGAAAACCAACCCAATTAATAAACGATATCCCCCTTTGGCATTGATGGCAGCACTCTAATGCAACATTGAAGTCATACCAATCATGCTCCCCTTGTGACCATCGCTCCCCCTGGAAACATGCCTCTGTGCTCTCTCTCTAAGCATATAACTCTCTATCATGCATCTGATGAATCTCTCCCCCTTTGAAATCAATGGAAAAGGTAACTTCATATCCATGGTTTCTCCCCCTAACTGAATTCTCCTTAGGGATGCTCCCCCTGACTGAACTCTTCCTGAAATTGATCTCCCAATCTGAATTTTCCTCTTTATGGTGCTTCCTCGTGTAAATCTAAGACATATAAGATAAGCATTCAAAATAATTCATTTTGGAGTAGAAATCACTCAGATTCTCTGGCGAAGATACTCAAAGGCTTCACTCGGAAGCGGATTTTTGAAGATATCTACAACCTGTTCTTTTGTTCCCACATATTCAACTCTGATTTTCTTCTCTACAACCTATTTCCGTAGAAAGTGATACTTGATTGGAATGTGATTTGTCTTGGAGTGCATCATTGGATTCTTTGAGATGTTGATAACGCTTGTATTATCACAATATATTGGAATGGGCTCATCATACTCAACCTGTATATCTGTTAGAGTTTTTTTCATCCATAGAACCTATGTACAACATGTTGTTGCTACAATATACTTTGTTTATGCTGTAGACAATGATATTAATGATTGTTTCTTGCTTAGCCAAGATACCAAACACTCACCCAAGTAGAATGTTGCTCCACTAGTACTTCATCCATCATCAATGAAACTTTTCCAATCTACATATATGTAGACAATAAGTGATAGATCCTTTCCTTTTGGATACCATAATCCAAACTCTTATGTACCATTGAGATATTTGAAAATCCTCTTCACTGCTAGAACATGTGATTCCTTTGGTGTTGCTTTAAATCATGCCACTTGTCCAACTGCATGCATTACATCATGTATGGATGTTGTCACATAAAGTAAGTTACCATTCATTGACATGTACTACCTCTAATCTATAGATATTGAATCATCATATTTACTCAACTTGCAATTGGTTTGCATAGGAGTATTTACTGGTTTTCAATCTTCCATTCCGAATGTCTTTACCATTTCTCTGATATACCTGGTTTGAGAAATAAAAATGCATTGGTTTCTTTGACATATCTGAAGACCCATAAAGAAGGATAGTTCTCCAAGTAATGACATTTCAAATTCATTCTGCATATCCTTTGAAAATTTTGGGCTTAAACTGTCATCATCACTTCCAAAAATAATGTCATCAACATAAACTTCAATTAACAAAATATTATCTTGAGTTACCTTGATGTAGAGGTTGTTTTCTACATTTCCTTTTATGAACCCTTCATGTTATATATATCTATCCAGTCTAGAACACCATGCTCTAGGGGCCTATTTTAGTCCATACAAGGCCTTATTCAACCTGCACACATAATCTTCATTCTCTGATAACTGAAATCCTTCTGGTTGCTCAATATAGACTTCTTATTCAAGTTCCCTATTCACAAAGGATGATTTCACGTCCATCTGATACACTTTAATATTCTTGCAACATACATAAATTAGGATTCATCTAATTGATTCTATTCTGTCAACTAGGAAAAACATCTCTTCAAAGTCGATACCTTCAATCTATGCATATCCTTTACATACAAATCTTGTTGTGTTCCTAGTAACATGTCCATCTTCATTCAATTTATTTCTGAAGACCCACTTTGTGTCGATCACATTCTTGTACCTTGGTATTGGAACCAATTCCCAAGTGTCATTATTCTCTATTTTATCCAACTCTTAATTCATGGCCTTTTTATACAATTCATCATTGTTGGCTCCTTCAAAATTGTTTGGTTCAATCGAAGATAAGAGTGCTAGGTGCAGTTGTTCTAGTGAATGAATTATTCTTCTAGTCCCAATTCCTGCATCTTTGTTCCCAATAATCTAATCTAAAGGATGATTCTTTTGTATTTGTTTTCTAGCTGTATTTGGAGGTACTTGTTGTAGTTTATCTTCTACTTCTATTTGATCTTCTTCATCTTCCCCTTCTGCTACTTCTTCATCCTTTTCTTCTTCTTTGTAAACCAATTACACTGAATCCTTTTCTTTTTCCTTTTATTTTCATCCACCTGTCTCATCAACTGTTACATTCATGTTTTCCAAAACTTTGTTGAGCCTTAGATTGTAACACTTGTATGCTTTCCTTTTACTTGAGTAACCAACAATTATTCCTCTGTCCACATGAGAATCAAACTTTTCCATTCTTCCATCTTCTCTTTTGATGTAGCATTTGCTTGCAAAAACTCTGAAGTGCTTCACATTTGTTGGTCTTCCTTTCCATAGCTCATAGGGAATTTTTTCACTGTTGTTTATGAGCATTACTTTGTTTTGAATGTGAATTGGTGTATGCACTTCATCTATCCAAAAAACATCTATCAACTTAGAGTCCATTAACATTGTTTGATCCATTTCTTGTATTGTCATGTTCTTTATTTCGACAACTCGATTATGTTGAGGTGTCCTAGCAACGAAGAATTTCCTTTTTATTCCATGCTTTCTACAGAAATCCATAAATTCCTTTGAAGTAAACTCTCCTCGATTGTCTGATCTCAAACATTTGATTTTTGAATCCATTTCATTTTCAACCATTTCCATGTATACCTTGAAGTTTTCAAATGCTTATGATTTCTTCCTGAGAAAATAAACTGCAGTCATTCTTGTATAATCATCAACCAATAACATAAAGTATTTCTCACCTTTTAAACCATTTTTTTCTAGTTGGTCCAACTAGATCAATATGCACAATTTACAGTGGTCTTGTTGTGGAGTATTCCTTTGATTTGAACCTGGTCTTTTTTTGCTTTCCTTGTTGACAATGCTTGCATAATGTGTTGGTTGGCTTCGTGATCTAGGGAATTTCTTTGACTTCTTCCTTTTTTACTTTTATGAGGTTATCGAAGTTTATGTGACCCATTCTTCTGTTCCATAGCCAAAATTTATCTTCCTTTCCTAGAAAACACTTTTCATTTATAATTTCACTTGATACATATATGTTTCTTGAAGTTATTACAGTTGTTGCAATCAATTTTCCTAAACCTTATTTTCTTATCTCGCAATTTTGTGAATCGACATAATTTTGTGACCTTGGTCACACATTTGAATTACTCTTAGAATATTATGTTTCATATATTCCACTAGTAGAACATTTTCTTCCTTAGCATTCTTGTTTCCAGTTATGACTGTTCCCTTTCCAATGATTCTAGTTGAGTCATCATTTCCAAAGGAGACTGATGCATCTCTTTCCTGTCTCAATGTTAGAAACATGTCTTCATCACCTGTCATGTTCTTTGAGCATCCATTGTCAACATACCAACCATGTTTATTGTGTTTATCTTTTACAGTGAGTGTGCATTCTTCATTTTTATATTGATTATGCTTTCTTATCCATATTCTCTATTGAGGTTCCTTTATGTGATTGTTGTTATTCTTTTTTTATTATCTAGGAGGGACTGTCATTCTACAATCTTTGGCCATGTGTCCAAAGTTGTTTCACTTGTAGCATTCCACTTCAGTGCTCAATGATTCAAACCTGTTTGTTGGTTACTACTCTTATATATACTATCTGAGTTTATATTGACCCAGGGTTCATGTCTGTTCGGGTTTCCAACAAAGCCTCTAAAACTATCAGCCCTTGTTGGCCCTTGACCAAGTTTTGGAAATCCTTCGTCATGTTTGACCATTTTGGGACTTCGACAGGTTGGTCGAAGGTAGAGTGCAAGTCGAAGCGGAGATCACGGGATCTTGACCCCTTGATTAAGGTTTTTTGGGTTTTGGTTTTATGTAATGGGTATGGGATGTCGGCCCATGGGTTTACCCATGTTTAGTCCATTTTGTAATATATAAATTGATATCTGCGCGATGTAAGAAGTAGAGATAGAGATAATATTTGGATCTATGTGATCAGATCAGCTTAGTGGATGACTATGTGTGGAGAACTTGTAGGTCTAAGTGAAAGTAATTGTAAGGAGGCTTTCTGTCATAACCTAGCTTGGGGAAAGAGGATCTGGCGAGGTGTGCGCAAATCTCTTGTCCTATGCGGAGTAGGATTTTGTGGCTCTGTGCATGTATGTTATAGCAATATTTTCCTCACCATTGTTATCTTGCACAGAGGGCCTTTTACATTCCCCTATCCAATCTTATCATCCCTTTTTGATGAATCCAGAGCCAAAAATACACATGTTTCCACATATATGCGCCCTATCAGCGATACAACAAGTGTATGCGTAGGTCGCTCCACTACATCCCGTGTACATCGGGATTTGTGCCAGAAAATACAAAATGGAGTCAGGATTCCATGTCACGATAGGAGATGTCTGATCCTTGGCCTTCCATATACTGGAAAAGTTTTGAATCGACCCTTCAGTTGCATTCTAAAGGCTATAAAATCACAATTCCAAGCCATGAAAAAGAGGAGAAAGCATTCAACTTTGAGAGCAAAGTTACTCTAGAGAAATTACTTCATATTGAGTCTGCATCCCTTTGTCCCTCAAGTCTGAACATAGTGTTCATCCCCCAAGCTCTTTCCCTATTGTTGAGAGAACCTCTTTGTCTCTCTCCTATGAGCTTGACTTTGGTGGAGGATTGAAGTGGTGGAGGCCCAGTTGGAAGGAACTTGGTTTCTTGGTTTTGGACCGTGCTGACACAAAAGTCTGTAATGTTATCACTTCTACCGATCAATTATTAATAGAAATACTCCTTTCCCATCCTATTGGTATCATGCAAATATATGATTATTATCCATGAGCATGTTTGTAATGTTTATTGATGGATTATGTTAGCTAATGTGCTAACCCCTTTATATTATCACTACGTACTTGCTCTACTTGTTTGTTGAGAACTTGTTGCAGGTATAAAGCTTTGGGTCAAACTGCTCAATGGTGGAACATCATCAAACATTGGATCGAGGTAGGCCTCTTTCTTATCTTGCACATTAGTTTATATAGCATATGATGGAATTGAGTAGATTTCTGCATTCATACATGTCTGTTGTGGTTTACCCTTGGCCATAGAGAATTTTCCCTCGTAACAATGTAGATGATTGACATAAGAAAATAAAGAGAAGAAGAGTTAGTGGACGTAGCCCCAGGATGGGGGTGAACCATGTATATCCTGTGTTATGGTTTCTTTATGCTTATGGTTGTATATTGTTCATATGATTTATGCTTAGAGGAATAATACATGTTTAGATGAATCTGATATGATAGCTTAGTGCTTAGTGATGTAAATGAATGTTAGCTCTGATCTACTTCTATATGCTAAGTGCTTGGATGTGTTAGATCTTGGTGTATACTGCGTTGCTCTATAATTAGGGTTTTATTTGCGCTTTGAATAAAGGATAAATGCTAATGAATGATAAATACTAAGTGCTTTGCTAGGGTATTGTAATCACATATCTGTGTCCCAACTAGGTTGTAGACATTGGAGTCCTACAACCACCCCCGCCTCTACCTCAGGTGAGACTTCATATGCTTCGCAGGTGTTTCCGAAAGGGTCGGTAGTTAGGGTTTTGTTGGTGCGTTGTTGAAGCGTTGAACCCAGGGTCTACCCCTGTGCCAACATCCCTCTTAGTAAACCAGAAGGAAACACAGCACACATAATGCACTGCACAGTCTCACCCAATATATATTTAATGGGTGGTTGTAGGACTCATGTGTTTATAGCCTAGGATTGAGTTTGAGATATGAGAACTGAATATTGAGCCATTATTATAAATTGTAAATGCAATACACTGTCATTTGTGAATATCCAGGAAATATAAAAACTCATTTATTATACATAATAATAACTACTGAAGATAGTAAATATACACATGCATTCATCACACAACACATATGTTACCGTGGTTCACCCCCTCCTAGGCTACGTCCACAAAGACTTGTCTCTCATCTCTTTTATTATAGTTTCTTTGCCACTAAAGTGTTGCATGCATTACAATCCTCCTCAGTCGGGTAAGATCTATACGAGGTAGACTAGATCATACCAGGATCCTTAGCCTGTGATCTAACCCTCACGATCTACCCTCCTTCATCCTCTCTAGCTCCACAGCTTACACAAAATAGATCATATAGCAAAATATTACATATAGGCTCGCTACAATACCACTCTCTGTACTGACACTAGTCTCTCTAATAAAAAACAAAACCCCTTATGATACCTAAGTATCTATATTTATACCTTTCTATCTCTTCATCCATTACAATACATTACCAAAACCCTAACCCTACCATCCTTAGGTCTTCCCTGCATGCGAGTGTGATGTTCTTCCTTCAAGCTATCGCTTTCCTCGTGCATGCTTTCTTTCCAAAAATCGCCTTGTTTTTCCGCTTTGGCCTACCTCCAACAAGCCCCCAACATTGACATGTGGCTCGTCCTGAGCCACCTAACCTTTTTGTGCTTCCTCAATATCCTTGGTGATCACCTAGAACTTTTCCTTGAGCTTTGTTGTCTGTGTCTGCACCTGCGTGCTCTTCTCCTTGATTGTGTCTACTACTTGGACGACAACTTCATCATTGATTAATCATGCACATTCTTCCTGGGTTTTTGATATCTGTGTTTTAGCTTCCTCTGCTTGTGCAATGATTTTTGTTACTCTCTCTTGAAGCGGTTCCATTTGAGTCTGTCTCTCTTTTTTTTGTGTTTGCATGGTGTTGAGTTCTGCCTACAGCTTCTTCATGTCCTACGCCCCTTTGATGTGCTCTGTGATGGACATTGTCTTCTACCTCTGCTTGAGGTCTTGGATCACTATGTTGATCCTTTCTTCTTCCTTTTCTCACCTTTGAACATGTTGATCCTCCTCTAACTTTGTCCAAATTTATCTTGGTTTATCAAACAAATCGGTTGTTGTGTTGACCTGTTGTTCTATCTCCTATTTCTGCGATGTTGCCTCCTACTTCCTTTGCTTCTTTACCACTGGTGGATTATTTGGTGTGAGCTTCTCTCTGAGATTCTTGATCTCCTTCTGATATTGATCGATTTCCTGCACAATCTGATCAACATTTTCTGTTTTTGTAAGTTCATTCTTCTGCGCGGTTTGTGGAATCTTCTCATAGGTTCCTGCCACTTTGCGTTCCAGTCCATTCGCACTCTCCCTCTCCTCTTGGGTCTCCAACTTAGCCTATTCATATATTATTTCCATCATGTCTCACTTCTTCGTTGCTTGTTGTAATTCAACTAAGTCTTTTCATGCACGCGACTGTACTTCATGGTTTATGCTAACCTGCAACTTGTGTAGTGCCCTGGATGGTATCCGTGTTAATACCAGTTGGATTTGAGCTAAGTATTTTAGGGGTGTTTTCCCCACGATCTCATCCATACGCAACATACTGAGTTTAATTTGGAATGTTACGTTTGGTTGTAGTATTGTATGGACTAGATCTCTCTCTCCTTCTTCCAGTCTTTCTTCTTTCTGCAATGTTGATGGCCATGTTCCCATGTTGTTGCTTGTTGTATATACTCCCCTGATTTGCTTGAGGAATTGCCGCATGTCTTCGAGCTCCTCTTAAATCATGTCCCTATGGTGCGCAGTGTTGTCAAATTCCTCAAATAGATAATCCTGGACCATTCTGGCTATCATCTCTCCATCATCCTTCATGATCGTATATTTTGGAGGTGTTCTTTATGCCTTCATCTTCTTGCACGATCCTCCTACTTGCGTGGATGTCCTCTTATTCCCACCTGGTTCCTGTGAGTTGGGACTTGGTGCGGTCCCCTACATTGCTTCAACCTATTTATGTTGCACTTGAGCCAGCTGTGTAGTGTTCTTTGTCCCATTCTAGGTCCCTGCCTTAGATGCCCCTTCATTTGTCTGATTTGTTTTTATCTGGCTTGTCCTCCGTTTCTTGGGCACTGGAAATTCTTGAGGCTGTGTTTCTCCCTGCACTACCTCTTCTTCCGTTGTCCTTTTCGGTAAGTATTGGTTGAGAACTGGAATATTCAATTCATCTTCCTAGTATTTGATCACCATGTCGATGTCGCCTTCTATGATACAGTAGTGCATTTGTAGCCATTGCTTGTCGAGATCCTTTTTCACCTATATCCACACCGTGTGGCATGTGGCCTTGAAGTTGGCGATGTCTTGGTACCATGCAACATCCTCTAGTGTTATTCTCCACATGTTGTTGATGGCCTCCTGCAAATCATGTAGGTATCCTTCAAATATGGACTCATTTATCCTTTTGTTCTTAGCAACCGACGTGGATTTTAGCAATAAATATATTTCTCCCTGATTAGGTTTGGGTCTTGTACCAAAAGTTACATACCTTGGCTCCCTCCATCCCATAAAGGCTATTATCATAATTAGCCATGAGTAGTGAAACTATGTTCCTAGATCCTGCACATCCTTACAGTCATCCAGGAATAAGTTCAAGAGGTATGGTGCCCAGCTCACTGTGGTTCCCTCGGTGCATTGAGTTGCAACTGCGACAACTCCAGCCAGAACTTCCTCCCTGCAACATTTTCTTAGTATCTTATAGGCTAAGATTTTTGTGCCCATTTGTGTTGCGACATCGTTGATCCTCTTGATAATGATTCCTCGTGTCCCCTTTTTAGTACCATACTTCTTCTCCATCTCTTCTGCTAGTGATTTCTCCTTGGTTTTGTCGTCAATAAATTGTGTGAGATCCATGACTCGAGATGATAACCCTATTGTGTTTGCAATAAGCTCTATGTCTATTGAAAAACCAAATACCAATATAGCATAGAAAAACCTCAGAAAAAGTACTCAACGCCTTGAAAAAGAGATAATTTTAGATAATAAGCCTCTTCAAGGGCGCAACCTCCTTTTACCCCACTT
>JZKD02S2424531.1:9220-21489 GCA_000966675.3 Picea glauca | reverse complement strand
TACAAGATGATTCAAAATGAAAATGTCTCCTTGGTATATATAGGAGACTAAGAGGTATAATTACAACTAATGGCCTAAAGCTAACATAAATAAAATAACATTACTAATATAATATTCCCCAATTAAAGGGTAATGAGCCAATATTAGGGCTTAACACTCCCTGCAGCATTTTCTTAATGGCTTACAAGCTAAGGTTTTTGTGCCCATTTGTGTTGTGACATCGTTGAACCTCTTGATAATGATTCCTCATGTCCCCTTTTTGGTACCATACTTCTTCTCCATCTCTTCCGATAGTGCTTTCTCCTTGGTTTTTTCGTCAAGAAACTGCGCGAGATCCATGACTCAGGATGGTAACCCTGTTATGTTCATAATAAGTTCTATGTCTATTGATACGATCTTATCCAACCAGATGTCCCCGCCATGTTGGACTGATAACAATTGTTTGATGCATGCACCTGCGTACTGACCTTGACCAAAATGTGGTAGATCCAACAGACCTAAAATTCTTGTTTTCTCCAGCCATGTCGCCCATTGGAGTGGCTTATCAATCGGTTCCCCAACCGGATTTACACCCACAGTCTCTAAGTATACTCTCTTTGAAAATTTTGGAAACTTGTCTAGGTCTACTACATTGTGGTGTGAGTATTTTATCTTGTCAATCTACCCTAGCAAGCCTGATTCCACTCGTACCCAATATGGTATATGTGGTAGAACAATTGTTGCAACTAATTGCTTGAGAGGTGACGTAGATACCTATTGCTTGTCTTTCTTCATCGGTGGCTAGGTCGAGGTTCCAGTGGCTCTCGTTTGTACTTGAAAATAATATTTTGGCCAACCTGTGACATCCTCCACTGTTCCTTCTGGTAGGTGGTCTAACATGGTGTTTGAGACTCGTTGGGCTCGACTGCTATTTGTTGATTCGTCGTCATTCCATTGACTCTCAGAGCTACTTCGGTGTTCTATGGTTGCACCTCCTTCAAGTTTTTTGCATCCTAGTTCTATTGCTCTTGTACCTCTGTCAATCTATCTATATTCGTGCTCTCCGATGTTGGTTGTTGTGTTTCTTCCACTACAAGTGTGGGTTTCACTGGTGCTATGTCTGGAGATGGGATTTCGTCGACATTGACAATCTCTTATGGTTGTTGTTTACCTTCTTACAAGTGTACTCGTGACCTGGTTCAAACTCTAGGTTGTCTGGCACTCTGGCTTGCTTATGCTTGCTTCAGTGGTGCCATGGCAGTGAATGTCAAATGTTTGTTGAGTTTGAATGGCTTGTGTGACCTCTTTGAACTTGGCTCTGTGCTCCTTAACCTTTATTGCTCTCTGTCTACTCTCTTTTCACAAATGGACTCTTTTCTCCCGTGTTCGTGTGTTGTATGGGCTTCACTTGAAGCTTGTCGAAGACACTTTCTTAATTATGGGTTCAATGAACCTATGGTTCTCTCATACTTTCCATTACTCTTCCTTACTGACTCCAGTTGGTGCGATTAATGTGGCATCGTATCGGTCCTTTCCAGCAGTCAATTCTGCCTAAATCCGTCTTTTCGTACTTTTTTGTCGGCTTTTCATTTCCCGCTTGTTTCCCTTTTTACGTGGTCAATGTCCTTCTCCTTGCCGAGTTTTTGTTTCTAATTATGTGTGCTCTTTCTTCTTTCATCACACTGTGCCCCTGTTGGTACTGTTTAACATTCTAATTTATTTTTTTTACTGCGTAGTGGGCGGTCGACTGTCCTTGTATAGCTTCAGTTGGCTCCCATTGATCATCCCTCTGATTTTTGTGCCTGATAATTATTTCAACTGTACAACTCCTCCATCTGTGATAGATTTTACTTCATATGGTCCTATCTAGTGCATTCTCATCTTTCCTGGGTTTTGAAACGCTTTGTTGTCGTACATTAGTACTAGATCTCCTTCCTTGAAAGTTTTCTTCTTGATTTGTCTATCATGCCAAGATTTGTCTCTTGCCTTATGCACTTGCTGGTGAAATCTTGTGAGGATCTGATCTTCCTCCATGGTCATTAACTGATTTAGTCACTCCTGTACTATGCCTTGTTCTGTCATGTGTGTGATTGTTGATACGCACAAGCTTGGTACTAAAAATTCTAATGGTACCACTATTTCTTGGCCATAGACCAGTTTAAATGGTGTGTGCCCTTTCAAATTTTTGCACGTAGTCCTATAGGCCTATAATATTGTTGGTACTTTGAGATCCCAGTCGTCCCTACTGACGTTGCTAATTTTTATCAACGCATTCTCAAGGATTTTGTTGAATGCTTCCAATGTGCCATTTGTCTATCGGTGATATGGTGTGCTCTTCTGATGATGGACTCCAAACTCTTCAATCATAGCGTTGATGGTGTTGTTTATGAAGTGCGTGCCTTGGTTTCTCATAAAAAATCTTGGGCATCCAAATCTAGTGATCACTTGTTCAAATAAGAAGTGTGTTGTTGTTTCTACGCTATAGTCTTTCACTAATGCAACTTCCACCCATCTTGTTAGGTACTCCATTGCGATGATAATGTACCTAGATCATGTTTTTTTTTTCTGGTGGGTTGATTGGTCCCACGAAGTCTATTTCCCACTTATCAAATGTCTTTAATGTTACTTGTGGTTATAATGGCATCTCATCCCTTCTGTTGGGTTTACCTACGCTTTGACAGACATCTCATCTCTGACAGTACTCCTTCAAGTCTCTGTGAATCGTCGGCCACCATAGTCTTGTGCGCAATACCTTCCACGCAATAGCTTTGCCTGCATAATGTCCTCCTGTTATTCCCTCTTAGGATTATGTTAAGACTCTTGGTCTTGTGCTCTCACACATACCTTCGTAAGATGTTATCTGCACCCATTTTGTATAAGTGTCATGCGATCAGTTGATAGTCTGCAACGTAGACTACAAGTTTTTCTTTTGTACTATGTTATATTCTTGCGGTGCAATACTTGTGCTCAAGTACTGAATAATATCTGCAAAGTATTCATCAGCAATATGGACTAAGAATAACTGTGCATTCAGGAAGTTGTCTTCTAAACTCATAGGTTCTTCTCCATTTGTGACTCTTGATAGGTGGTCAGGTCCTGCATTCAATTTTCCTGGCTTGACTATTACTTCAAAGTCAAATTCTTGAAATAGAAATAACCATTGACAGATTCCTCCCCCCCAACACTCGCTTGTTGACTAGGTATTTCAGGGTCGAATGATCTGTGAACATCTTAAAGTGTTTTCCCAATAAGTAATGTCTGAACTTTTGTAGTGCGTAGACCATATCTAGGCCTTCTCTTTCTATAGTGTTATAGTTCTATTCTGATTCTGATAACTTTCTGCTCACAAATGCTATCGAGTGATCCAAGTCTCCCACTCTTGACTGCGCCAAGATAGCTCCAAGTGTTATGGATGATGCATCGACATGCACGTGGAATGTCTTCTCCCAGTCTGGAAATACTAATATTGGTGTGGTGACCATTTTTTCCTTTAGGGTGTCCAGACCGTTTTGACACTCGTCGTTCCACTAAAACTTTGTATCCTTTCTTAACAGCTTTTCCATTGGTGCAGTAATCTACGTGTATCCTTTGATGAACTTTTTATAGTATCATGTGTGTCCCAACGTCTCTCTTAGATGACAGACTATTTTGGGTGGTGGCAAGTTAACAATTACTGCAATCTTTGTAGGATCTACTAATAAACCTTGTTTGCATACTATATGGCCCAATAGTATCCCAAACGGTGTTTAGAATATGCATTTCTTTATGTTTGGTGATATCTAGAACTGCCTACATCCTTCTAACATCATCCGTAAAACTTCTACATGGTCTCTCAACAAGTTGTAGACTGTCCAATCGTCCAGGTATACTTCTAGAAACTGGTGGATGAATTCCTTAAACGCAGCAATGACTACTATGGAAAATATTGTTGGTGCATTCTTCAGTCCAAATGACATGACTGTGTATTGGTAGGATCCCCATTTTTTTGCAAACGTGGTCTTCTATCTGTCTTCCTGGGCTATCTTAATCTGATGGTAGCCTAAGAATACATCAGTGAATGAGTAAGCTTCATGTCCTCCTACGTTTTCTAAAATTCATCTGTGAAAGGTGTATGGAATGGGTCATGTAGGAATGCATCGTCCAACTTCCTCAGATCGACACATATCTGTATTCCCCCTTGTTTCTTGTCATGAACTACCATCAAGCTTATCCATTTGGAATCTTCCACTAGCTCTATGATTCTGGCTTCGAGCATTCTGTCGATCTCAAATTTAACTTCTTATATATTGGGTTCAGTCTATATGGTCGTTGTCTAATTGGTATTGCTTCTGCTCTTAGTGGTATTTTCATTTCCCCTAGCTCTCTTGTTATACCCTTCATCTCTATAAATGTTGTGGGAAACAAGTCGTTGTACTCATGAAATAACTCTATTATGCTTTCCATTGTTTGCTCATCCCAGTAATCTCCAATGTTGGCCATCTTGGGATGCTCAACTGTTCCAATGTTGACTTTCTTGACCTTGATCAGTGCGGCAATAAATTCAGATTCTATAGGTGGTCCCTCCACTTCTCTTTCTCCTTTTTCTTCTATGATTTGTATATCGCGCGGATCGTCTTCATCTGGTGCTTCCTCTTGCACATGGTAACATGACAACAGTTCCTTAACTGTATGTCTATTCCTCTGTTGCTCTTTTGTTATGATTTCGACTTATGGTTCTTTGATGAATATCACTCCTCTTATTTGTTTGAGAGTTGCATCTATGTTGGGTTTTTCATTTTCAAATTAAAAAATAACTGTAGAGTTCTATTGTAATGTTGTCCAGGTCATAGTTCCTTTGTGCAATTCCTAGTCTGTATACCAATTCACTAGTATGCCCTCTAAACTGTGTATGAAGTGATGAGGCCATTCCTCTGGGGGTGTCATTTTCCACAGTGTTCAAAACTCCTCCAAGTGTTCTGCTAGTGCCCCATGTCCATCGTACATCTGTTGTTTTTTGTTTTTTGTTTTTATTTTCTGCGTCGAACCTTATGCACAGTAACCTCTTACAATGGTACCAATCTGTGATTGTCTCTTTGTGTGTGCCCCACCATATTGCAGGTGTGGCCTTGAGTGCTATATCCAGTGCTAACAATATTTGATTCTTTAAGACTTCATCTTCATACTATGCCAAGAATGTTTCCAAATCATTTACTCCGTGTAAACTAGGTGGTTCCCTTATCTTTGTGCCTACCCATCTTACTGCATGGTCTATTCATACACATCTTATCGTGGAAACTTTGTGTATCCTTTGTTGTAAATTCTCTAAACCGGTGTCTAATTATGTTTCACATGAAGTGATGCTTTGCCAACTCGGTATCCCATCTGCAGTTGGGTTTATGTAGTCCTCATCACGCATAGTTGTTATGTACAACTGGTTGATTTCCTCTAAGTCTAGGCAAGTAGGTTATACAAACCTCTCCCCTTTCGATGGATCTAGCGGTGTGATGACCCTGTATTCTCCTAAATCAAATGTCATTTTCCTGGTCTTCAAGTTGATTATGGCCTAGTTGTCAAATGCCCAATCCATACCAAGCAATGTTGGGTAAAATGTTGTGTCGTCCATCCAGATCGACTGCCACTCCTTTCAGTCTACCTATTGGTAGGACTCTGTGTTGGTTTGTTATTTTTAGTTGAACATGTGAGTATCCTAATGTAGGCTCTCCCATGCATTGCCATGTATTCTTGGGTAATACGTTTACTTCAGATCCTAGATCCAGTATGATATCTCCCATGTTGAAATCTTCGATGTTGGCATTTAGTCTGAACTCCCTACTGGTTCTTCTTCTTGTATGCAGATGATAGACTGTTTTTTGTTCTAGTTTTCCTTCCTTCTCGATACTACATTTTTCGAGTATGTTTTGCAGTATTTTCACAAATGATGGATCATTTAATACTCTTACACATGATTGAAAAAATCCTTTGATTGTACTTACTTGTCCCATGGGTTGCATTTTGTTGGTATGATCTAGTAATGGAGGCATCTCATACTCTAGTGTTTCTTTGCTTTGTTGTGAACTTGAAGTCAATGCCATGTCTCCCTTTTGAAATTCTTTTCTGGCTTCCTTAAATATCTCCTTCTCCTTCTGTGCATTGAAATGCTTCCTTGGTTCCGCGTTCTTATTCACCCACTGGTTTTTTACTGGCTCTTGTCGAACTGTGTCATTTCCTATTTTAGCACCTTCACGGGTAACTATGTTGATGTTCCATCCTTCATCCATTACTTCGGCTGAGATCCATTGAACATTCTGGTTGTTCTAGTTTCTCTTTTCCTGTATCTTTACCAATAGTGTTGGACATTCTTCTGTGTCATGATCTGATGTGTGACAATACATACAAGGTGTTGGTGGAAGAAGACATTCTCTTGCATAATGTCTTGGTTGTTGACAATTTTGACATATGACTGGTCCTCGACCTCATCCAAAACCTCCTCTCGCTCGTCCTCCACCTCTGTAGCTTACTCGATCTCCTCTCAGTGCGTTATACTGAGGTGCCTGATTATACTGCGCAATATTGTACTGAGGTTGTGATGTGTTGTATAGTGGTTGTGCATTATTATATGGTTGTTGCATAGTATTATACTATTGCTACGTCGTCTTGTATGGAGCTGGAACTTGATTAAATTGTGGTGAGGCTTTCCCAGTCATCATTTCTTCCTTCACTCTATATGCATCTGATGTCCTCTCTCTCATCATCTCCATAGTTCTACAATCTTTTTCATTGTGGCCCACTGACTTACAAAAGGTGCAATATGATCTCTTTCGGACTGTCTAGTATTTATGCATCATCAGGCAGTGATATCGGTCATGACCCAGTTTCTTACAGACTTCACACCATGGTCCTCCTATTGGTAATGGTTTTGGCATTCCAGCTGCCATATACTGCATGAATGTTGGGCATTCGCTCTTGTGGTTCCCTTCTGTCCTGCATGTAGTGCACCAAACATCTTCTCGTTTGTCCTTGTTGTTATTTTGGTTTAGTTGAAACATTAATTTCTTAAGATCCTCCTTCAGTTCTTCAATAGATGGTTCTGTCTGTTGGTACTAGTTTTCTTCCAGTTGCAGAGATGCCTGCAGAGCCTCTGCTTGCGTCTAGAACTTGTGTTGTTACAATGGGTATTTTAAGTGTGGGATTAGTGAATTGATGAACAAGTGTCGATGTTGCATATTGTTCATGAGATACTTCAACTTTCCTTTCAAACACTTGAATCGTTGGTCAATTTACCATACAGATTCTCCTAGTTTTTGTCAGATTTCTATCATCTCATTCATGTATTGGTCCTCTGAGCTCAGCTTCTAGAACTCATTTATCAATAACTTCTTAATGTCTGTCAGTGTCCTTGTCGTCCCAGGTGCACTATTTGTGTCTAGACTAATGTACCAGTCAAGTGCACAGTCTCTTAGTGTAATAGTTAACTGTGCAAGTTTGGTATCTTCATCAGTGATCTGTTTTTCTTCCCAGATCTTTGCACAAATGAACAAGTTTTTCTCAGGGTCTTCTATTTCTTCTCCTCGAAATTCTAGTAACCTGATGGTGGGATCGTGTCCTACCATTATGAATGGTGAACTAATACCTCCACATGGTGTAGATACCTGACTAGTGTTGCCTAAACTGGCTCCTCCAGTTGTTTCTCCTTGTGTAGATGTACTTCATGTTGTCAAACTTCTTCTAAACTTCAGTTGTGTAAACGATGGTCTTCTCTTTCATGTATTATTTGCACATGGGTTTATGGGTTCCACACTGGCATTAATATGGATAGGAGTGTTTCCTTCTCTTCCCATTCTTGGACCTCTCGTCTTCCTCTCATATGTTGTGCATAGAATTTCCTCAATCTTCTCCACATCCCGGAGATCCTCTACCTCTTCCTCATCACTCGCCAAGCCTTCTCTTGTGGCTACGGATCTCTTCTTGGTATTCACCTTATATTGGTAGGGTACTCCACTACGTGTATTTCCAATTGTATCCAAGATCCACCTGATCTAGTCGTCATCCATCATGATTCGGTCCAAGGGTTCCTCCTTCTTGCCCTTATCATTTGCTCCTTCCATTTCCCCTCTTTATGTTAGTGCTTCCCCCCTTCCCCCATGCACGCAAGGAAGTTTAGCTGTCTAATTCCATTGTCATTACACCTTTTTTATATAGTAGTATCTTAATAGAAGTATACAGTGATCAAATGTACCTTCCTTGAGGTCCATGTAGAAACTCTTTCTCCACTGTGTTGTACGACTTTGTAATGTCGACTGCAACCTTTGTTATAAAACCTACCACAATACTATCAAGAAAAAAATCTATTGTGCGGGTGAATTTGTTGTTCACCTGCTGTAACTGCTCGATCTGCACTGGGGTCCACTCTAGTTGTCAAATATGATTCATTGCATGGCTATCCTTCAACCTTAGTATCCACTCCTGTAGTAAGCGTGGAAAATCACAAAAAAGGACTTCTTGTAAATCAGTAAACATGTATTTCTGAAGATATTTACAGGGTGTTATTCTAGGGTTTTGGTTATCTTTATGTGCAAACTCCAATTCTTTTGTTCTTAACCAAGTTTTGATCTCTGCTTTTGTGGGATTCCACGGTCTCAACATCCCCTTCTAATAGCTCATTGCTCTCTGCCCTAATATTTTCTTGATCTGCTTCTGACATACCTTCAACTTATCTCATCTACTCAACCCTCTTTTGTTCCTACCAATGGCAACGAAACCATTTGTTGGTTACTACTCTTCTATATACTGTCTGATTTTATATTGACCCAGGGTTCATGTCTGTTCAGGTTTCCAACAAAGCCTCTAAAACTATCAGCCCTCCTAGTAAACCAAAAGGCAACAAAACACACAGAATGCATTGCGTAGTCTCACCTGAGATAGCTTTAATGGGTGGTTGTAAGACTCATGTGTTTACAGCCTAGGATTGAGTGTGAGATATGAGAACTGAATATTGAGCCATTATTATAACTTGTAAATGCAATACACTGTCATTTGCAAATAATAAAGAAATATAACAACTCATTCATTATACATAACAATAACTACTGAAGATAGTAAATATACACATGCATTCATCACACAACACAAATGTTACCATGGTTCACCCATTCCTGGGCTACATCCACAAATATTTGGGTCTCAGCTCTTTTATTATAGTCGTTCTGTCACTAAATATCCATGCGTGTTACAATCCTCCTCAATCGAGTAAGATCAATATGAGGTGGACTAGATTGCACCAAGCTCCTCAGCCTACGATATAACCCTCACTATATACCCTTCTTCCTCCTCTCTAGCTCCATAACTTACACAAAATAGATCGTATAGAAAAATATTACATATCGGCTCGCTACAATACCACTCTTTGTACTGACATTAGTCTCTCTAATAAAAAACAGAACCCCTTTATTATACCTAAGTATCTATATTTATACATTTATGTCTCTTCAGCCATTACAATACATTACCAAAACCCTAACCCTACCATCGTTAGGTCTTCCCTACATGCACGCGTGTTGTTCTTCCTTCTAGCTGTCTCTTTCCTCGTGCATGCTTTCTTTCCCAAAATCGCCTTTCTTTTCTGCATTGGCCTGCCTCCAACACTGTTGTAGCTTATTATTTATGTTTCACTAGGCCTTCTTGGATAACCATTTTTTACATGACTTTCAAATTTGTTTATAATCCTGCTATTAGCTCTGCAATTTACAACTTTATCTCCAAAATTATTACATGCATAACATAAACCAAAAAACATAGTTTGATACCTGGGAGTTGAATATCTTCTTAAAGGAGTTACTCTTATGAATCCTTCTTCTTTTTGAGGCTTGCTTGTTTTTTACTGTCATTGATTCTGAAATCTGAATCTTCTAGGTGAATGAGTGTTCATGTGATCTTCCCTGCAAAACTTCTTGTCTCCTCTGACTGTCTTTGCATATATTATTGGTTGTGTTTATTGATATGTGGTTTTGGAGCTTAATCCTCTTTCTGTCTGATTGTATCCTAGCCCAGACTTGTCATGATTTGGCCTCTGACTATTGATAATGTTATCCCAAACCTTTGAGCTATTCTTCATGTTTTTATGTTGAAGGTCTTTTCTCAATGTGACAATCTCTGCTTCCAAATTTCCAATGATCATGTCCTTTTCTTCCAATTGTTATTTAAGTTCTTATTCGATTCTTTTGTCTTATTCAAATTGAATTTTTAAATTAGAGATCATCTGCTCCAATTCTACAGAGTTGGAATTTTTTGTTTCCTCTTTTCTTTTCAGTTCTACCTATAGTGATTTGTTTTTCTTATTTTCCCTTTTTATAACATCTATGGAACTCAAAATTTCTTCTTTGTAGTCAACTTTTGCCTCTTCATATTCTTATTATGTGTCTTCTTTATCATAGTTTTCTATTGTTGTGAATAAAACTATTTTTGTCTCACTTTCACTGACTTCTTCTTCGTACGATGAGGAGTTGTCTTCTTTGATGCTGAAACTTTTCTTGAAGAATTTATTTTTTGTTCTTTTGACTTTATATGTTTGTTTACTATTTGAATCATCTTCTTCATTTATTTTATTTTTCTTATGAAGACATGTGTTAGCAAAATGACCAATACCATCACAATTAAAACAAATCAATGGAAGCTTACCTCTATATCTGTCGCTAGTTCCCTTTTTCAATCTTCTGACGAATTTAGCTACTTCTTCATCATCTTCCGAGATGCCACTGTTGTTACTATCTTCTTTTTCCTGTTTCTTTCCCTTTTGCTTTGACTTCTTGGATGCTTTGAATGTTGATTCTTTTATACATGGATTCTCCTGTTCAGTTCTCATTTCATAGACTATGAAAATTCCATGTAGTTCATCCATATTTATTGAATCCAAATATGTTCTTTCTTCTAGTGTTGATACCTTAGGATCAAATCTCATTGGAAGAGATCTTAGTACCTTTTGAACAATTATAGATTCATCAAATTATTCTCCCAATCCTCTAATTTCATTCACTATTTCATCAACTCCTAAGAAGTAAGTTGCAATATTCTCATCTTCTTTCATTTTTAGTTGTTCAAATTGACCTCTGTAAGTTTGAAGCTATGTTGCCTTGAATTTTGCATCTCCTTAATAAATATTCTGGAGTTTGTCCCAAATATATTTTGTGGAGATGCAATGCATAATTGTTCTGTTAGCACTTTGTAATTTGCCCACTTCGAGTTAGGGATCTATCCCTCTGAGACTCAGAGAGGGATCTCTCTGTCAAATTTAGATTTGTTTGGAATAGGATATTAGGCTAGTTATGCAGAACAAGGTTTGTTTTTTATTTGAGGTGTTTGGTTGAATGATTGCTTTAGAATCCCATTGGGATATGGGGTCTGTGTCAAAACTTAAGGTCATATACACAGCTTTTAAAGGGCTTCTTGACAAGGTGAGATAGCCAAGATACTTGATCGATTAAGATAAAATGTGATGGAAAGATAGAACAGGTGAGAGGTTCATTTAAGTAAAGAAGCATTCAAGAATTTCTTTAACTCAAAATCAGAAGAATAACATGCAGACTGATAAAAGGCCAGATATAGAGTACATGAGGTAAATTATGTTCTTTAACTTCCTTTTAACAATTGGAATTAGAAAACAAGGTGATAACAGAGTAAGAAAACATTAGCATAGCAAGAAAAACATCACCAATGTCCAGACACAAGAATCCTGTGCATCAATTCATATGTATTACTAGTGGATCTAAAAAATTACAGAGAACAGCCTTTTTGGGTGCAATGATCAACCACCTTTTCACATTTGAATCACTACAATTTATTAAAAAGACTCTCCCTAGGATCAGAATATCATATTCAACCAACTCAGCCAAGAATAACATAAAATCTCCAAAAATCCGAAACTGCAAATTTGGCCGAATTTACTGAAAATAGGGGTACGCTCGGTCATTGATTTCTCTCAATCAGTGATACCTGTGAAAAAAATGAAGGATTTTATTGTGTATTATCTTTTCTAGAGACAAAACCTCCTTCAATTTCTCAAATTTCAATTCCACCTCGCCGAAACAGCTCCCGTAAAATTGGGACTGTAACAGGAAAAACCAGAAATCCGAAAACGGAGGTTGAAATACATCTTCAATTATCCCAACTGGTGGAACCTTTGAAAAAACTGGGAGATTTTTTTATTCTTCATCCTATTATGAACAAAAACCTCTTTCTGTTTGTTAAATTTCATCTTCGTTTTCCCATAATCTGCTTCACAAGACGAGGTGTCAAAACTGGAAAAACAACGGTTTTGT
>JZKD02S2424487.1:0-11527 GCA_000966675.3 Picea glauca | reverse complement strand
CATATTTCACTTTGCAACTTGATTTCTACCCGTGGAACTGTGACAACCTAAGGTTGAAAGAATTAAATTTTATTTGAAGTTTTGAAGATTAGTTCAGATTGCACTTTCAACATTTCAAAGATTGGTTGATGATGTCTTTCAAGTTTGAATTTCCTTCTTATCCTGTATTTTGAAGCTAGTTCCCTCACATACATTGATTGTCCCTCGCAAGTCCACCAACCTTGGATTGATATGATAAATTTCCTATTTATGAAAATAAATAAAGTTTACACTTCAATATAACATTTAGAACTCCATATATATATATGGAGTTACATAACCTAGATGTATCATTTTTATTTTTATTTTAAAGATAATCACTTAGAAATATTTGGAAACAAAACATCATGTTTTTTCTTCTTTATTTTTTAAATGGTAAACTTAAAAATATTTTCCTTTTGATGTTGCTATTGTAAAATGGAAAAATATAACAACCCAACATTCAGATTGTTATTTTGATTCTCATTCTTCATTCTTCGATATAGAATACCACATTTATCAAAACCTTGGGCATTCATGTTCATTTATACTATGTTTTCATTAATTACATTAAGAACATACCATTCTCACTATTGTTTGATAATTCAAAGAAAGTCTTCGAGGTAGTAGTTTTTTTATTTTTTAGATAGTAGAGTTTTATTTTTATTTTTATTTTTTCATTTTCTAGTGTTGTAAATTGTGTGAAAAAAAAGAATATAGATATATTATTTTGATATTTTAAATAATATTTTATTTACCAAATTATATATATTATTTTGTTATTTTTAAACCGCAATAGTAAAGAAAATAATATGATTCTCTTAAGGGACTGGAATTCCTACCTTAAAAGTATTTATGAGTTCCTTAATGCAATTGACACCATTCCTATTGTCCCTATAGAGGATAAAGTTTTTTCTTTAGATGACATAGAGTCCGAGGTTAAGCAACATGCAAATGGGAAAGCTAAGGACATTGAAGGCTACCAAGATGAAACTTTTAAAATCAGAGGGCCTATCCTTATCCCTCACAAACACAATCTCCTCAATTTAGCAGTCAAGCAGGGATTCCTTAAACCCTGGATGCAAAGCCTCGTTGTTCCTATTTTTAAAAATGGGGATACAAACATTCCCTCTAATTATAGGACCATTATGATTAGCCTGATTTTAGCCAAGCTTTATAGAATTATTTTGGAAAAGAAGATTAGCCTTTGGCTAGAAAATCATGGTAAAAGAGCTAAAGGCCAGACTGGGTTTAGGAGATATCATTCAAATGTGGACCATATTGTTACCTTTAGGATCTTTTCAAAGGAGTTCCACAACACTAAAACCAATATTTTTTGTTGTTTTGTTGACTTTAGAAAATTTGCTTACATGGTTCCTAGGAAAAAACTTTGGAATTGGTTGGAAAAGATAAAAGTGCCTCTCAAGTTAAGGGTTGATGAAATAAGGATGTATGAGAAAGTTATTGTTAATTTAAAAAAAAAACTAAGGGTTGGTCAAAAGAGATTAACTGCAATATTGGATTCAAACAAGGTTGTCCCTTGTCCCCTACCCTTTTTGGCATATACATTGAAAAGTTAGAAGATTTCTTGGAAAAAGCAGGTTGTGTCAGCCCTACTCTCACTAGCATAGTCATCAATATTCTTCTTTATGTCAATGATATAGTTCTTATGGAAAGGAGACCCCATGATCTTGAAAAACAACTAAGAATCCTTAAGGATTTATACTCCAATATGGGTATTGACTGTTAATGTTGATAAGACTAAGGTCATGATTATTAAATCCAATAAGATCACTTATGATACCTTTGTATATGATAACAACAACTTGGAAGAAGTTTATTCATGCAAATATATTGGAATTGATATTCACCACAAGCTCAACTGGAATTATAACGTTGAGAAAAGGATTATTGCGGAATGGAAAGCTTATTATGGGCTTGAAAACAATTTTAAATCAGTCAATATTTGGAGTTGGGATAAGAAACAAATCCTCTTTAAGACTCTTGTTACACATGTTATTCTTTATGGATGTGAATTATGGGGCTATAGCATCTCTTGTGAATTCTAGAGAAAGATAAAGAAAATAAAAAATAATTTTATAACCTATAATCTCAAAATTAAAGGAAATATTCCCTATCCCATCCTCCTCTTCGAAACAAGCCTCTCCCCCATTGAGAGCACATATATGAATAGATACCTAATGTATAAGAGAAATTTAAATAACATGGAAGACAAGAGGCTTCCTAAAATTGCTTCAGATTCGAGTCCTAACCACCATCAACTCAAGTGAGGATGGCATACAGATGCTCGGTCTTGGTGATCCAGATTATTTTCAACACAAAATGAGAGCGGAGATATAATAAGAAATGCACAGAGATATGGAAGATATCCAATAATATAACAAAAATATATCAGATATGAAACCATAAACAAAGAGATACAATAATACACGATTTCTATTAATGAAAGAAATGTACAGAGACTGTAAAAATACAGAGTGAATGACTCACTAGAATGGTGGAAGCTTATCTATGAGAAGAGATGTGATGGATAATCACATTTGCAAGAAGATAATTTTACAAAGAGGCTCCAAAGGCCTTTTTATCATAAATAAAATCCAAAACCCTAACCCCGAAAGATGAGAAGCCAACAATTTTGTGGACCCCGTTTTGGGTAGTTTGGTGTATCAACTTCCTGGGGGCGTAACTTTGGCATACGATCTTCGTTTGGGGCGCAAAATAGCTTGTTGGAAAGGTATCGTCAAGGAGATTCGTTTATGGGGTTCAATTATATCCATATACTATCATTGAGAAGCTAAATCCCAAAAAACCTTCATTTAGGCCCTCAAAATGGCCCCGTAAGTTTAAAACTGCTAAAAATAGTAAATTACCAAAATTGCTAGAAAACTACTTTGAGCCAGTTGGAAAATGTGGGTGGCCATCAATATCCACCTCGATCAATCCTCCATCCTTAGGAAGAAATGTTCTCCATTATGTTTAGTTCCCGGGGGAGAGGTCAAAGCGTTTGTTGAATCTGCATCTTGATGAGTTGCTTGCCTTGTTGGGGAAGTTGCTTTGCTTAGCTTGTTGAAGGTTGTCATGAACATGTGGCTAGAAGGGTTGGACCTTTTTAAACAGTCTCACTACATGAGGTGCCTTTGTTTAGAGTGAATCCTTACACTTTGCTGCAATCTTGTAGACTTGCTTCTACTGAATTGAAGGTGCTTGGGCCGAGGCTGTAGTGGTTGAGTATCCTTCTATTCACCTTTTGAACAAATTGTGAAGAAGTTGAATTTTTTAGTATGAGATACTACCTTGCGACACTGTTTAGGTGTAACAATAGTCGGAACTACCTTTGGTATTCTGTAGAGATGACCCCCTAGAAAAACAATGGCATTGCGGGGTCGAGACTCATAAACAACATGGCTCTTCCACATATATGGTTGGCCTAAGAGAAAATTACAGACATCTAGCAGGGAAACATCACATAATACCTCATCCTTGAAGGGTTGGATGTCGCATGACAATCGACACTGTTGGCTGACATGAAGATCTCGTCCCTCGTGAAGCCACCCGATGTTGTATGGTTGTGGGTGTGGTGTTGTCGACAATCCCAACTGTTTGACGACCTTTGTTGAGATGAGCTTATTATGTCTTTTTATATCAACAATAAAATGTAGTGGGGTCTCCTTCACCCACATATGTGAATGAAAAAGGTGCTCCCCCTCTTTAGGATCTGTTTGTTCTTCTGGTTGAATTGTTGTGGTAGCGACAATAGCAGTGGGGTCTGCGTCGATGCTTTGTCTTTTACCAGTATTTTCAGAATCATATTCTGAATGAGGGTTCGGCTCCTTGTCTTTGATCTCAGCCACCAATGATTATTTTGAGCGACATTTCTCGGTGTTGTGCCAGGGGATTTTGTGTAAATCACACCATTTTCTGGTGTCCTTCTTTGTCTTCTCATGACCCTTCTTTTACTGTGGCTTGGACTAGTTTTTGGGAGACTGTTTGTTAGGGTCGTCTTTATCATACTTTGGTTGTTGCATATTTTCAGACACAAACTCTTTTTTTTTCTGGTGCTTAAAGTTATGCTCAATTTTAACAACATATTGGTAAGCAGCACTGAGTGATGAGATGTCTAGAAAATCCATTTCATTTTGGATGTATTTGTGTAGAGCCCCATGGTATTTTAGAACAAAATTTCATTTGGAGTCTTTGATACCCAACTTGGTGCGCAAGGTATGGAAGGTATTGGTGAACTCTGGAATTGCTTGGCCCCTCTCTTGCCACAGTGTGGTCCATCTCATGTAATGGTTCTCATAGTTTCCAACATGGTAATACTATTCCTTTACCACATCCACAAAAAAATCCCCTGTGGGCTTAGACCCATATATTCCAAACTCCTCTGTGGAACTTTTCTCCCAGTAAGTTTCCCACCAATGTTTGACATGAGGGAGATATTTAAGGAGTGTGAAGGTGATCTTTTCTCCGTCGGAAAAATTGTGAACAAAGAAATAACCTTCTAGCAGATTTAACCATTTGTTTAGGGCTTCTGCATCTATTTGTCCTTCAAATACAGGAATATCAAAATTCACTTGTACCTTGAAAGGAGAGGTTCCTCCAAATTGGCCGCTTGATGAATATGTGCATGCTAGTATCGAGAGGCGTTGAAGGATGTGGGAAAAATTCTCCATAATTTCATCCCTCTATCACGTGAGAGCTTGCTCAAGCAACAGATAGATAGAATCTTCTGCTCTATCATTTTTCTTTTCTTCCGCCATTAAGGGTGTCTTGGGTGTGCGAGAGAGATTTTCCTCAAGAGAGACAAGATCAAGACCCAACTTTCTATACTCAGACCTCGTCTGGGACATGCACTGAAAAAACGATCAAGAGCAGCCTTCTCTGATACCACTGATCCAGATTATTTTCAGCACAAAATGAGAGTGGAGATATAATAAGAAATGCACAGAGATATCGCAGATATCCAATAATATAAAATAAATATATCATATATGAAACCATAAACACAAAGATACAGTAATACACGATTTATATTAATGAAAGAAATGTACAGAGACTATAAAAATACAGAGTGAAAGACTCGCTAGAATGGTGGCAACTTATCTCTGATAAGAGATGTGACAGCTACTCACATTCACAAGAAGATAATTTTACAATGAGGCTCCAAAGGAATTTTTATCATAAAAATACAAAACCCTAACCCTGGAAGATGAAAAGAAAACAATTTTGTGGACCTTGTTTTGGGTAGTTTGGTGTATCAACTTCCCGGGGGCATAAATTTGGCATACGATCTCCGTTTGGGGCACACGATATCTCGTTGGAAAGGTATCGTCGAGGAGAATCATTTAGGGATATAAATAAAAGCCTTTGGCTATGATTGAGAATATATATCTCAAAAAACCTTCATTTAGGCCCTCAAAATGGCCCTGGAAGTTTAAAACTGGTAAAAATAGTAAATTACCAAAATTGCCAGAAAACTATTTTGAGACAGTTGAAAAAGGTTGGTGGCCACCGATATCTGCCTGGATCACTTGGATAAACTATTGGGGAATCATGGAAGACACCATTTTTCATAATAAAGAGACTATTAAAAATATCATCAAATCAAAATTTCAAGAGAACATGTGGTGTGTGTAATGTTCCCCCACCATCAACCCCATGGTCGGGCCAACATTACTACGCAGAAAAAACTACTGTAACATATTATGCATTCTTATGAAATACAATTGCTTAATTACAATTAAACACAGTGTAAACACATTAATACCATCAGCATACATAATCCACGGCATTAACAATAATTCACGAATACAACAAAATACATGTAAACATTGCTAGAATCACAAACATGCATATTTAATTGAAATTATACACATGTATATACTTATCTTTTAGACTGGATGTAATTCACCAACTGCGTGTAGACCTCCCACAAACCTTCCAGCCTTAGACCGCGCTGCTCATCACTCTTAGCAGTAGGTCACCCCCGAGCTGGGACTAAGCTCCACCGAGTAGGGATTCCTAGGCTAGGCAGGGAATACAGGAAGACACACAGTCACAGAAGAAGGATTCTCTCCCAGGAGCCACTTATGTCCACTGCCCACAGACTCTCATTCCCCACATGTTTGTCCCACCCCAGGAGTATACACCTTCATTGTCACCAAGATAATCCATCGACTGCTAACCTCCCTTCTCTTGGGCTTCAGCAACAGATCGGACCGAAAGTCTCCGAGCTCTATGGAAGCTACAGGACTCCTTCCAGGAGTTCTCACTTCCTCCGCGCACTCTCTCACCTGGAGAGAGTCACTCACAGACTGGGTAACTGTCCTCTTCAACAACAATCACCTCCCTCACACTGGCCAACAAGTCGCACGGAGTCCAGCACTACATGGCCATAACAGTCAATTGGGAAAATGGGTATGGACACCCGAAACGGAAATGATCAGCGCTAAAGCATAGCACGGCTCTCTCTGGTTCCAGAGATGTGTAAGGTGTACAGAGGTTCAATCATAGAGGCCAAACGCGTATAGACAGGGGATGGAGGAATTGGAAGGTCGAACCTCAGATTCAGGTGATGGTTGGAGAAATGCCCACCCAAATCCTATGCAAAAGTCGACAGAATGGAAAAAGAACCCCCAACATGGCTCATTTCCTGGGTTAAATCGCATGCGCCTAGGTCGTAACATGTCGCCCATGAAGCTACATGCATCCCTCCCCAGGAACTTAGGAAAAAACATAGATTTCACATGGCTTTTTGGATATTATTAAAATATTATTCCCAAGGACTTAAGCCCCTAGGCTCCACAGTTAGCCTCTCTTTTCAACCTTCCAGCCCCCAATCCCTTACCCAGGTTTTGTGGAAGCTTAGTCTCCCATCCCTCATTCATCGTGGTCGGTCCACATCTAGAGATGTTTTGTATTAATACTGTGCATAATTACATGTACAAAAATCAGGCTCCTGGCCTTCAACACTTAGGCTCCCTGGCCTAATAACACACAAGCCCACTAGCTTATATAACTTGGCTCACCAGCCTTATAAACTTGAATTACAGTTCATAAACAAGCTTTATACTTTATAGACATGATTTACAACAAGGCTCGGCCTTGGGGACATTACAGTGTGATAACAAGTTAGAGGAAAAAATAAAATTAAGGTATTATAAGGATGTAATCAACCCTAATATAGAAGATCAAAATTATCTATTTGTTTTGACAAGTGTAAAGAAAAAAAATAAGCATTCCTAAGATAAGAAAAAATTCTCACGAGCTCCATAGTGAAATTGGGTGTTGGTCAATTCCTAAAATTTCATGAGATGAAAGAGTGTGTCACCTTTGTGACACTAAGAAAGTTGAAGATGAAAAACACTTTCTCTTAGATTGTCCAGCCTATACCCAGATGAGATCTTATTTTCAAAATATTTGTCACACTACCAACCTTCCTAACCTCTTAGCTCAACAAAACTATGGTGATCTTGGAAAGCTCCTCTTAATGCTTTTTGAGCACATAAACAAAATTATAAAGAATCACAAGTAATCACTTACCCTCTTAAGGTATTATAGACCAATTCATAATCACTTACCCTCTTAAGGTTCAATAGACCAATTCGATCTTAGTGGACGTTAATCATCATCATCATATATACAATTATTTTATTTTATTAAATGTAAAAAGTTACAATTAATTTTTTATACAATAATTTGTTTTTAATAAACATTCTATATTATGAAATCAACTAACAAAATTTCTCTAGAATTTTTTGTAATGGAGACTATGAAAATAATTAATATCAAAACATGAGAATAAACCAACCCACAATCTATGATAGTATCACGTTCCTACTAATAATTAAAATTATATTACAACCTAAAATGTCACCCATCATGTATCCATACAACATTCTTAACATAACCAAAACAAAAATTACATAGAAAGCAATATAGGTGTATTTATGGATATCATCATCAAACAACATTACTTCATGTTTACGAAGAGCTAACATAACAAAAAAAATTGCATTAAAATCCCTATATGCACATTTATGGATGTTACCATTAAACATCGTTGATTCATGTTCATGAAGAATTAACATAACCAAATCAAAAGTCATATAAAAAACCACATAAAGACATTTATGGATATCATCATCACATAATGTTACTTCATATTTGAGTTAACATAACCAAAACGAAAATCACATAAAAATCCCTATAAAATTATT
Source organism: Picea glauca (assembly GCA_000966675.3). Classification (NCBI taxonomy): domain Eukaryota; kingdom Viridiplantae; phylum Streptophyta; class Pinopsida; order Pinales; family Pinaceae; genus Picea; species Picea glauca. The sequence goes on along the minus strand of JZKD02S2424487.1, from coordinate 3,269 downwards.
TATAAATATCACCATCAAAAAATGTTGCTTCATGTTCATTAAGAATTAACATAACCAAAACAAAAATCACATAGAAATCCCTATAAATCCATTTAAGGATATCACCATCAAATAATGGTTTTTCATGTTCATTATTTGATGTTCATAAAGAGGTATAAAAAAAGCTTCATTTAGTTTAGAGTCAATGTCATAAAATATGCCTCATATCAAAAGAAGTAAAGAAGTAAAGGATTATTTAGTTGTGATCCCTTCCTTAAAGTGAACATTCAAATGACATCAATGAAATGAAGAACTAGTATTTAAGTTGAGTCAAAGGACTCTTTAATTGTCATACATTACTGAAATAATTAAAGAATTATTTAATGAAAATAAGTAAATGATTCTTTAGTTGTGATCCCTTCTTTAAAGGGAACATTCAAATGACATCAATGAATGAAGGACTAGTCTTTAAGTTGAGTCAAAGGATTCTTTAATTGTCATACATTAATGAAAAGGGAACATTCAAATGACATCAATGAATGAAGAACTAGTCTTTAAGTTGAGTCAAAGGATTCTTTAATTGTCATACATTAATGAAAGGGAACATTCAAATGACATCAATGAATAAATAAAGAACTAGTTTTTAAGTTGGGTCGTTTTTAATTTTGACCTATATGTTCTATTCTTTACTTTATCAAAACTATGTATGTTTTTCAAAGGATCGTGACACATTTTCACAAGATTATCTTTTATTTATAATATTGATTGATATGTTTCATGATTTTTTTGATTATTTTCTATATAATATTGATTTATATATGTATTTTTCAATATCGATATCATTAAGACATCAAAGATATTGTATATGTTAATCCATACATTAGTATATCTGTTAAATTAATAATATATTAATTTAAGAGTGATTTTATATGAAGTGTAGTTGTTGAAAAAATCATATTTGATTATATGTATTATAGAAATTTTGAGATTTAAAATGAGTTTTTTTAAAAGAAAATAATAAAAAAGCTATGAATTTTCAAAGGAAAATAAAGAAAAATATATATATATATTTTTAGGTATTTTTGACTTATCTTCTTGTTTACTCAAATTTTAAGTATAGGAAATTGTTAAATGTAAAGTTAAAATTTTCATCCAAGGAGTACCCACTTCTCATACTTTTGATACACTCACATTAAGATAAACTAGAAATACGTGAAAAAAATGTGTTTTTTATGCGAAATTAGAGTATCCACTTTGCATATTTTTGATAGACTTAGAGTGGGATAAACTAGAAATACATGAAAAAAAAAGTATTTCTTAGAAATTTCACATTCAACGAGTACCCACTCTACATATTTTTGATAGACTCTTGTTGATATTATCTAGAAACAAGTGAAAAAAATGTGTTTCATGTATTTCTAAACATATTTCTTGAAAATGAATACATTATTTTTATTTATTTTTATGTATTTCTAGTTTATATGATAAAAAAAAAAAAAATCTTCAAAAATTATTTACCCTTATAATTGACATCATCATCTTAAATCATATTAATTCTTTTAAAATTAATATTAATAAAACAATTTTGATTTTAAATCTCATTTTTTTATTTAAATTTTTTTTTTATAATAACATTGTTCACCACATTTAATGTAACATACTCATATCATATAATATAACATGAAACAATGACATAATTGAATCAATAACATAGTTGAAATATATTATACATCAATCAATACCATGTTTAACAAAATAATAATACATAATAAATTATATATTTCATTGTGAGTTTTATATAGATATAGATATTATTCCAATATAATTATGTGGCACATTCAATTCGTATAAAGTTCATATTCCAATTAGTCAAGGATAAGTATAATACCTCTCTATATTAATCAACATCTTTTTGACAAATTTAAAGAGAGTCTTTTTCCAATTATTCAAGATAAATATAATACCCTTTTATATTAACCAACATCTTTTTGACAAATTTAAAAAGAGAAAGAGAGAAATCGCATCTCATTTTCCCCAAAAAATCCATCCTAATAAAGTGGATAATATCACATGCAACACATATTCCGGCTTAACTAAAATCAATTCATTCTATGAATTTATTTTTACTTTCACTTTCTATGAAATATCCATTAGTAAAGATTTTATAAAGAATCTCACTTTTATTTGGTTAAAATAAAAAATTAAATTAATAAAAATTAAATTTATTTTATTAATAAAAATAAAATTAATATTAAAATTTATTTTAATAAATCTAAAGAATAAATTTTATAATAAAAACTTTGTGAATAAGAAATTAAATTGCAACTTAGAGTAGTTTCATATATAGATTTAAAGTAAAAATTAAAATGTCGTTAGAAAGTGCATGTTTTAATTGAGGGGTAAATGTTATTAGAAAGTGTATGCTTTCATTGAGGGGTAAATGTTGTTAGAAAGCATATTTTTTTTTGGGCAAGAGATTAAATTGCAACTGACACTAATATTTAATTTAGTGTATAGGATTAAGGCTAAAAAAATATTAAAAAGTATATGACCTAGTTAGAGGTAGTCTTAGTGTTGACCACGGGAGACATCGATTTTCTTATGGATACTATATAGGTTAAAACCACATTTTTTTGTCTTGGAGTAAAACCTAAAACTAATTTTTAATGGCTAAGATCTCATCTTCTTAGTACATAAGAAAACATAATAATGACCCATTAATCAAAAGCATTTGGTAGGAATAGAAGTTTTCCCTCTTATAAACTCTAATAAGTTATTTTAAGTGGCATATTTTTTTTTAATAATAATGATGAGTCCCAAGTAGAAACCAATAATAACTATTCTCACTACTACTTAACAATTATCAATTAAATTATCATAAATTTTATATAAAAATAATAATTTAATGATAAATTTAAAAAAAAAAATGAAAATTGAAATTAAAAAAAACAAAAATCCAAACTTGGCCAAAAAAAAAGGAGTGGGCTAACTAGGGAGCACTATTCCTTCCCGAGTTTTTACTTTTCGAACGGTGAGTTTTTAAATTTCCGGCCAATCTAGAACTTTGGTGAATTTTTTGGACATCTGGGTTGGTTTAAAATGGGGCAAAACGCCTACGATAAGGATTTGAAATACATCGAACTTTGATCCATGCAAAACTCAAACTACCCATAAAAATCTGACCCAATTCAAGTACATTTTTTTACCCAAAAAACGGATCAGTTTACTCCCTAGTTAACATACTAAAAAAACTAAATATATATATATATATATATATATATATATATATA
>JZKD02S2424476.1:0-12428 GCA_000966675.3 Picea glauca | reverse complement strand
TATATTAGTAGTTTAGGTTGGTCATTTATAGCTATGTTACTTAAAATTGCTCAATTTTGGTAGTATTTAGCTTATAAAAAATGTTGTGACTAACGTTTTTGGTTGCATAGTCACAAAATTGTCATTTTGTATTAGTCTGAAACCAACAATAAAATATAAATTACATAATATAAATCATATTTCCAATATTAGTATTACTCTATATTTTTTTACACACCAAGGGGGATGTTTAGAGAGTCTCAATGCAAGTCGCCTTTGTTGAGTAGTAGGTGCTTTGCATAAGTTAGAGTTTATTAACAACTCATCATTTAGAGATCGAATATTCACAACATGTACAACAACAAATCCATAATCCTTCCTTTTCATAAAGAACTCTTTATCATCAGAGTTCTCATGAAAATCGCAATTTGCTTTGAACAATGAGCATTTAGAGCTATTTATGAACCCTACAATGTTTCCATGAGTGCATGGATGACCATCAATATATAACAGTTTCTTTATTTTGAACTTCCCTTAGGAATAACCATTCAAGTGCATACTATACATGGAAATGCTATGGCTTTATTCAACATAATGGCATCAATTATATTGAATTCTTTGGAATCACAAACACATTAGAAAGGATAAACAACCCCATCATTGCATACTCTATTATATTGAGAATCATGTAATTATTACCACAATAAGAGAATTTTGTCCCTAAATATAGCAATGGGATGGATGATGACCAAGCGCTATACATAACATGATTATATGAAGTTTGGCATGGACTTTATCAATTAAGAGGAAGTGAGAAGTCCACACTACCCTCTAATAAATAAAGCAACTAGTTTATACTTGGACACCCTTATTCTCAACATGTCTATATGTTTGGACCTCATAGTAGAAATTTGGCTTCGGGTAGTAATATTTTTCTCATCCCCTGGATCACTAAAGCTCTTAGTTCACTCAACATAGGAAGATGGGATATTTAGATTAAAACAAATGGGGATTGATTTGGCTTTCATCTTTTCCAAAATTGTGCAAAAGGAGAGGTTCCCACATGTTTTTCTATGACAACTATTTGATCCTCAATAATGGTGGGAGGTGCAAGGCCTTTTGCAACACCCATCGAGCATAGATGCTCCTTGAGAAAACTCAGTGGTAAGATGGTCAAGAGAACAGAAGAGGCATGCGATCGGTTGGGCAAATGAAGTTTTACAGGTATGGGTATAAACACCTTGGGAACACAATGGTGACGTGTGGAACCAAGAGGGAACATACCTCATTTTCCTTACGATGAAGGATGATGAGTTGAGTTTGTGTTTGGGAAAGGACAAGGTGACTTGGGCGCATGCTCAAGGAGTGGGGAAACATGGACACATTGGAGAGGTGGATGACCCCTTCGACACATCCTTGAAGAGTCAAATTTTTGGTTTGAAGAAACACACAAGGCAAGGGTGCACACAAGGTTGGGTGTGTTGGTCCGAAAGGACACAATGGTTCATGAGCGCACGAGTTTTATGAGAGCGTCGATATACAAAGGGGTGCATCGATTTGTTTGGGTGTATTGATCCATGAAGGGGTGTGACACCCCAAAGGACATGACAGTTCATGAAGGAGACGATTGGAGTCCATATAAACAACATAATGCACATGAGCTAGAGGCAACACATCACATAATCACAACTCGAATTGGAGAGTGAGGTATGTGGCTCGGACATAGGTGAGATGAAGATAAAGGTGAAGTACAAAGGCTTGGCTTAGTTCCTTGTTGGAGTGTCTTGGAAAGAGTGCATGACAAAGAGGTGTGAAGGTTAGGTAGGGAAGTGCATGCGATGGGGAGAAGGTTGTGACGATTGGGCTCAAGTTGTGATAGGGAGACTTAGGTGTATAAGCAAGTAGGAAAGTCAAGATGTGACTTAGCCTAATTCTTGTATATCTATGCATTGAGTTGCAAACTCCTCTTTGTAAGAATTGTAGCAACATTTGTATATAAAGACTTATACATATGGTAGGAACATATTGTGCCACTAACCATACTTATATCTTCTTATGTATGAATGGTTGCATGTTCTTGGTTGTGTAATTGGCTAAGAATAAGAACTATGTAATTTTTTAAGTAAAGAACGCAAGTGTATTTGGTATGATTGGGTCAAGGTAGAGTATGGGTGCATCTTGAGTGAGGCGTAGTCTGGATGAAGAAATTTTAGTTTAGTCAAGTTGCCAAAACCAAACATCATAGTGCCGCACAACTCGAGGTGTCAGGTGACTTGGGTGCACCAAGTCGAGTTGGATCTTCAGACAAAATGTGGGTGTGTGATAGATGGTATAAGAGCTTGAAGCATGCTCTACTATTGCAATGATGACAACGGATAGGGTGCATGTGTGAAGACAGTTTGGGTACAAACTTGGTGAATGGTTCGGTAAGGCAGACTAATCCATTGTAGAGACAGTCTGGGCACATAATTGGTTGATTTGAAATAGAATTAAGTGTCGTATGTGTGCACACACCTTGATTAGACCAGGTGAAAAGTTCATGGGGTGAACTGAGTGTTGAAATATTATAACTGCAAAGAGTATTCTATTTATTATTGAGGAATTATTCATTAGATCAAATCCCCTTTTGTGGATTGATCATGTGAGGCATTGTAATTGACCAAATCCCCTTTTGCGGATTGGTCAAACCCTGATTGTATTATGCAAATTAAGAAGTCATCCCCAGGCCCAATTAAAGTGGTTTTAACCACTAAGGAGACAAGTCGGCCCTACCTAGTGAAGAGACACCTTTCCAGCACCTGCCAGCCAATATAAATAAAGGAAGCCAACGCCTCATTATCTCACTCACTCATTTACTCATCTAGTGCGCAAGTTTGGTAGCTGCAGTTAGGAGAAGAAGGAAGAGAGAGGCACATTGCTAAGTGTTGGATATTCTCTAGTGTTTTGGTTTATTGTCTTGGCATTGTATTGGCTATCTATATTAAGGAAGTTTTTGTTGGGTTTTCTCCCCCATGAGGGTTTCCCAGGATAAATGTTGTGTATCTTGTGATTATGTTTCTGTGAGTGATCCTATCTATGCTATGGTTATCTGGTAAATTGAAAAGAAACCGAATAATAGCTTAAACCTTAACATGGAATCAGATTTAAGCTGAAGAGAGCATCTTTCACTAGATAAAGAAAAACGTCATTGCTTTTGTACAAGAAAATTGGGGCTTTTTGTTGAAGAGGAATATTAGCCTAAAAACCATCTAGAAAAGTGCACCCTAGCCTAGGGAACTCTTTGGCACCTTGAGTGCACCTTTTCAGTGGCCAGATACTCTGGAAAGTCAAACCCTAGTTTTGACTGGTACTAGAAAACCAAATGTACCAGAAAACCAGGAAACCAGAACCAGTACCACAAGTACCAGCCTAGAATTCTGCTAGTCCAGTTTGAAGGGGAAAAATTTGGATTTTCTGAAATCTAACTGCACCAGGCTACTTGCCTCAGCCAAGTGCACCTCCTGGTAAGTTCAAAATAAAATTCTAAGCATTTTCATTTTTTGGTCATTTTCCTAGCTCCAGGTAAAGATGTCTACAAGCACTAAGCTTGTTGACAAGCTAGAAGGTGTGGAAAAATTCTGTGCATGGATGTATAAGATTGCACTCATTCTTGAAGAGAATGACCTAGCAAGATTCATTAAAGAAGATGTACCAAAACCTACCGATGCTGCAACTAAAGAAAAACAACAAAAGGACACAATTAGGGCCAAAATAATCATTGCATATTCTATTAAAGATCACTTGATTCCTCAAGTGGCTTCAAAGAAGACTCCAAAATAAATGTTTGATGCCCTAACCAGAATGTATGAAGGAAAGAACATCAACCAGAAGATGAATCTAAGAACTCAACTCAAAAGTACAAGGATGCAGAAAGGAGAAACAGTTCAGGAATATTTCTCTAGAATATCACAATTCATGGACAAACTAGAAGCAATTGGTGATACTCTAGATGAAGACGAACTCATAATGACAACCCTTAATGGTCTCACAATACCTTGGGATGCATTCATCCAAACTATTTGTGCCAGAAAGAAGAAACTACACTTTGACAGTCTTTGGGAAGAATGCATTCAAGAAGAAGCAAGAGTAGATAACCAAGAAGTAATACTATCAAGAGATGAAGATCAAGCCCTAGCTGTTCATACTAAAGGTGAAAGGAAAAATATTTCTCATCCTACCAATGTTAGAATTGTTACAAGATGGGACATATTGCTAAGAATTTTCTAGCTATAAGAGAAGAATACAAGAAGAGAAACAAGAGGCACCACACCCAAACAATTAAAGATGAAGAGCCACCCATAAAGATGATAAAAGAACAGATTGAAGACTATGTCTTAATCTCTACCTTCTCAGGATCAATGTCACCTAGTGAGGACACTTGGCTCATAGATAGTGGTGCTTCCAAGCACATGACAGGTCAAAGAGACATTCTCTCTTGCTTTACAAAAAATAACTTTCCCTAGAAAGCTACACTTGGAGACGATTACCAACAACCTATCAAAGGAGTAGGAGAATCAAATTACAAACTTGATTCAGGAACCCCAATGAAGATGAAGGATGTACTATATGTACCAGGTTTGACAGAGAACTTACTTTCTATCTTAGCTTTAGATAAGAAAGGCTTTAGATTTTCTTTCATAGATGGAGAAGTTCTTATGTGGCCCAAAGGAAAAACCACGGAAGAATCAATTGTTATTGGAACAAAAGAAGGTGGCTTGTATAAGCTAAAAGGTCACTCAGAAGCAACCTTGACTCATTCCTTTGAGAATCCATGTGAACTTTGGCATAGAAGATTAGCTCACATTAACTACAAGTCATTACCATATGTAAGCAAGGCAGTCACAGGTCTACCTGAATTCAAGGTTGACCATGAAGGCGTGTGCAACGGATGTGCAGAAGGAAAGAACATCAAGAACCCTTTTTTGAAAAGAGACAGTAAAGCAGAAGGAGTCCTAGAGCTCTTTCTCTCAGATGTATGTGGTGCAATGCCATCAACCTCCATCAGTGGGTATGTATATTATGTATCTTTTATTGTTGATTATTTTCGCAAAACTTGGGTTTATTTTTTGAAATCAAAAGATGAAGTGTTCGGTAAATTCAAGGAATTCAAAGCCTTAATAGAGAATCTCTTGGAAAGAAATATCAAGATACTCAGGTTAGATAATGGAAGAGAATACACCTCAAATGAGTTTGTAAAGTTTTGTAAAGATGTTGGGATCAAGAGGGAGCTCACCACTCCCTACAATCCTCAACAAAATGGTGTAGCAGAAAGGAAGAACATAACTATAATGGAAGCATTGAAGAATATGATCCATGATCAAGATCTTTCAATGCACTTATGGGCATAAGTAACAAGAACATCAGTGCAAGTATAAAACAAATTGTCCCATAATGCACTTGGGTTCAAGACCCCTGAAGAGATGTTCTCCGAAAAAAATTAAGAGGTAATCCATCTCAAAATATTTGGTTGTCCCATATTTGTACACATTCCAAAAGAGAAGAGAACCAAGCTAGACCCTTTAGGAAAGAAGGGAATATTTGTTGGATACTGTGAGGTCTCCAAGGCTTTCAGAATTTATATACCAGGTTACCATCGTATTGAGATCAACAAAGATGTAACCTTTGATGAAGATGCATCTCTCAAGAAATCAAGAAGATTTCATCTTGAAGAAGTATACGAAGAAGAACTTTTAGCTCCTAGAGTTGCATAACTTCCCCTGATGAGGAGATTCTAGAAGATCATGACATAATAAAATCTCAAGAACCTCCCCAGATGACGATATCCCACAATAGAAAGCGATCTAGGGCAAGGGAACTTATTCAATATGGAGAGAAGTATGGTGCCCCCGAAGGAACAATGAGACAAGTCAAGAAACCCAAGTTATTCTCCAGTTATATAGATTTGATGTGTGATCTCTTAGAGAAGGAGCTTACTTGATTTGAAGAAGCCATTCAGAAGAAAGAATGGGCATATTCCATGATAAAAGAATACCAATGCATTATAAAGAATGATGTATGGGAAATAGTTCCTAGACCAAAGAGCAAGGATATGGTATCTTCCAAATGAATATACAAGATAAAACATGTTGCTGATGGATGTATTGAGAAATATAAAGCAAGATTTGTTGCTTGTGGCTTTTCTCAAAAGGAAGGCATTGACTACGAAGAGACGTTTGATCTTGTATCCAGATACACTTCAATCAGAACCATCATAGCCCTTGCAGCTAAGATGAAGTGGAAGTTACACCATATGGATGTGAAAACAACTTTCTTAATTGGTGTCATTGAAGAAGAAGTGTATATAAAACAACCTCAAGGTTTTGAAGTTGAAGACGAAAAGACTCATGTATGCAGATTGAAGAAGGCTCGATATAGATTGAAATAATATCCTAGAGCTTGGTATGGAAGAATTGACAGTTTCTTGACGAGCTTGGGATTTACCAAGAGTAAAAATGACTCTAACCTTTACTTCAAAGTTATGAATGATGAGCCTGATATATTGTTGTTATATGTGGATGACTGTAATACCCGTAGGACGAGACCCAGTTGTAATATGAATTGTATTATGTTTTGTAGGCTGGTGAGCCGAGCAATTAGAAGTTGGTAGGCTTATGTGTTAGTAGGCAAGAGAGCTTAGGTGTTAAAGGCTAGGAGCTTGTTTTGTACATGTAAATATTCATATTATTAATATAAAAACATCGATGTGTGTAGACCGACCATGATAAAAGAGAATGGGGGAATAAGCTCCACTAGGTTGGGTAAGGGAGAGGGGGCTAAGAGGTTGGAAAGAGGGGCTAAGACTAAGAGCTTAAGTCCAAGAGAATAACAATTTATTATTATTCCAAAAGATGTTTAGAAGGATATGTTTTTATCCTAAGTTCCTTGGGGAGGACAGGTGACTTCCAAAGGGAAGGAACGTGCTTCATGAGTGACACATGTCGGTTCAGGAACATGCAGACTTAAGGGGAAAACTCTTGTTGTTGGAATAAGTCACGAACTCATGGACACACAGAGATCTTGGCTCTCATGCCTTCACCATCATGGCTATGCTAGACTAGTCTACCCCGTTTTTTCTCCTCACGAGTTCACTTATGCACTCAGCAAGCCTGCAACTATCCATTTCCGCAATTGTTGAACCCATAGCCATTGTACACCTCTGTAAATTACTGAGTGGTCCCTTGCCTTACCCAAATTAGCTATTGTGGTTTGAAGAAGCGGGTTGTCAAGCCTGCGGTTGAAGAGGCAGGTTGTCATGCCTGTGAGCAACTCTCTCTCCAGGTGAGAGAGGTTGTTGTGGATTGAAGAAGCAAGTTGTCAAGCCAGTGAGAAACTCTCTCCAGGTGAGAGAGTGTGCTAAGGAAGTGAGTTCTCTTGGGGGGAGTCTCATGGCTTCTACAGAGCTCTAAGAATTTTGGTCTGGCCTGTTGCTGAAGCCCAAGGTAAGGGAGGTGGAGCAGCCAATGGACTGTGTGACAGTGAAGGTGTATACTCCTGGGGTGGGACAAGCATGTGGGGAATGAGAGTCTGTGAGTAGTGGGCGTAAGTGGCTCCTGGGAGAGAATCCTTCCTTCTAACTGTGTGAATTTCCTATTGACCTTGCCTACTCTACAAATCCCTTGCCCGATGGAGTTTAGTCCAAGCTTAGGGGTGACCTACTGCTGAGAGTGATGAGCAGTGTGGTCAAAGGGTGGGAGGTTCGTGGAAGGTTTGCATGCAATCAATGGATTTACTCCAGTTAAAAATCTAAGTATTATTTTTGTGCTTAATTATGTATGTTATGCATGCCTGTGATTCTTGAAATGTTATCATGTGTTCCGTTGCATGTAGGAATTACTGTCAATTCCATTGAATCTGTATGGTAGCAATAACTATGTGTTATTTGTTTTAAATTCATTAAAAAAGCATGATATTTATGTACGTACGTCCTGTGGTGGCGTTGCCCGACCTGTTAGTGGTTGGGGACGTTATAGATTGGTATTAGAGCTAAGTGAAGTGTAGGAGTAGTGGCGTTGCCTAACCTGTTGGTCGAAAGGGATGTTACAAATTGGTATTAGAGCTAAGTGAAGTGTTAGAGTAATAGCATTGTCCGACCTGTTGGTGGCTGGCGATGTTACAAATTGGTATTGGAGCTAAGTGAAGTGTCAGAGTAGTGGCGTTGACCGACCTATTGGTGGTCGGGGACATTAAAAATTGGTATCAAAGCCAAGGTTTCAACACTGAGCCTGGATGGGACGGTTAAGTGGTCATTGGAATGAAGGTTTCATGTCGAAATTGTGTTAAGAGGAACCAATTTTGAACCTCAAAACATTCCTGAGTGCCAAGAGGTTACCTTGGTCATGTTACAAAGCTCAGTAGGTGTAGCGGTGTTATAAAACCATGATAGACCTTGTATCGGGCAACAGAGAAATGTTGGCCGTGGGGTCTGTTCGGGAAAAAGGGAATCCTTCATGACCGTCAGATCTGGAGAAAGTGCAGGAGGGTTAACCTGGAAGCCCTTCGAGCTTCGTGACTTTAGTGAAGTTAGGTGCAAAAATAAGAGGAAGCCCGAAGCCCGAAGCTCCAAAGTCCCCGAAGTGGACCTACACCATAGGTCTGGGGAGAAGATATTGATCGTTGGATCAAGCCAAGGGTGGAAGTTACAGCGTGGTATGAAGGATAGAGAGCTCCCGAAGCTAATCCAAACCGTCCATCAAGAGGGACACGTGTCAGCAGATTGTATTGTTCGGGATTTCAGCGTTCGAAAGAATTAGTGTGTGTTGAGGCGAGAAATTTTGAAGCCCCAAAGAGCTGAAGTAGTGAGTCATGATGATGTCACCTGGAGGTGACATGGACCTCTCCTATACCTTCCACGTGCCCACACCTGGAATGTTGTCAGTTGTACTATGTGGTCCCTGAGGTTACATGACATAGTTAAAGGTTGACGGACCCACATTGGCATTGATCATGATACATCAAGATCGACGACCAAGAGGCATTGCGGGGACCCAAGTTGCACGAAAGTTAATTTCCCAAGGCGGTCCCACAATTGAAACCATGGTTTTACTAGGGGGTTACGTGTCAGTGTTAGAATAATTGCAAGACGAAAGGTGGGTTACTCCAAACCACCGATGCATGCCCTCGCAATTTGAAAGGCATTAAGTGATATGACTATTCAGTATCTTAGTTCATGTACATAAACTGTGGGTCCCAGTGGATGCGTGGCGCCAGTTGTGAAGTCTGGAGACTTGACACTCCGAAAGAATGGTTCATAAGGGAATGAAGGGAAGAACTTTCAAAATTTTTGCAACGTCGAGGTGACGAGACGCAATGACATCACCAAAGGTGACATGGAAGTGTTCGAAGATTAACGGTTCAGGGTGTTGGGGGTGTGCGGATGTAAAATCCTTCGAAGTCCTGAGGTTCCAAAGCTCCGAAGTCCCGGAGCTTAGATTCTTGAGGTTCCATAGTGAGTGCCAGTCATTGGATGCTGAGTAGTCGTGGGCTGTTGATCCACCCTACTTTGCGAGTTTGTTAATTCATAACTTTGAGAGATCTGTTTTGATGTGCTTGAAAACTTTCGAAGCCGAAGGCCTGAAGTCCCGAATAAGCACCTATCAACTTAGTGCGTGGCCACAGCCCGTGGTCAAATGAGTTGGGTTCTAAGAGAAAGGGTCTGGTGCCCGAAAATTGTTGTAGAACAGAGCAAAGCTCAGAAAGAAAGGATCTGCGAGGATTCTTGATTGATCGAGAACCGTAGAGAATGAAATAGGAACATTTTCTTGAATTAGATTGGTTTATGAATACTGTGGAATTTGTTAAGCACTGATGGCTTGACAAATTTTGGTTGACTACACATTGTGTTTGCAGAGTTAACGATTGTCATAACCGAACCGAATTGCCGCTTAGTGCAGAGAAATGGAAGAGGCACATAATGCTTCCAGTTCAAAGAATGAAGCTAGAGGAATGGACGTCCATTTGGGAGTGGAAGGATCAAACTCCAATGGGCATGGAGAAGAGATAGATAAGGAGGGAAACATGATGAAAACCATTGAAAGATTGCAGAAATATGTCTATCATCACCGAGCAGATAACGTAAAGCTCATGAAAGCCAAGGATCAACAGGGAGAATTCAACCTAAAGTTGATACAGATCCTGGAAAGCATAGAAAATAAATTAGATAAGGGGAGTGACTCCAGTAAATCAGGAAGTCACAAGTTCCCTGATGAGAAGAGGAAATCAAGGAGTGTTGGCAGACACCATCATCACTCTCAAGGGCACTCTAAGAGGAGGGCAAACAATAGTTCAAGCCCATATCCTACCAGAAAGCATAGGAGATTTGGAGTGGATGAACAGAAGGGAGAAATGAACAAGATTAAGCCTCCTACGTTTGATGGAGAGCACCAGAAGGAGGAAGATGCTGAAACATGGATTCTTGGCACGAGGAAATATTCCCAACTACATAATTACTCTTCTCATGCAGAAGGAAGAATTTTAATGTATCAACTAAAATGAAAGGAATCCATGTGGTGGGATCAACTTGTGCAGGTGCAACACATTAAAGAGAAAAATGTTACTTGGAAGGAATTCAAGAAGTATTTTGAAAAGAAATACTTGACTTAGAGATACTATGACAGAAAGATGAAAGAGTTATTTGAACTCAAGCTGGGTAGCATGTACATTGATGAGTATGAAAGGAGATTCCTAGAGCTGTTGAAGTATGTTCCTTTCATCAGAGATGAGACTATCAAAATTCAAAGGTATCTGAGTGGACTACCCTCTCCCATCAGTGAAAATATCCAGTATGATGATCCTAAAACTTTGAAAGAAACTATAAGGAGAACAAAATTCTTATATGAGCAACAAAGAGAAAAGCCCACTTTCCAGAAGGCTTGGGAAGACAAGAAGAAATTCAATATGGATCAGAGGAAGAAGGGAACTAAGCCATCCTTTTTCAAAAATATCCCTCAAGGATAGCCAAGTTTTAGAGAGCCCAGGAAGGCAGAAGTAGGTGGGAAAATGCCAAGACAACCACCTATGGAATGTTGGGTTTGTAAAGGAAATCATAGGTATAGAGATTGTGCCCACAGAAATGGCAAAGTGAGAGCTGTCCACAATGTTCAACAGACAGAAACAGTGGAGGACATGGGCAATAGAATACCAAGGATCTATGCAGCCTTGAACAACAAGCAAGCATAATATCAGTCACATATGATTGAAGTGGAAGGTATGATCAACAACCAAACCATTACTATTTTAATTGATTCAGATGCTAGTCATAGTTATATAGATCATAGAATGGTGGAAATTTTGCATTTGCCAAGAAACAAGCATGGAAATTCTTGGTTAGTGCAACTGGCTACAAGAACCAAAAGAACGGTTGTTGAGTTGGTTAAGTCATGTCCGGTGGACATGAATGGACTGAGCATAAGGGATGAATTGAACATCTTACCTTTAGGTTTCTATGACTGTCTAATTGGGATGGATTGGTTGGATCAACACCATGCCATATTAGACTGTTGTAACAAGGAATTCACTTGGCTGGATGAGGAAGAAAACCCAGGGAAAGTGTAGGGAATCCCAAGGGCAGTTAATGTCAGAGAAATACCAGCAATGTAGCTGAAGAATTGTTATAGTAAGGGCTACCAAATATTTGTAGCTCATATGGAAAAAGCACCTAAGGATAAGGTGTCAAATATTGAAGACCATGCAGTATTACAAGATTTTGAAGATGTATTCTAGGAGGTACCCGAACTACCCTCGAAGAGAGATATTGATTTCTCTATAAACTTGATTCCTGGAGCAACTCCAGTGTCAAAATCTCCTTATAGAATGAGTACACCAGAGCTGAAAGAACTACAGTTGCAGCTTGAAGAACTTTTGAAGAAGGGGTATATACGCCCAAGCGTGTCACCTTGGGGTGCCCCAGTCTTGTTCATGAAGAAGAAAGATGGGACATTGAGATTGTGCATCGATTTCAGGGAGTTGAACAAAGTGACCATTAAGAACAAGTATCCTTTGCCAAGGATCAATGATCTCTTTGATCAGTTGAAGGATGCCAAGATATTTTCAAAAATAGATCTCAGGTCATGGTACCACCAAGTAAGGATAAAGGATGAAGACATCAACAAGACCAGCTTCAGAACAAGGTATGGTCATTATGAATTCACAGTGGTGCCATTTGGGTTATCAAATTTACCCATCATTTTCATGTCCCTAATGAATGGTGTATTCAGAGAATATCTAGACAAGTTTGTCATAGTCTTTTTGGATGACATCCTGGTGTATTCCAAGTCGGAGGAAGAGCATGAACAACATTTGAGGATGGTGTTGCAAGTGCTAAGAGAGCACCAACTGTATGCCAAATTGAGCAAGTGCTCATTTTATCGAAACATAATTCATTATCTGGGGCATATCATTTCAAAGGATGGGAT
>JZKD02S2424454.1:0-28115 GCA_000966675.3 Picea glauca | reverse complement strand
CGTTCTTGTTTCTTTCTCCAATAATGTTCTTTCCTTTGTTCGTTATGGCGAGTTTTGTCTCGAGTGCAATCAAATTTGATCTTGCGCAAACTTTTGTTTCCCATGAGTGTAGTTATCTGTAAAAGTTTAAAAAAAAAAAAACAATTTAGAATAACCTCAGAAAAACTTCATTCTCACAAAAATTATTAAAAGATAATATCAAGAATTTTATGTTCAACAACGCCTTCAATATATAAAAAAAAATTTGCATTCAAAACATCAACCACCTTGTTCAAAACAACAACAAAAAGCGAAAAAAAAAAAACCGATTCAAAGTTTTACTTAGGGGCTCCACATATGCAAAACCATGAAACGAAAGTGTGAATTGTGTTAAATTGGCTCAACCGAAATCATATTTATAAGATTTGGTGCCAATTGAAACGAAACGACGTATCCCTTCATTTTTTCCGACCGACGGAATTCTCTTACCCATCTTTAGGCCCAAAAAAAAATGTTTAGCTGAAAAACTAGGAATTTGTATATTTTTTACGAATTTCGTTAGTAAAATATCTTTCTACTGAAAAAATAAATAAATTAATTAAATTAAATTAAAATAAATTAAATAAATAAATAAATAAAATTTGACCAAAAGATTCTTTAGGCCGAAAACCTGCGAATGGGATTGTTTGCAAAAACTTTTCGACCAAAAACTTGCGAATGGGATTGTTTGCAAGAACCTGATAATTCCCTCCAGCTTACTTGAACTTTGGAGGTTGCGAACTCCTACAAATACTTAGCATTTAGATTCAAAATTGATACCAACATTTGCAAAATTGAATCTACTTTCTATGGATATAATTTGTTTTCATTTTCATTATTTTTATCTAATTTTATTTAATTTTATAAAAAAATCATTGCATAATATTTTCAGGTGACATTATTATTCAGTGAAATGAAATATCCATATCTCTAAAAATACAATGTGAAAAATTTAGAAAAAATTATATTCATGATCCTTAAATTGTTCTCTTCAAAAGGGTATTTTAAGATTTTAATTTTAAGTACAAATTAAGATAGATACAAGGTGGGGGAAAACATGTGTTTAAAATCTGCAACTGTTTAAGCTTGGTCAACTTCAAAAAATTATAGAAATTATAATATTCATTTGTTATATTCAAAATTATAGTCATAAGAAAATAGAGTCTTTGTAGATTGTTGCAGTATATTTAGTTTGTCAAAAACAAAAGTTTAATAATAGACACATTGTTGGGGGGAAACATAATTCATTATCATTCCTTTCATTTTTAAGAAACATACTGTGAAACAATTGCCAAATTGACATATCAAATCTCAATAAAAATAATTTGAAAAATAGTCAGTAGAAAGATAACAAAATTCTTCACAAGTTTTGTTTTTACTGTAAAGTGAAATTCTAAATAAAAAATACTTTTGTATACTTGAAGTTGAAGAACTTGTGAAAATATAGTTTTTTTTTCTCATAAAACAAGCAAAATAAACACCCATCTTCGTGATTTCACCCGTATTTTACCATCTTCAGAGATCGGTGAATTACCTCAAAGTGAAATTATTTACTTAGAATGAGCAGAACTATATCAACCTACAATTCCTGTAATGTCTGAGGAAACATAGTCATTTCCTGTAATTACTGAATTATAGGTAATTTGCCAAAGAACTGGCCCTAAACATTATTTACAAGAGAAAAACAGGAATTAATCTCAAAATAACAACTTATTACCTTGTCCATAATTGTTATTCCACCAATTGAGTGACAGTAGACTAAAATGGAGGTTTTAAGGTGAAAACGGAGATGAAATGGGTTGGAAAAGAAGTCAAAATTAACACCCAACATCTTCCCTAAACTGAAGGCAAAGCATGTCCTCATGGAATTGTTGATACAAAATTTCAAAATTGGGTTTCTTTAATTCTTCATTTGTCTTCTTACTCTGAACTATTGGCCATGGAAGATCCCCTTGCTTCTGATCCTGTATTTCTTCAATTTATCAGAGAGTCTCTTATTTTGTTGGATGATATTTTCTTGCATTTTGCTTAATGGGTCTATTGGGTGCTAAATTTTGCTTTATTTTCACAGACGAGGATAAGAATGTTGCAAACAAGGATTAGAGTGTTGCATACGGGGAGTAATCGAGATTTCAAAATGATAGGGTAGTTGATAGAGGGTAGAATAGCTCGTATGATTGTTTTAGTGGGTTAACCCAAATGTGTGAAAAATTATCGATAAATAGGATTTCATCAAAAAAATTGTCATTCATAATGATCATTTCATTTCATATGAAATTTCTTATCATTGATGACATATGAGTTGGTTGTATTCGACGATGTGTGGATATATTGAATCTAATGGATGGAAAATATTGTCATGATTTTTGGTGGAGAAAATGAGATACTGAGAAATAATCTTTGGAATTATGAAAACGGGTTATATGTACAAAATATAACCATAAAGATTCATTGTTTTCGTCGTTTATAACAGAAATGATTATGTAAACTGCAGTGGATGGTATGATAGGACTTCAGGAAATAATGGATAATAAAATCAGAGTCTTAAGATAAACTTTGAAATGCATGTAAGTTGTATTTTGAAAATCAATCATAATTTTAATCAAGTAAATAGATGTTAGAGAACTAATACCTTGTTGCTCGGAGATAAGATTATGGAAATGACGTTACTGGAGTCAAGTTGACTATTGTACATTCTACATGTTTGTTGTACAATTGTTGATCATTTTGTACACTGCTTGCATTTACAGGAATTCTTCAATTACCATAATTCTTCAATTATTATGGAAATTTCTTATGCCTTTCTTCAAATGAATGGAGTTCTCTTTATTCCCCGGGATAACAATATTCTCCTGCTATATTAATCTGAAGTGTATGATGTTGCCTACAGGAGAGAAAGAAACAAATCTTCTACTGCTAAAAATGTTGTTATATGTACTAACTACTCATGGTATTTTTGGAAAGAAAAATTACAAGAATGTTATACAATGTTAAAGAATAGAACTCTGCCAGCCAGTTACCTGGTTTTCAAGTAGAGTTCTCATTCAGATGCGTCAGAAAACTGGTTTTCACACTATAAACATTATTTTTCTCTTTACTTTTTTTTATATCTTTATTTATTTTCTCATTGTCCTACTTTACTTAAAAAAGAAAAACCTCTTTCAAGTGTAGGAATACTTCTAATGCATCCATTCATGCAACAGGATCTTTATTGTACCCATATACGGATCTAAAAAATATACCTTAATGAACATCGTGATATGATCACATGGATTGATTGCCAAGAATTGTTGAAGTATGGAGTGATGATGCAGACTGGTGACTAATTGAAACCAAACTTCAATATGATCCTTGTTTCCTTGATTTCTTACAGTTGTCATGTCAGAAAGTTCTTCGGAAAATTGGTCATCATATGTTTGAGTACACAAGGGATCTGGTGATAAGAATCCAAGCAACTCTTCAATTTCTAGCTCTAGTATTTGCTCCTCATCTGAAGTTATCGATGACTCATTGATCTTGTCTTCTTGCTGATAAGGACTAGAAGAAACTTATAAGTCCTCTTCTTGTGTGGTTTGTTCATGGATCATGTGTTCTTGGACAACTTCATGACGTGCAAATTCACCCTTACTGATGACTCTAAACTTTGGACAGGGATTTGAGAAAATCCTTGTAGCAACACATCCTCCCTTGCTCAACAAATTCCCGACCTTTCTTAAGTTCCCTTGGTTGTTCTAGAGGTCCTGCTCATGAATGGATAAATGTATGGTTTTTTTTTTTACAAAAACAAAGACTTCTCTATCTAAAAGAAATCAACAATAAACACACCACACCAAACAAATTTAAAACAAAATTTGATCATGTACTCGAATTCCCTCACGCTAATAAGACCTTGTTGTCACCAAGTTGTCTGTTGACATGAGTTAACTTTTCTTTCCATGAAAAAAAAAATCACATAAAAGGAAACACACTTACAGTGCCAACATGACAAGGGCTTGAAGATACCCACTAAAGTGGATGTGCAAGTTCTTACCTCTCGTCTTACTGTTTCTCCTGCTCCAAGTCATAATGTTGGCAAAACAAACAAAATGCAAACAAGAATTTGATAGCGGAAAATGAAAATCAATCAAACAACAGAGATCTTGTAATTTCAAGAGTAATTCCTTTAGTGCCTCCCCGACAATGACACCAAAATGTTGCGTTCCTCGACATTAAATTATCAATCCAGGTAAGTGAACTTATGCAACACAAACATAATATGTGCATAAGTAGTCTTGAAATTCCCTATGAAGTCCCATTAAAAATCAAGCAATAAATTGCAAAACTCATAATCAAAAAATTATTCCTGTGATCACAATTACTTAAGTTTAACCGTCTATTGGTAGAAAATCAGATTGCAAGAAGTCACTATGTGTGCTAGCTTGCAAACACACTTTGTTTGGTCAATTAAATTTTGTAATCACGAAGAAATATTTTTGTGTATGAGTGGAAGGTTAACTAAAAGTAAACTTGAGCTTTACAATCCTAAAATGAAATATGATGAGAAGACCACTTACAAACTCGGTTCATCTTGGAGTATATTTTGTGATAATTATTGGTATAGCACAGTAGATGAAGATCACTCAATAATTTGATTGTCTAACATCATCGTCCTAAATAATTAGTCACCATACACAAAGTGACATTGTCTCTAATTCAAAATTATGCATCTATAGGAAATTGCAACGACTATTTTCTACAAAACAGTACAAAGAAAATTAATCTTTAAAATCAAAGAACAACAAATATGTAAAATTAAAGAAATTCAGATAAATAAGAGGAAGTATTTCCAACACACGATTCAAAAATAGAGACAACACATACCAGGGGGGCCTCTTGGGATATGTTGTTAAATAAACTTAGAACTTGAAACAAACTTTAACGCATGAAATGTTCAGAACTTCAATATATTAACTTCAATGAAAATATCGGCAATTACATAATGTATCTAGGTTTATGACAATATTCTCCATAACTTGATCGATTCCCCTTACTATTCTTTGAGGATGATTTATACAAAATATTCAATAATTAATTCCCCAATCCTTGGAACTAACCAATCAGATCAAAGTTGGGTTTTACAAATTAAGAAAGTTGAAAACTGGTCACTACAGGAAAATCTGGGAAATTTTGTTCTGAAGAACCGCTCGTACAACCCGCGTCATGCATTTTTTTGGAAATGTGTCACACGTGTGACCTAAATGGCCCTACTCTGCACAAAATCCATGTCGCGGAATTTGATGATTCGTCCTCGTCGCCCCAGAAATTACCTCTGAATATCATTGCTCAATACACTATGTTTTTTTTTCAAAATGGATTACAAGAAATATGGCTCAGATCTCCACTATAGTGTTGTACATGGTTGTTCCTTTATATTCTAGATTGGCTCCTTGATATTCTAACAAGTTGATCCTTACTCCTTGTTTTCATCATAGAATCCCCAATTATGTGGGTGAACTACGGATTTCCTTTGATAATGGACCACAAATTTCCTGTAATAATAGAGTGTGGATTTCCTGTAATAGTTTTCTACCGAATTTTGACTATCATTGACCATCAGGTGTTGAGTGTCATGGAAAGGGTAAAATAGGTATTTCACCATCTCTAGAAATTGGTGAATTGCCTCCAAGTGAAAATATTTACTTAGAATGAGAGGAACTATATCAACCTGCAATTCATGTAATGTCTAAGGAAACATAGTCATTTCCTATCATTATTTAATTATAGGTAATTTTCCAAAGAAATAGTCCTAAACATTATTTACAAGAGAAAAACAATAATTACTCTCAAAATAACAACTTATTACCTTATCCATACTTGTTATGCCATCAATTGAGTGAAAGTAGACAAAAATGGAGGTTTTAAGGTGAAAATGGGGATGAAAGGGGATGGAAAAGAAGTCAAAATTAACACCCAACAAACTTCTCCACCATAAGGCTTGATGTCCAATTTTTCCTCTCCACGCAAAGGCACTTTTATTTTTCCATAGTTGCATTCTCCCATCCTTGTCTCAGTCTTGACCTCTGACTATGGTTTCTCCTTGTTCTTGAAATCTTCCAGGTTGGCCTTGTGTTTTCCATGTTTAGTCTATGTTGAAGGTGCCTCCATTCCCTTCACTACTAACAGTTGTGTTACCAGTTGATTATTGTAAGTGTGGTAATGCACTGCTCTAACCAATCCATCCTGACCTCGGGACCTTCTTCTTCATCTTCTCCATGATGACCCCTTGTCATTATTGGTCCTTTAATTCTGTAAAGGCTTGGAAACAATTCTATCCACTTCTCTTGTGGTCACTACGGGTGTTCACCATATAGTTCTTACCAAGTACCTTCGAAATTGGGCTTTGACACTATATGATTCATAAATAGTAGGCCTATAGATAGTCCATTTCACCAACACCAATCTTTGAAAAAATTCTACAATTCCATAATTCTTGTATGTATTTTTCTTAAACTAAGCTGCACAATGCAATATTGATCTATTTATGGCCACTTGTCCTCGTATGGTATTGTGGTGAAGGATTCCATGCCATTACTAGCTCTATTAAATCAACCAAGGATTGACATATCTCACACCATGCTTTCTTGTACTCATTCTCCATTTTAATTCAAACTCTGTTATCATTAAACTCCATTTGCTAATGTATGAATGAGTTAGCCATTACTCAATGCATGCATACCACTATTTGAACATTATTAAGAGAGGAAATCCATGCTTATAACCTTGAACCAAGCCATACTTATCATCCAAAATATAGAATTCTCTAGTGAATGATGGAGTCTAATGCAAGAAGCATAAATTAAATAAATGATTTGACAATTCGACTCTTGGGTTGGAGGTACAAATTGCCACCCTTCCACTTAAGACAAATCAACAAAACTCCAAATATTCACATGTAGGCTAAGGAAGAGTGATCCAGGTGGATATCGATGGCCACCCACCTTTTCCAACTGGCTTAAAGCAAATTTTCAGACAATTTTGGTAATTTACTATTTTTAGCAGTTTTTAACTTTCGGGGCCATTTTGAGGGCCTAAATGAAGGTTTTCTAGGATCGTGCTTCTCAATGATAGTCGAAGTCTTTGATTGAGCCCACAAAACGAATCTCCTCGACGATACATTTCCAATGAGCTATTGTGCACCCCAAACAGAGATCGTATGCCAAAGTTACGCCCCCAAGAAGTTGATACACCAAACTACCCAAAACGGGGTCCACAAAACTATTGGCTTTTCATCTTCTGGGGTTAGGGTTTTGGATTTTCTTTATGATAAAAAAGGCCTTTGGAGCCTCATTTTAAAATAATCTTCTTGAGAATGCGAGTAGCAGACACATCTCTTCTCAAAGATAAGTTGCCACCATTCTAGCGAGTCTTTCACTCTATATTTTTACAATCTTTGTACATTTTCTCTCATTAATAGAAAACCGTGTATTACTGTATCTCTGTGTTTATGGTTGCATCTACGATAAATTTCTATTATATTATTTGATATCCGAGATATCTTTATTATATCTCCGCTCTCATTTCGTGCTGAAAATAATCTGGATCAGTGGTATCAGAGCAGGTTGCTCTTGATCGTTTTTCAGTGCATGTCCCCGGCGAGGTCTAAGTATAACAAGTTGGGTCTCGAGCTTGTCTCTCTTGAGGACAATTTTTCTCGCATGCCCAAGAAACCCTCCATGACGGAAGAAAATAAAAGCGACAGAGCAAATGATTATATTAATCTGTTGCTTGAGCAAACTCTCATGCGACAGAGGGACAAAATGATAGAGAATTTTTCCCACATCCTTCAACGCCTGTCAATAACAACAGGCACATCTTCATCAAGCAACCACTTTGGAGGCATCTCACCTTTCAAGGTACAAGAGGACAAATAGATGCGAATGCCCTAGAAAAATGGTTAAATCTACTAGAAGGTTATTTCTTTATTCATAATTTCTCTGACAGGGAAAATATCACCTTCACACTCCTTAAGGCTCTCCCCCATGTCAAACATTGGTGGGAAACTTATTGGGAGAAAAATTCCACAGAGGAGTCTGGAATATATGGGCTGAGCCCACTTGGGATTTTTTTGTGGATGCGGTAAAGGAATAATATTACCCTGTTGGAAACTATGAGGACTAGTACATGAGATGGACCACACTGTGCCAAGAAAGGGGCCAAACAGTTATGGAGTTCACCAATACCTTCCATACCCTGTGCACCAAGTTGGGTATCAAAGACTCCGAAGGACATTTGGTTCTGAAATACCGTGGGGCTCTACACAGATACATCCAAACTAAAATGGATTTTTTGGACACCTCATCACTCGGTTCTGCTTATCGATATGTTGTTAAAATTGAGCAGAAGTTTAAGCACCAGAACAAACGAGAGTTTGGGTCTACAAATATGCAACAACCAAATTATGATAAAGACAACCCTAACAAACAACATCCCGAAAACCAGTCCAAGCCACAGGAAAAGAAGGGTCACGGAAAGACGAAGAAGGACACTGGAAAATGGTGTGATTTCCACAAAATCCCCTGGCAAAACACCGATGAATGTCGCTCAAAACTGTCATTGGTGGTCAAGATAAAAGACAAGGAGCTGAACCCTAATTCAGAATTTGATTATGAAAATATTGATAGAAGACGGATCATCAACACAGGCCCCACTCCTATTGTCGTGACCGCAACAATTCAACCAGAAGTACCAATAGATTTTGAAGAGGGGGACCGCCTTTTTCATTCACAGATGTGGGTGAAGGGGACACTGCTACATTTTATTGTTGATAACAGAAGCCAAAAGAACCTCATCTTAGCAGAGGTCGTCGAACAATTGGGATTGTCGACAACACCAAACCCATAGCGATACAACATCGGGTGGCTTCACCAGGGACGAGATCTTCGTGTTAGCCAACAGTGTCAATTGTCATACGACATCCATCCCTTCAAGGACGAGGTATTATGTGATGTTTCCCCCCTGGATGTCTGTGATGTTCTCTTGGGCCAGCCATATATGTGGAAGCGCCATGTTATTTATAAGTCTCGACCTCGTAGTGTCATTGTTACTCTGGGGGGTCATCTCTACAGGATACTCGAGGTAATTCTGACTATTGTCCCACCTAAAAAGTGTCGCAAGGTAGAATCTCATACTATGAAATTTAGCTTCTTCAAAGTCTGTTCAAAGCGTGAACAGAAGAACACCATTGCAACCTCAATCTAGGCACCTTTTATCCAACAGAAGCAGGTCGACAAGATTGCAACAAAGTGTAAAGATTCATTCTGCACACGTGCATCTCATGTAACCAAACTGGTTAAAAAGGTCCAACCCTTCCAGCCATAGGTTCGTGACAACCTTCAACAAGCTAAGCATCGCAACTTCTCCAACAAGGCAAGCAACTCATCAAGATGCAGATTCAACAAACACTTTTCCCTCTCCCCTCGGGCAGTCAACACAATGGAGACCATTGCTTCCTAAGGAGGAAGGATTGATCCAAGTGGATATCGGCGGCCACCCACCTTTTCCAACTGGTTGAAAACAATTTTCTGACAATTTTGGTAATTTACTATTTTTAGCAGTTTTTAACTTCCGTCGCCATTTTGAGGGCCTAAATGAAGGTTTTTCGAGATAGAGCTTCTCAATGAAATCGAAAGGCTCTAATTGAGCCCCCAAAATGAATCTCATGGACGCTACTTTTCCAACAAGCTATCGTGCGCCCCAAACGAAGATCGTATGCCAAAGTTACGCCCTCGGGAAGTTGATACACCAAACTACCCAAAATGTTGTCCACAAAACTATTGGCTTTTCATCTTCCAGGGTTAGGGTTTTTTATTTCTTTATGATAAAAAAAGGCCTTTGGAGCCTCATTGTAAAATCATCTTCTTGTGAATGCAAGTAGCAGACACATCTCTTCTCAGAGATAAGTTGCCACCATTCTAGCGAGTCTTTCACTCTGTATTTTTATAGTCTTTGTACATTTTTGCTCATTAATAGAAAACTGTGTATTATTGTATCTCTGTGTTTATGGTTGCATCTATGATACATTTCTGTTATATTATTGGATATCATGGATATCTCTATTATATCTCCGCTCTCATTTCGTGCTGAAAATATTCTGGATCAAAGAATGACCCCATGGAACAAGAGACCATTGTCAGGCATATGACCCCTGAACACCTAGAAACGACCCCTACAACTTGTGGAGAGGATTCAATTGCTTGTTGAGCATTACATGGTCTTTGTAATTTCTACATATAATAATTGAATCTTCAAAGAAAAAAAAAGAAAAAAAGATGGCCTTTATTTGATATGTAAATTGCCATGGATATTCCATTGGAGGAGCTTGTCACAACAATCTTATATTATTCTACAAATATTTTATTATGCTGGTTTACTTCCTTGGATCTCATATTTATCATCACTAGTTTATTGCTCAAATTTATGAAAATAATTGAAATACGAAAATGAAAGATCAAGCAAATGAACACACCATCCGCACAAATGAACATAAGATGTATCCTAGGAAACCTAAAATGGGAGAAAACCCAGCTAGAAGGTGAGGCCTATGCCGTGCTNTGCTTCTGATCCTGTATTTCTTCAATTTATCAGAGAGTCTCTTATTTTGTTGGATGATATTTTCTTGCATTTTGCTTAATGGGTCTATTGGGTGCTAAATTTTGCTTTATTTTCACAGACGAGGATAAGAATGTTGCAAACAAGGATTAGAGTGTTGCATACGGGGAGTAATCGAGATTTCAAAATGATAGGGTAGTTGATAGAGGGTAGAATAGCTCGTATGATTGTTTTAGTGGGTTAACCCAAATGTGTGAAAAATTATCGATAAATAGGATTTCATCAAAAAAATTGTCATTCATAATGATCATTTCATTTCATATGAAATTTCTTATCATTGATGACATATGAGTTGGTTGTATTCGACGATGTGTGGATATATTGAATCTAATGGATGGAAAATATTGTCATGATTTTTGGTGGAGAAAATGAGATACTGAGAAATAATCTTTGGAATTATGAAAACGGGTTATATGTACAAAATATAACCATAAAGATTCATTGTTTTCGTCGTTTATAACAGAAATGATTATGTAAACTGCAGTGGATGGTATGATAGGACTTCAGGAAATAATGGATAATAAAATCAGAGTCTTAAGATAAACTTTGAAATGCATGTAAGTTGTATTTTGAAAATCAATCATAATTTTAATCAAGTAAATAGATGTTAGAGAACTAATACCTTGTTGCTCGGAGATAAGATTATGGAAATGACGTTACTGGAGTCAAGTTGACTATTGTACATTCTACATGTTTGTTGTACAATTGTTGATCATTTTGTACACTGCTTGCATTTACAGGAATTCTTCAATTACCATAATTCTTCAATTATTATGGAAATTTCTTATGCCTTTCTTCAAATGAATGGAGTTCTCTTTATTCCCCGGGATAACAATATTCTCCTGCTATATTAATCTGAAGTGTATGATGTTGCCTACAGGAGAGAAAGAAACAAATCTTCTACTGCTAAAAATGTTGTTATATGTACTAACTACTCATGGTATTTTTGGAAAGAAAAATTACAAGAATGTTATACAATGTTAAAGAATAGAACTCTGCCAGCCAGTTACCTGGTTTTCAAGTAGAGTTCTCATTCAGATGCGTCAGAAAACTGGTTTTCACACTATAAACATTATTTTTCTCTTTACTTTTTTTTATATCTTTATTTATTTTCTCATTGTCCTACTTTACTTAAAAAAGAAAAACCTCTTTCAAGTGTAGGAATACTTCTAATGCATCCATTCATGCAACAGGATCTTTATTGTACCCATATACGGATCTAAAAAATATACCTTAATGAACATCGTGATATGATCACATGGATTGATTGCCAAGAATTGTTGAAGTATGGAGTGATGATGCAGACTGGTGACTAATTGAAACCAAACTTCAATATGATCCTTGTTTCCTTGATTTCTTACAGTTGTCATGTCAGAAAGTTCTTCGGAAAATTGGTCATCATATGTTTGAGTACACAAGGGATCTGGTGATAAGAATCCAAGCAACTCTTCAATTTCTAGCTCTAGTATTTGCTCCTCATCTGAAGTTATCGATGACTCATTGATCTTGTCTTCTTGCTGATAAGGACTAGAAGAAACTTATAAGTCCTCTTCTTGTGTGGTTTGTTCATGGATCATGTGTTCTTGGACAACTTCATGACGTGCAAATTCACCCTTACTGATGACTCTAAACTTTGGACAGGGATTTGAGAAAATCCTTGTAGCAACACATCCTCCCTTGCTCAACAAATTCCCGACCTTTCTTAAGTTCCCTTGGTTGTTCTAGAGGTCCTGCTCATGAATGGATAAATGTATGGTTTTTTTTTTTACAAAAACAAAGACTTCTCTATCTAAAAGAAATCAACAATAAACACACCACACCAAACAAATTTAAAACAAAATTTGATCATGTACTCGAATTCCCTCACGCTAATAAGACCTTGTTGTCACCAAGTTGTCTGTTGACATGAGTTAACTTTTCTTTCCATGAAAAAAAAAATCACATAAAAGGAAACACACTTACAGTGCCAACATGACAAGGGCTTGAAGATACCCACTAAAGTGGATGTGCAAGTTCTTACCTCTCGTCTTACTGTTTCTCCTGCTCCAAGTCATAATGTTGGCAAAACAAACAAAATGCAAACAAGAATTTGATAGCGGAAAATGAAAATCAATCAAACAACAGAGATCTTGTAATTTCAAGAGTAATTCCTTTAGTGCCTCCCCGACAATGACACCAAAATGTTGCGTTCCTCGACATTAAATTATCAATCCAGGTAAGTGAACTTATGCAACACAAACATAATATGTGCATAAGTAGTCTTGAAATTCCCTATGAAGTCCCATTAAAAATCAAGCAATAAATTGCAAAACTCATAATCAAAAAATTATTCCTGTGATCACAATTACTTAAGTTTAACCGTCTATTGGTAGAAAATCAGATTGCAAGAAGTCACTATGTGTGCTAGCTTGCAAACACACTTTGTTTGGTCAATTAAATTTTGTAATCACGAAGAAATATTTTTGTGTATGAGTGGAAGGTTAACTAAAAGTAAACTTGAGCTTTACAATCCTAAAATGAAATATGATGAGAAGACCACTTACAAACTCGGTTCATCTTGGAGTATATTTTGTGATAATTATTGGTATAGCACAGTAGATGAAGATCACTCAATAATTTGATTGTCTAACATCATCGTCCTAAATAATTAGTCACCATACACAAAGTGACATTGTCTCTAATTCAAAATTATGCATCTATAGGAAATTGCAACGACTATTTTCTACAAAACAGTACAAAGAAAATTAATCTTTAAAATCAAAGAACAACAAATATGTAAAATTAAAGAAATTCAGATAAATAAGAGGAAGTATTTCCAACACACGATTCAAAAATAGAGACAACACATACCAGGGGGGCCTCTTGGGATATGTTGTTAAATAAACTTAGAACTTGAAACAAACTTTAACGCATGAAATGTTCAGAACTTCAATATATTAACTTCAATGAAAATATCGGCAATTACATAATGTATCTAGGTTTATGACAATATTCTCCATAACTTGATCGATTCCCCTTACTATTCTTTGAGGATGATTTATACAAAATATTCAATAATTAATTCCCCAATCCTTGGAACTAACCAATCAGATCAAAGTTGGGTTTTACAAATTAAGAAAGTTGAAAACTGGTCACTACAGGAAAATCTGGGAAATTTTGTTCTGAAGAACCGCTCGTACAACCCGCGTCATGCATTTTTTTGGAAATGTGTCACACGTGTGACCTAAATGGCCCTACTCTGCACAAAATCCATGTCGCGGAATTTGATGATTCGTCCTCGTCGCCCCAGAAATTACCTCTGAATATCATTGCTCAATACACTATGTTTTTTTTTCAAAATGGATTACAAGAAATATGGCTCAGATCTCCACTATAGTGTTGTACATGGTTGTTCCTTTATATTCTAGATTGGCTCCTTGATATTCTAACAAGTTGATCCTTACTCCTTGTTTTCATCATAGAATCCCCAATTATGTGGGTGAACTACGGATTTCCTTTGATAATGGACCACAAATTTCCTGTAATAATAGAGTGTGGATTTCCTGTAATAGTTTTCTACCGAATTTTGACTATCATTGACCATCAGGTGTTGAGTGTCATGGAAAGGGTAAAATAGGTATTTCACCATCTCTAGAAATTGGTGAATTGCCTCCAAGTGAAAATATTTACTTAGAATGAGAGGAACTATATCAACCTGCAATTCATGTAATGTCTAAGGAAACATAGTCATTTCCTATCATTATTTAATTATAGGTAATTTTCCAAAGAAATAGTCCTAAACATTATTTACAAGAGAAAAACAATAATTACTCTCAAAATAACAACTTATTACCTTATCCATACTTGTTATGCCATCAATTGAGTGAAAGTAGACAAAAATGGAGGTTTTAAGGTGAAAATAGGGATGAAAGGGGATGGAAAAGAAGTCAAAATTAACACCCAACAAACTTCTCCACCATAAGGCTTGATGTACAATCTTTCCTCTCCACGCAAAGGCACTTTTATTTTGCTATAGTTGCATTCTCCCATCCTTGTCTCAGTCTTGACCTCTAACTATGGTTTCTCCTTGTTCTTGAAATCTTCCAGGTTGGCCTTGTGTTTTCCATGTGTAGTCTATGTTGAAGGTGCCTCCATTCCCTTCACTACTAACAATTGTGTTACCAGTTGATTATTGTAAGTGTGGTAATGCATTGCTCTAACCAATCCATCCTGACCTTGGGACCTTCTTCTTCATCTTCTCCATGATGACCCCTTGTCATTATTGGTCCTTTAATTCTGTAAAGGCTTGGAAACAATTATATCCACTTCTCTTGTGGTCACTACGGGTGTTCACCATATAGTTCTTACCAAGTACCTTTGAAATTGGGCTTTGATACTATATGATTCATAAATAGTAGGCCTATAGATAGTCCATTTCACCAACACCAATCTTTGAAAAATTTCTACAATTCCATAATTCTTGTATGTATTTTTCTTAAACTAAGCTACACAATGCAATATTGATCTATCTATGTCCACTTGTCCTCGTATGGTACTGCGGTGAAGGATTTCATGCCATTACTAGCTCTATTAAATCAACCAAGGATTGACATGTCTCACACCATGCTTTCTTGTACTCATTCTCCATTTTAATTCAAACTCTGTTATCATTAAACTCCATTTGCTAATGTATGAATGAGTTAGCCATTACTCAATGCATGCATACCAATATTTGAACATTATTAAGAGAGGAAATCCATGCTTATAACCTTCAACCAAGCCATACTTATCATCCAAAATATAGAATTCTCTAGTGAATGATGGAGTCTAATGCAAGAAGCATAAATTAAATAAATGATTTGACAATTCGACTCTTGGGTTAGAGGTACAAATTGCCACCCTTCCACTTAAGACAAATCAACAAAACTCCAAATATTCACATGTAGGCTAAGGAAGAGTGATCCAGGTGGATATCGGTGGCCACCCACCTTTTCCAACTGGCTTAAAGCAATTTTCAGACAATTTTGGTAATTTACTATTTTTAGCAATTTTTAACTTTCGGGGCCATTTTGAGGGCTTAAATGAAGGTTTTTTGGGATCAAGCTTCTCAATGATAGTTGAAGTCTTTGATTGAGCCCACAAAATGAATCTCCTCGACGATACCTTTCCAATGAGCTATCGTGCACCCCAAATGGAGATCGTATGCCAAAGTTACGCCCCCGAGAAGTTGATACACCAAACTACCCAAAACGAGGTCCACAAAACTATTGGCTTTTCATCCTTTGGGGTTAGGGTTTTGGATTTTATTTATGATAAAAAAGGCCTTTGGAGCCTCATTGTAAAATCATCTTCTTGAGAATGCGAGTAGCGGACACATCTCTTCTCAAAGATAAGTTGCCACCATTCTAGCGAGTCTTTCACTCTATATTTTTACAATCTTTGTACATTTTCGCTCATTAATAAAAAACTGTGTATTACTGTATCTTTGTGTTTATGGTTGCATCTACTATACATTTCTATTATATTATTTGATATCCGAGATATCTCTATTATATCTCCGCTCTCATTTCGTGCCGAAAATAATCTAGATCAGTGGTATCAGAGCAGGTTACTCTTGATCGTTTTTCAGTGCATGTCCCCGGCGAGGTCTAAGTATAACAAGTTGGGTCTCGAGCTTGTCTCTCTTAAGGACAATCGTTCTCGCATGCCCAAGAAACCCTCCATGGTGGAAGAAAATAAAAACGACAGAGCAAACGATTATATTAATCTGTGGCTTGAGCAAGCTCTCATGCGACAGAGAGACGAAATGATAGAGAATTTTTCCCACATCCTTCAACGTTTGTCAATAACAATAGGCACGTCTTCATCAAGCAACCACTCTGGAGGCATCTCGCCTTTCAAGGTACAAGAGGACAAATAGATGTGAATGCCCTAGAAAAATGGTTAAATCTGCTAGAAGGTTATTTCTTTATTCATAATTTCTTCGACAGGGAAAATATCACCTTCGCACTCCTTAAGGCTCTCCCCCATGTCAAACATTGGTGGGAAACTTATTGGGAGAAAACTTCCACAGAGGAGTCTGGAATATATGGGCTGAGCCCACTTGGGATTTTTTTGTGGATGCGGTAAAGGAATAATATTACCCTGTTGGAAACTATGAGGACTAGTACATGAGATGGACCACACTGTGCCAAGAAAGGGGCCAAACAGTTATGGAGTTCACCAATACCTTCCATACCCTGTGCACCAAGTTGGGTATCAAAGACTCCGAAGGACATTTGGTTCTGAAATACCGTGGGGCTCTACACAGATACATCCAAACTAAAATGGATTTTTTGGACACCTCATCACTCGGTTCTGCTTATCGATATGTTGTTAAAATTGAGCAGAAGTTTAAGCACCAGAACAAACGAGAGTTTGGGTCTACAAATATGCAACAACCAAATTATGATAAAGACAACCCTAACAAACAACATCCCGAAAACCAGTCCAAGCCACAGGAAAAGAAGGGTCACGGAAAGACGAAGAAGGACACTGGAAAATGGTGTGATTTCCACAAAATCCCCTGGCAAAACACCGATGAATGTCGCTCAAAACTGTCATTGGTGGTCAAGATAAAAGACAAGGAGCTGAACCCTAATTCAGAATTTGATTATGAAAATATTGATAGAAGACGGATCATCAACACAGGCCCCACTCCTATTGTCGTGACCGCAACAATTCAACCAGAAGTACCAATAGATTTTGAAGAGGGGGACCGCCTTTTTCATTCACAGATGTGGGTGAAGGGGACACTGCTACATTTTATTGTTGATAACAGAAGCCAAAAGAACCTCATCTTAGCAGAGGTCGTCGAACAATTGGGATTGTCGACAACACCAAACCCATAGCGATACAACATCGGGTGGCTTCACCAGGGACGAGATCTTCGTGTTAGCCAACAGTGTCAATTGTCATACGACATCCATCCCTTCAAGGACGAGGTATTATGTGATGTTTCCCCCCTGGATGTCTGTGATGTTCTCTTGGGCCAGCCATATATGTGGAAGCGCCATGTTATTTATAAGTCTCGACCTCGTAGTGTCATTGTTACTCTGGGGGGTCATCTCTACAGGATACTCGAGGTAATTCTGACTA
This sequence comes from Picea glauca, assembly GCA_000966675.3. Classification (NCBI taxonomy): domain Eukaryota; kingdom Viridiplantae; phylum Streptophyta; class Pinopsida; order Pinales; family Pinaceae; genus Picea; species Picea glauca. The sequence continues at coordinate 10,334 of JZKD02S2424454.1, read as the reverse complement.
TTGTCCCACCTAAAAAGTGTCGCAAGGTAGAATCTCATACTATGAAATTTAGCTTCTTCAAAGTCTGTTCAAAGCGTGAACAGAAGAACACCATTGCAACCTCAATCTAGGCACCTTTTATCCAACAGAAGCAGGTCGACAAGATTGCAACAAAGTGTAAAGATTCATTCTGCACACGTGCATCTCATGTAACCAAACTGGTTAAAAAGGTCCAACCCTTCCAGCCATAGGTTCGTGACAACCTTCAACAAGCTAAGCATCGCAACTTCTCCAACAAGGCAAGCAACTCATCAAGATGCAGATTCAACAAACACTTTTCCCTCTCCCCTCGGGCAGTCAACACAATGGAGACCATTGCTTCCTAAGGAGGAAGGATTGATCCAAGTGGATATCGGCGGCCACCCACCTTTTCCAACTGGTTGAAAACAATTTTCTGACAATTTTGGTAATTTACTATTTTTAGCAGTTTTTAACTTCCGTCGCCATTTTGAGGGCCTAAATGAAGGTTTTTCGAGATAGAGCTTCTCAATGAAATCGAAAGGCTCTAATTGAGCCCCCAAAATGAATCTCATGGACGCTACTTTTCCAACAAGCTATCGTGCGCCCCAAACGAAGATCGTATGCCAAAGTTACGCCCTCGGGAAGTTGATACACCAAACTACCCAAAATGTTGTCCACAAAACTATTGGCTTTTCATCTTCCAGGGTTAGGGTTTTTTATTTCTTTATGATAAAAAAAGGCCTTTGGAGCCTCATTGTAAAATCATCTTCTTGTGAATGCAAGTAGCAGACACATCTCTTCTCAGAGATAAGTTGCCACCATTCTAGCGAGTCTTTCACTCTGTATTTTTATAGTCTTTGTACATTTTTGCTCATTAATAGAAAACTGTGTATTATTGTATCTCTGTGTTTATGGTTGCATCTATGATACATTTCTGTTATATTATTGGATATCATGGATATCTCTATTATATCTCCGCTCTCATTTCGTGCTGAAAATATTCTGGATCAAAGAATGACCCCATGGAACAAGAGACCATTGTCAGGCATATGACCCCTGAACACCTAGAAACGACCCCTACAACTTGTGGAGAGGATTCAATTGCTTGTTGAGCATTACATGGTCTTTGTAATTTCTACATATAATAATTGAATCTTCAAAGAAAAAAAAAGAAAAAAAGATGGCCTTTATTTGATATGTAAATTGCCATGGATATTCCATTGGAGGAGCTTGTCACAACAATCTTATATTATTCTACAAATATTTTATTATGCTGGTTTACTTCCTTGGATCTCATATTTATCATCACTAGTTTATTGCTCAAATTTATGAAAATAATTGAAATACGAAAATGAAAGATCAAGCAAATGAACACACCATCCGCACAAATGAACATAAGATGTATCCTAGGAAACCTAAAATGGGAGAAAACCCAGCTAGAAGGTGAGGCCTATGCCGTGCTCTCTTTTCTTCAGTTATGAATGCAAATACAAAAGACACTCACTATGGAGTTGTCTTTGACATTGTGGCCTAAATTGTTGCTACATAATCTTGTTCCTCCTCTATTGTGCTCTCAAATCCTACTCCTAGATATTCTTCTTGACTATGGAACAAGTACAATGCTAAATAATGGAACCCCCTCTCCTCATAGCGACCCATTATTTAACATAGCCTAATAGTTGTCTAGGGTTAGGGTTTTTGTATCCTCAACCCTAATTACTGATAAGGTTTTCGAACTTCTAGAATCTTCTTAAAAGTTCACTTGTGGCTAGACCCACGTGTGTGGGTAATGGGGGTCGACATGGCATCCACTTAGTACCACGTTGGTCAACAAGGTAGCTTGATGTGTGGGATGCATAACTTTCGCATACGAGCTTCGATTGAGGTGATTTTTGTACCATTGGAAAGGTCTCGTTGTGTAGAACAACATTGAGTGTTTAATAAATATGCTTGCAAAGTTTTGACCCCAAAAAGTGTCATTTGATGCCTCAAAATGGCTTTGGAAGGTTCTCGACACCAAATCTCCAAACTTGGACCCACCACTAAAATGGGCCTTGCAAGCCAAATCCTTCAATTTTTCCACCCAAAAAGTACTAAGATAGATGAAAAATTATATAATGATCCATTCTGGGTCATACCTCCCCACTTAGGGAGAATTTGGTCCCCAAAATCTTTTATTAATCAAGGTGAGGAAAATTTTCCTCTACCTTCTGCTTGGAGTACCATTTTGCCTTGCCTGGAAGTTTTCCTTTCAACCTGATCTGGAAAAGGTCATGCTGCCCAGTCTAGTAGTTCTAGACTTCTTCTGCAAAACTATATCTTCTGCCAACTCTACCTGAGTTTTTGATGCTAAGTCCTCTATGGTAGGTAGGAGTCGCTACTCATTTTCTTGATCCAACATGGAAGACTCATAGAGTTTCAAATTTCCACATTCGCTAATGAGTAAATGCACATGTATGGGGGTAGATTGAGTCTATAAGTGTCATTGCCCATCTTATCCAATACCTCAAAAGAGCCATGCTGCAGAGACTTCATCTTCTTACTAGGACCCTGTAGCCTTTATTTGTTTAGTTGTAAACAAATTATGTCTCCCACCTTGAATGTTTTCTCAGTTCTGTGTTGATCTATATCGTGCCTTGTACTTTTGTTGTGACTTCTCTAGAATCTCCTATGCTTGCAAATGGATTTGCCTAATTTTTTCAACAAATTTATCTGCTTTCAACACTTCTCACATGATGTCTTCCCTCATTCCTCCTTGTTATCCATAGAGAACATCCAAGGGCGAAGGTGGAAAATACCCAAAGCAAGTTTTGAAAGGGGACTTACTAGTAGGAGTATGGACTATTGTATTACAAGAGTGTTGAATATAGATTGAATTTTCATCCTAGATCTTTAGATGCTTCTAATTGTATCCCCTCGAAAGTTGAACCAAAGTCCTGTAGACTACTTTTGTTTTCCCATTTGTTTGTGGATGGAATGTTATATATCTCTTCAACTTGGTGTCCATCTTCTCTCAAAGTGTAGTCCAAAAGGCATTGAGAAATCTAGTATCCATATTCGAGATGATTTTCCTTGGTAGCCCAAAGTGCACCCATACATGTTCAAAGAACATGTTTGTCGCTTCTTGTCCTTTTATGGTCCTTTTACAAGGAACAAAAATGCACATCTTGTTGAACTTGTCAACTACCACAAATAGATAGTCACGTCCCTTCCTAGTTGTTGGAAAACCACCCACAAAATCCATAGAAATGTTTTCCCAAAGCCGAGTGGGTATAGGTAAGGAATGGTATAAACCTTGCTTTATATTACTGGGCTTGCTAGTACAACAAAGTATGCATCCTCTAATATACTGAGCTACATCTTCTTGCATTTTGCGCCAATAGAAATACCTTTGTAAGTTGGAAACTATCTTCCTAACACCTAAATGTCATGCAACCTTGGAGGTGTGAGCCTCTCTGAGAAGCTACAATCTTTCACCTTTAGGGATACATAGTTTGTCTAGCTTGTAGAGAAACCCCTTATGGAGATGATAGTCAACCTTATTGTCACCTTCTTCTACATGAATTTGGCCTTGTAGCTATTGAAACGCTTATGTGAAGTCCTCATCTTTTGTGTATGCATCATGGGTAAAAGGCTCCATGTGCATGAGAGTTCACAAATTTGTAATCTTGGATGTGGGTGGCCTTGAAAGAATGTCTGCCAACTTATTAGTTTTTCCCTTCTTATATTTGATGACTAGACAAAACTATTGCAAAAACCCCATCCACTTGTAATGTTTGGTTTGTTGAAGCTTACTCTGGGACTGCAAATATTGTAGTGGCTGGTGATCAGTGTGGATAATGGTTTACTTAACCATTAGATAGTGCTTCCTTAACAACTTGAATTGTTGATGCATGGTATCATTGGACATGTATTTTCGTACAGGTCTCTGTATCTAGACGGTGGAAGCCGTCCAAAGCCTTCTATCCTTGACTTTACTTTAATTAAAGGTATTATTATTAAAGCAAAGTGATTTTATTAATCAATTAATTGAGTTATTTAAGAAAATGTTGAAAGTTAACATTTTAATCTTAGCCATTGATCTCAAGTGAGGTGAGAAGTAATCTCGACCATCAATCACTTTGGAGATTAGGGTTAGATTATAACTCAAGATTATAAAAGCAAGGCTAGGGTAAAGGAGAAGACACTAGACATGAACGTGTGTTGAGAGAGTCGACATAGAGAAGGTTGGATCATGAAGAACTGTGATTTAAGGAGATCTTGGATAGGTGGAGAAGGACTTCAATCTAGAGACCAGGTCGAGGAGAAAAGAGAATAGAGGTAGCCACGATTGGGTTTCAACAAAGCGAACCCACATGAAAGTATCAAGCCGTACAAAGTTTGTCGTACAATCTTTATATGTGTGCATGCAAGTCATAGTGGAGACATGCGTGTATCTGCAAGTGTGCAGAAGGAAAGGCACAAACACCTCGAAAAACATGTAGATCTAGGTCGTACAACATATTAGACTTTGTCAGGTTTTTCTGCAATTGTATTTATCTGAGTGGGCCATTATCCCTATTACGAGATCCCTAATTTTAGCATAATAAAATCATTCTCAGCACTGAATTTCCCTCCAGGGTTTTTCCAGGGGTATCTACCCAAAAAATATTGGTGTTTATGTGTGCATGATTTGGTTTCTAGTTTTGCTTTCGCTATCTTTATTTGAGTTGAATATTCCAACAGTGTATTTTTGTTTTGTGAGCTTCTAATATGATTTGTAGTAAGGAAATCACTAGATAACAAGATACTTGGGTGCTGGAGTAAGAGGTTTTCATCATGGTATAAGAGCGCATGCTCTGAAGGGAAGCCANCACAGGAAAAGAAGGGTCACGGAAAGACGAAGAAGGACACTGGAAAATGGTGTGATTTCCACAAAATCCCCTGGCACAACACCGATGAATGTCGCTCAAAACTATCATTGGCGGCCGAGATAAAAGACAAGGAGCTGAACCCTAATTCAGAATTTGATTATGAAAATACTGATAGAAGACAGATCATCAATGCAGGCCCCACTCCTATTGTCGTGACCGCAACAATTCAACCAGAAGAACCAATATATTTTGAAGAGGGGGAGCACCTTTTTCATTCACAGATGTGGGTGAAGGGGACCCTGCTACATTTTATTGTTGATAGCAGAAGCCAGAAGAACCTCATCTTAGCAGAGGTCGTCGGACAATTGGGATTGTCGACAACACCAAACCCACAGCAATACAACATCGAGTGGCTTCACCAGGGACGAGATCTTCGTGTTAGCCAACAATGTCAATTGTCATACGACATCCATCCCTTCAAGGACGAGGTATTATGTGATGTTTCCCCCCTAGATGTTTGTGATGTTCTCTTGGGCCAGCCATATATGTGGAAGCATCATGTTATTTATAAGTCTTGACCCCGTAGTGTCATTGTTACTCTGGGCGGTCATCTCTACAGGATACCCGAGGTAATTCTAAATATTGTCCCACCTAAAAAGTGTCGCAAGGTAGAATCTCATACTACGAAATTTAGCTTCTTCAAAGTCTGTTCAAAGCGTGAACAGAAGAACACCATTGCAACCTCAATCTAGGCACCTTCTATCCAACAGAAGCAGGTCGACAAGATTGCAACAAAGTGTAAAGATTCATTCTGCACACATGCATCTCATGTAACCAGACTGGTTAAAAAGGTCCAACCCTTCCAACCATAGGTTCGCAACAACCTTCAACAAGCTAAGCATCGCAACTTCTCCAACAAGGCAAGCAACTCATCGAGATGCAGATTCAACAAACACTTTTCCCTCTCCCCTCGAGCAGTCAACACAATGGAGACCATTGCTTCCTAAGGAGGGAGGATTGATCCAAGTGAATATCGGTGGCCACCCACCTTTTCCAACTGGTTGAAAACAATTTTCTGACAATTTTGGTAATTTACTATTTTTAGCAGTTTTTAACTTCCGCGACCATTTTGAGGGCCTAAATGAAGGTTTTTCAAGATAGAGCTTCTCAATGAAATCAAAAGGCTCTAATTGAGCCCCCAAATTGAATCTCATCGATGCTAGTTTTCCAACAAGCTATCGTGCGCCCCAAACGAAGATCGTATGCCAAAGTTACACCCTCAGGAAGTTGATACACCAAACTACCCAAAATGTTGTCCACAAAACTATTGGCTTTTCATCTTCCAGGGTTAGGGTTATTTCTTTATGATAAAAAAAGGCCTTTGGAGCCTCATTGTAAAATCATCTTCTTGCAAATGCAAGTAGCAGACACATCTCTTCTCAGAGATAAGTTGCCACTATTCTAGCGATTCTTTCACTCTGTATTTTTATAGTCTTTGTACATTTTCGCTCATTAATAGAAAACTGTGTATTATTGTATCTCTGTGTTTATGGTTGCATCTTTGATACATTTCTGTTATATTATTGGATATCATGGATATCTCTATTATATCTCCGCTCTCATTTCATGCCGAAAATATTCTGGATCAAAGAATGACCCCATGGAACAAGAGACCATTGTCGGGCACATGACCCCTGAACACCTAGAAACGACCCCTACAACTTGTGGAGAGGATTCAATTGCTTGTTGAGCATTACATGGTCTTTGTAATTTCTACATACAATAATTGAATCTTCAAAGAAAAAAAAAATGGCATTTATTTGATATGTAAATTGCCATGGATATTCCATTGGAGGAGCTTGTCACAACAATCTTATATTATTCTACAAATATTTTATTATGTTGGTTTACTTCCTTGGATCTCATATTTATCATCACTAGTTTATTGCTCAAATTTATGAAAATAATTGAAATATGAAAATGAAAGATCAAGCAAATGAACACACCATCCGCACAAATGAACATAAGATGTATCCTAGGAAACCTAAAATGGGAGAAAACCCAGCTAGAAGGTGAGGCCTATGCCGTGCTCTCTTTTCTTCAGTTATGAATGCAAATACAAAAGACACTCACTATGGAGTTGTCTTTGACATTGTGGCCTAAATTGTTGCTACATAATCTTGTTCCTCCTCTATTGTGCTCTCAAATCCTACTCCTAGATATTCTTCTTGACTATGGAACAAGTACAATGCTAAATAATGGAACCCCCTCTCCTCATAGCGACCCATTATTTAACATAGCCTAATAGTTGTCTAGGGTTAGGGTTTTTGTATCCTCAACCCTAATTACTGATAAGGTTTTCGAACTTCTAGAATCTTCTTAAAAGTTCACTTGTGGCTAGACCCACGTGTGTGGGTAATGGGGGTCGACATGGCATCCACTTAGTACCACGTTGGTCAACAAGGTAGCTTGATGTGTGGGATGCATAACTTTCGCATACGAGCTTCGATTGAGGTGATTTTTGTACCATTGGAAAGGTCTCGTTGTGTAGAACAACATTGAGTGTTTAATAAATATGCTTGCAAAGTTTTGACCCCAAAAAGTGTCATTTGATGCCTCAAAATGGCTTTGGAAGGTTCTCGACACCAAATCTCCAAACTTGGACCCACCACTAAAATGGGCCTTGCAAGCCAAATCCTTCAATTTTTCCACCCAAAAAGTACTAAGATAGATGAAAAATTATATAATGATCCATTCTGGGTCATACCTCCCCACTTAGGGAGAATTTGGTCCCCAAAATCTTTTATTAATCAAGGTGAGGAAAATTTTCCTCTACCTTCTGCTTGGAGTACCATTTTGCCTTGCCTGGAAGTTTTCCTTTCAACCTGATCTGGAAAAGGTCATGCTGCCCAGTCTAGTAGTTCTAGACTTCTTCTGCAAAACTATATCTTCTGCCAACTCTACCTGAGTTTTTGATGCTAAGTCCTCTATGGTAGGTAGGAGTCGCTACTCATTTTCTTGATCCAACATGGAAGACTCATAGAGTTTCAAATTTCCACATTCGCTAATGAGTAAATGCACATGTATGGGGGTAGATTGAGTCTATAAGTGTCATTGCCCATCTTATCCAATACCTCAAAAGAGCCATGCTGCAGAGACTTCATCTTCTTACTAGGACCCTGTAGCCTTTATTTGTTTAGTTGTAAACAAATTATGTCTCCCACCTTGAATGTTTTCTCAGTTCTGTGTTGATCTATATCGTGCCTTGTACTTTTGTTGTGACTTCTCTAGAATCTCCTATGCTTGCAAATGGATTTGCCTAATTTTTTCAACAAATTTATCTGCTTTCAACACTTCTCACATGATGTCTTCCCTCATTCCTCCTTGTTATCCATAGAGAACATCCAAGGGCGAAGGTGGAAAATACCCAAAGCAAGTTTTGAAAGGGGACTTACTAGTAGGAGTATGGACTATTGTATTACAAGAGTGTTGAATATAGATTGAATTTTCATCCTAGATCTTTAGATGCTTCTAATTGTATCCCCTCGAAAGTTGAACCAAAGTCCTGTAGACTACTTTTGTTTTCCCATTTGTTTGTGGATGGAATGTTATATATCTCTTCAACTTGGTGTCCATCTTCTCTCAAAGTGTAGTCCAAAAGGCATTGAGAAATCTAGTATCCATATTCGAGATGATTTTCCTTGGTAGCCCAAAGTGCACCCATACATGTTCAAAGAACATGTTTGTCGCTTCTTGTCCTTTTATGGTCCTTTTACAAGGAACAAAAATGCACATCTTGTTGAACTTGTCAACTACCACAAATAGATAGTCACGTCCCTTCCTAGTTGTTGGAAAACCACCCACAAAATCCATAGAAATGTTTTCCCAAAGCCGAGTGGGTATAGGTAAGGAATGGTATAAACCTTGCTTTATATTACTGGGCTTGCTAGTACAACAAAGTATGCATCCTCTAATATACTGAGCTACATCTTCTTGCATTTTGCGCCAATAGAAATACCTTTGTAAGTTGGAAACTATCTTCCTAACACCTAAATGTCATGCAACCTTGGAGGTGTGAGCCTCTCTGAGAAGCTACAATCTTTCACCTTTAGGGATACATAGTTTGTCTAGCTTGTAGAGAAACCCCTTATGGAGATGATAGTCAACCTTATTGTCACCTTCTTCTACATGAATTTGGCCTTGTAGCTATTGAAACGCTTATGTGAAGTCCTCATCTTTTGTGTATGCATCATGGGTAAAAGGCTCCATGTGCATGAGAGTTCACAAATTTGTAATCTTGGATGTGGGTGGCCTTGAAAGAATGTCTGCCAACTTATTAGTTTTTCCCTTCTTATATTTGATGACTAGACAAAACTATTGCAAAAACCCCATCCACTTGTAATGTTTGGTTTGTTGAAGCTTACTCTGGGACTGCAAATATTGTAGTGGCTGGTGATCAGTGTGGATAATGGTTTACTTAACCATTAGATAGTGCTTCCTTAACAACTTGAATTGTTGATGCATGGTATCATTGGACATGTATTTTCGTACAGGTCTCTGTATCTAGACGGTGGAAGCCGTCCAAAGCCTTCTATCCTTGACTTTACTTTAATTAAAGGTATTATTATTAAAGCAAAGTGATTTTATTAATCAATTAATTGAGTTATTTAAGAAAATGTTGAAAGTTAACATTTTAATCTTAGCCATTGATCTCAAGTGAGGTGAGAAGTAATCTCGACCATCAATCACTTTGGAGATTAGGGTTAGATTATAACTCAAGATTATAAAAGCAAGGCTAGGGTAAAGGAGAAGACACTAGACATGAACGTGTGTTGAGAGAGTCGACATAGAGAAGGTTGGATCATGAAGAACTGTGATTTAAGGAGATCTTGGATAGGTGGAGAAGGACTTCAATCTAGAGACCAGGTCGAGGAGAAAAGAGAATAGAGGTAGCCACGATTGGGTTTCAACAAAGCGAACCCACATGAAAGTATCAAGCCGTACAAAGTTTGTCGTACAATCTTTATATGTGTGCATGCAAGTCATAGTGGAGACATGCGTGTATCTGCAAGTGTGCAGAAGGAAAGGCACAAACACCTCGAAAAACATGTAGATCTAGGTCGTACAACATATTAGACTTTGTCAGGTTTTTCTGCAATTGTATTTATCTGAGTGGGCCATTATCCCTATTACGAGATCCCTAATTTTAGCATAATAAAATCATTCTCAGCACTGAATTTCCCTCCAGGGTTTTTCCAGGGGTATCTACCCAAAAAATATTGGTGTTTATGTGTGCATGATTTGGTTTCTAGTTTTGCTTTCGCTATCTTTATTTGAGTTGAATATTCCAACAGTGTATTTTTGTTTTGTGAGCTTCTAATATGATTTGTAGTAAGGAAATCACTAGATAACAAGATACTTGGGTGCTGGAGTAAGAGGTTTTCATCATGGTATAAGAGCGCATGCTCTGAAGGGAAGCCA
>JZKD02S2424421.1:0-11795 GCA_000966675.3 Picea glauca | reverse complement strand
TTGAAAGATGCCCTTTCTGACCTTTTAACGAGTGTGAAAGGAAGCAAGGTCACTCGACAATCTTTTCATATTTAGAGAGTCTGAAAAGGGTTTAAAGGAGACTCCAGGGGGGTTCTTTTTTAGTGTGTTTGTGTATCCATACTGTTCCAAAAAAGAGATAAAAGTTTACCCGGTTACATTCTCATATTATCGAGCTCGAGAACAAACTAAGACTATGCTCATAAGTGCGACAAGGTAAATAATCCATCAGGACTGTCAGGGAACCTACGATGCCAAAACTACAAACCAGAGTTTAGTGAAGCCATTATATTGTTAGAGAAACCCATAAATGACCATACCTTATGAAAAATGAAAATTTCATTTACCATTTCATTTTGCACAAGGATTGTGGAGTAGTGGAGATTCTCATTTTGAAGTGGATCTTGTTTTGTTCACTTTCGGAGCTACGTTTGACCGTTTCGCTTGCCGTTTGGACCAGGTAGATGCCCATCTCTTCTTCTTTCAATTACATGGTTTAGTATTCATTTTCATAGAATCATTTTTTTTTAAATATGAAGCCCTAAGTTGCCCCAAATAGAACCAAATCGGCCTCTTTAAAAATCAATAGAAAAATGGGATTCTTTTTGCAAAAACATTCTAGAAGAGGATGGCTAAGATGCCAACGCCCCAATAGTCAATTATATAGGTCATTTTTTGGCAAGGAATCCATGAGAAAATCTTCCCATACGCCCACGCAGCCACAAAATCGTTTTGATCTTTTTAAACGTTTTTATCATTGCTTGGTGAATGTTAAATGCTTAAGAGAGGGCATGGTGGTTAGAAAAGAGTGTGTGGTCACTTTTAAATGATGTGGGCATCTTATTTCATGTTTTAAATTGCTTTTGAAAATTGTCAAAATTGCCAAATCATGGAAATAATGAATTTCTTCATTTTTTTGTTTTGTAGGTAACTTCAGCGACCATGATTGAGTGGAAAGAAAGAGAACATGAGATGGATGACTTAGCTGCCTTGCGGAGTCCCCGCACACGGGCCGCATTGCAAGATTGTGGTTTTCTCAAATTCTTCAAGTTGCAAAAAATGAAGAAAGAGATTTTATTGCTTGAGCATATGATCGGCCTATGGGATGTTGCAGAACAAGGATTCTAGATTGGAACATAGCTTTTAACCATTGAGTTAGAAGATGTGTATTTTTTGACTGGCCTCTCGAAAAGAGGGATCCCCATATATTTTACCAAGTAGATGGAACTACCTGAGAAAGTGGATGTGTATCTGGCACGCCACTGTATCCCAAGAGCAAGACTGGTAGGGGGTAGAATCCCTATCAAGGATATTCGAGAGTTTCCCCTCTGGTCTATACTATTTGATATCACGAGCGTGACTGGCAGTACTAGCGTGCATCTGGCATCAATATTGCAGGTGGCTTATGGTGTTCAGTGTTTGGAACCAACACTGTTCAATTGGAGTGCAGGGTTCCTTCGAAATGTGAAGGAACAGATTTCACAGTGCAAAATAGGACAGAAGCAGTTTGGTTATGGCTCATTCTTGGTCTCATTTTTTCTAGAGTGCATTCCCCAGCTGCAGCCTCAGATAGCACTGGCGGTGCGACCAGTAGATGAACTGAGGATGGAGAGGTGGACTAGTTTGTCTCCAAGGTCAGTATCGGAGTCAGAGTTCCATTTCACTGGCGATTTCTTTTCCTGGCTGAGACGGCAGTATCTCTAGATAGAGGACTTCCCAAATGTTGAGGTAGATTCTGCGGGAGTATGGATTTGATTTTACCTGCGGGGGAAGACTGGGATGTGTTAGGTAAGAGACCGAGGCATACCTTGTCTAGTGTTTTCTTTTTGAGTTTTTAATGTATATATATATATATATATATATATATATATTTTTGGGGTATGTGGAAGAGTTTTAACAGATGTATTGTTTTCAACATGTAGAAAAGGGAGCAGTGCGCCTGACCGATATTCCGATACCGGGACGTCGTGGAGACATCCCAGTTGCAATGGATCTGGTAGTACCAGTGATAGGTCTCCAGGAGGTTGAAAGAAACCTCTAAGGCCTTACGATGGGCATTCCTCCTCTGCGGAGGGGAGAAGTACCTTTACATCTACAGAGGCACATTGTGGGAGTACTAGAGAATATCAATTCTCTGCTGAGGCGCGTAGTTTGCGTAGTGATGTGTTACTCGCAGCACAATGTAGTGCAGGGAGATTAGAGTCTCTCTGGTGATCATTTTTTGTATGCCTTTTCAGGCGATGTTGTAGAGGTTTAGAGACCTGACATTTTGCTCTTCTACATACTTTTTTTATGTAATCAAAACATTTCAGTCACGCCATATATATATATATATATATATATATAGTTTCGAGTTTTTACAGTGCCAATGATTTGTACATGATGATGTCTGTGATGTGTTTTAATTTACATGTTATGTACAGTTTTTCTTTCCTTAAATCTTATATGTGGGAAAGATACCGATCCATGATGTAATTTGATAATGAATCTGAAACACTATTAATTTCTCTTGGAATGTGTCTATATTCGATGTAATCGAACATTCGTTCAAGGTGGCGAACTTGTAAGTGGAGACGTAGCAGGATAGGACTACAGATAGCGTAGATACGGTTGATTTGATAGACCACGAGTTGGGATTCTAAGTAAATAATGATACGAGAGATACCTAGAGAGGAGGCTTGGGTCAACAGTCCAATGACAGGGTGATATTCTGCCATATTGTTGGTTGCTGGTCCTAAGCAGATACCTCCTGAACTCACCACCTCATCAAATTGGTAAATAACCCATGCTGCCGAAGCAATGTTTCGGGTATGTCGACTAGCGCCATCCGCGAACCCAAAAAATATAGGAAAGGAAGACATCATTTGTGCATGAAAACACAAGCACTGTCATGAGTGGCAACGGTAAATACTCGAGCACGTGAAAGAAATAGACACACCAAACTAAAATACAATAATGTACAAATTACAGATGCTAGGTGATCTAGGCATAGTACTTTTTAAGGTAAATCCCGTTTCGGGGCTCTCCCAGGGAAATTCCATCATGATCTACTAATTTGTAGGCACCTCTATGTAGGATGCGCTTCACGATGTAAGGGTTGTGCCACATAGGTTCTAACTTTCCTGTCCACAATTTATCGTGAGATTGGTCATAAACGAGGACTAAGTCTCCTTCTTCAAAAGTTTTAGGGTGGACGGACTTGTCGTATTGACTCTTAATTCGTTTATGATGTGTCTCATTAGAGAGAGCAGCATCACGACGTGTTTCGTCCAACTTGGATAAATACAAGAATCGTTCTTCTTCAGCAGAAGTATGGGGCAGGAGTTCTACTTTCAGTTTGAGTGATGGAATCTCACACTTTATTGGTAAGACGGCTTCAATGCCATATACCAACTGGAAAGGATTAAATCTAGTTGAGGTTTTCACAGAAGTGCAATAGGCCCAGAGAGCGGAGAAAAGTTGTAAATGCCATGATTTCTTGTTTTCCCCTAGCATGTGTTGGATCATGGTTTTTAGGACTTTGTTGATGGCCTCAACTTGTCCGTTAGCCTGAGGGTAGTAAGGGGATGAGTTTTCATGGCAAAAAACCAATTTGACATGTAACTCGCTCATCATCTGGTTCTTGAAGTGTGTACCATGATCAGTGACAATGGCACGTGGTACACCAAAATGAGTTATGATATGGTTGAAAAGAAACAGAGCTACAGTATGGCCATCATTCAGGAAGGTAGGCATAGCCTTATCCCATTTGGTGAAGTAGTCGACGGTGATGATGATGTAACAGTGCCCCCCGGCTGAGGTAGGCTTACACTGCATGAAGTCGATACCCCACTTGGCAAAGGGGCCGATGGAAATAATGGGGTGCAGCGCAGTAGGGTGGGTGCGTGCCTTCTTGGTAAAGACTTGGCAGGGTGGGCATTTTTTGATGGCCTCGATGCAATCTTTGAAAATCCAGGGCCAAAAGTAACCGGCATGTAGGATTTTTTGTGTTGTGGCCATCCCGAAAAGGTGACCGCCACAGGCGCCAAGGTGACAATCGTTCAAAATGCGTTCAGCCTCTTCATGAATTAGACATTGCCGAAGGATGGTGTCAATACCACGACAATATAAGGTGTCGTCGATGATGAGATAATGGCGAGAGTGGTGACGAATGCGTCGACGCTCTTCACGAAAGATGTTGGGCTGAAAACATTGGGTTTGAAGGTAGAGGAGAATTTCGCCATACCAAGGATCGGAGGTGCTGATGAGGAAGAGAGATTCATCGGGGAGAGAATCTCTAGGTTCAATGTTCTCATCGGCATGAGGAAGAGCATAGATAAGCTCGGCAAACACCAAGGATTTTTTGGCTTTAGCCTTCGTAAACTCAAGATCGAATTATTGAATAATAATGATCCATTTAGAATATTTTCCCCCAAGTACTTGACGTGTCAAGACGTGGTACATGGGGTTGGAGTCTGCGATCACCATGGTGGTGCATAATAAGATGTAGTGGCGGAATCTCTGGACAGTGATGACGGCTGCCAAAGCCAATTTCTCGACATGCAAATATTGGAGTTCGGGTCCAGATAGACTCTTGCTCAGATAATAAATCACATGTTCTTCGCTGTTAGGGTCCTCCTGGACTAACACCATCGCAATAGTGGAAGTGGAGGCGGCCAAGTAAAGGATATAGTCCTTTGTGTACTCTGGAGGGTGTAACAAGGGAGCGTGGGTCAATGCGTGCTTGAGAGCATCGAATGACCATTAGGCAGCGTCATCCCAGATGAATGGGGTGTTCTTCTGCAGTAACCGCATGAATCCTTTAGTTATCTTGGTGTAGTTGCAGATAAATCGGTGAAGGAAGTTTGCTTTGCCTTGAAAAATTTGGAGTTGAGTCAAATTGGTAGGTGGGGGTAAGGCTAGAATGGCCTTGATCTTTAAGGGATCCACCCGGATCTCATATTTGGAGACAATGAAACCAAGGAGTCGACCGGATTTGACAGCGAAAATGCACTTGTGGGGGTTCAAGCGAATACGGTAGAACCGACATCAAAGAAAAATTTCCTATAAATGATCGATGTGATCGGATCGATTGGATGAGTGGGTGGGTAAATCGTCGAGGTAAGGCTCTGTGATATGCTTGATATCATGAAAAGCATACGACATGGCCCACTAGAAAGTAGCACCAGCATTTTTGAGGCCAAATGGTAACTTTTGATAAGCAAAAGTTCCCCAAGGGAAGATAAAGGTTGTCTTATGTTGATCAGCAGGTAAGATTTCAATCTGGTTATACCCAGAAAAGCCATCCATGAAAGAGAAGATAACGCTCCCTGCGCAATTATCGATGATTTGGTCGATGAAGGGCATAGGGTAGTTGTTCTTAGGACAAGCTTTGTTGATATCTCGATAGTCCACACAAACATGGATGGTCCCTTGTTTTTTGGAAACCAGAACAAGGTTGGAGACCCATTCTGTCAAATGGATGGGGTAGATAAAGCCAGATTTGAGAATTTTTTCAACTTCTGCCTTTATAGCCGCGATTTTCTTGGGGTGAACCGGGCGAAGCCTTTTGTCGAACAGGTTTCACATTAGGGTAGGTTTTGATTTCATGTAAAACGATGGAAGGGTCGATCCCTGGCATTTCCTCGTAGCTCCATGCGAATACATCGCGAAATTCCTTAAACAAAGCGGTGTAAGAGACCACTTCTTCAGGTGTGCAATTAGCACCAAGGTGAATGTTTTCCATGAAACCTTCTTTGATTGAAATATCAATAATGATCGTAGTAGAGATGTTACCCATCTTCCCCTCAGAGAGGGTATCTTGTGTGAGGATAGGAGATTGCGGAGCATCGGTAACATCGGGAGGGAAGACAGAGCGTATGTCTTGATAAATTTCTTCCAAAGGCGGAAGAAAAGAGGATCGATGATGGTTATCATCCCAAGGCAGATCGTCAATGATGAGAATTTCCATAATATATTCGTCAGAAGGAAAAATCTGGGAAATGTAATCAACAGTGGACGACAGGGAATCCAACCATGAGGGCACCGAGTAGGCATTGGGTGCCAATGAATGTGAATTGTTGGAAGAGGGAGAGGTATATTGGATAGCTACATATGCGGCCTCGAATAAGCTAAGTGGCATAGTGTCACCGAGCACATTGAATTCCAGGGGACTAGGTACAATCCAAGGATCAGATGATTCTAAGGATTGATAAGGCATAGTCAAGATCATATTGACGGTGGAAATATGATGCGCGGTAGGTGGAAGTGGTGTAGGGAAAGTACCCATAAGGCTAGAATATTTCAACAAGCCAACACTAACTCTTTCATACATAACTGGGTGGTCTCCCAAAAAGGGATTGTTGTTGGTGGCAGGGATGCGAGCATCGGGTGTACAGAAATCAAGTTGATCGATGGTGACAATTTTACCTTGATGCAAGAATTGTACACATCGAAACACCGATGAGTTGATGATAGTCATAGCGTAGAACCAACTTATTCTGAGTAATAGGTTGTAATCAAGGGGAGCATCGACCAACTCGACATCAACGGTGACAGTTTTTCCACCCAACTGAATGGCTAGGGATTGTAATAATCCGTGAGGATGAAAACCTCATCCATCGAAAGCGCATAACATCATAGCGTATTTGTTAAGGGCAGGTGATTTTAATCCTTTCCAACAAGCTAGAGACATGACATAAGTAGAGGCTCCCTCATCCATGATAGTCCGGTGGATTTGTTGATTGTGAACAACAACATCGATTTGGAAGGCTAGCTGGTGGGAGAGTTGCGGTTGATGATCATCCAGATTAAACATGAGGTTGTTTGATGACTCAGGATCAAAAGCACCAATAGCAGCTAAGAGCATTCTACGTTGGCTAGGACAGTGTTGTAGAACTTCCAGGGCGGACATAGCACACGGGGCTTGGGCCAAATCTTCTACAATGTTGTAATTTTGGGCAGCCCATGAATTAGGATTCAAGGTAGATTTCTGGATGGTGCTCTTAGGAGGGCGTAAGATAGAGTCAAATGAAGGTTTTTCAATCTGAAGTGTCCCGGATGGAGGGCTAACAGACAGAGGATTAACAAAGGATGGTAATGGGTCTGGTGAAGAACCGATAGTAGTCTTCGGCTTGTCAGGTTTAACTGGCATGTCATATGTCACAGAATGAGTGGTTAGGTTAACCCCGTTAAACATGTAAACTTGGGCACTTGTCGAGGCCTCATCATGGGGTGGGTTGGAACTACCCCTAGCAATGGGGGTTTGAGAAACCAAAGATTGTTGATGTGGAAAAGGATGAGTAAGCACAGCGGGTTGTGAATTTCCTTTAAAAATCTTTGCCACTTCATCGCGATGTGGACAGTCTCGGGTGTAGTGATCGTCGCCACAAATGATACATGGGAATTTCAGTTTTCGTTGTGGTTGTTTTCTGGCAGCAAGGGTTTGTGGTTGAGTTTTGGGTTGTTCATTGTTATTGTTCTTCTTCGGTTTGTTTCTCGCTTTCTTCTTTCCCCCGGATTGTTGTGAAGGGGTTGATTGGACTACATTCACATCAGAGACCTGAGTTTGAGGGGGGTTAGAAGAGGGTGCAGTCGGATTGGGAGCAGCAATCAAAGTGGGTCGTTGAATTGTTCCAGTCGACTGGGTAGTAGATTGGGTTTTGGCGGAGCCAATAACTCCATCTACGTGCGAAGCAACCGATGGTTTGGATGGGTCCTTAGTGGCATGGGTAGCATTCAGTATCAACTCATACAGAGTACCGGATTGTGAATAGACTAAGTCTAAGTACTGAGCTCGGGAAATGGCTTCTTCCTCGGTGACTACGCCACCCATGGCAACATCATGAGCAATCTGGGGTAACAATGTTTTAGTGAACCATTCCTCTAACAATTGGTCAAGAATGACCGCTTTGATTAGCCTTCATTGTTGTCTCCATTCATGAATATGATTGGAGATATGTACAAAAGTTGTCTGATGAAGGGAGGTTAATAGTTCAGTACCTGTCTCGTATCGAATGGATAGTTGGAAGTGTGTGAGGAAGGACATGGAGAGGGAGTTGAAATCGTGAAAAGATGCATGTGGTAGTTCAATGTACTATTTCGCTGAAGAACCCGTAAGTGTCTGTTGGAAAAGATGCAAATGAATAGAATCATCCATGAGGGAGTTGGATGAAAACCACAAATGGAAAGTCATCACGTGGTTGTTTGGGTCTTCTCTAGGCTTTTCGTCCTATTTTGGGATGTCAGAAGGAATTTTAGCTGGAATAGTTGGCCAAACCGGAGAATGATAAATAGGATCATTCATTAACCGAGACAAGTCTAGAAGGTCCAGGGTAGCTAGAATAGGTAGTTGTCGGTTAACCTGTGGGTAATGCTAGTATGGCATGGGAACACTAGTGGGGCCAATCACTGGGTTATGTGAATAATTGTAACTGGTGGGCCCCCTTGTATGAGGTTGGTTTTGACCAAGGTATACAGGATTTGAGGTGTTTTGATAAGCATGTGTGAGCGGAGGATAACCGGATGGGTTTTGCGGGTTATAGGTTGGGTTTGGCATTTGTCCATGAGGAGGTTTTTGCAGAGTCTGAGAATTTTTTCCTGCCAAGAACTGTGGGTTTCTTGGAAAATGGACATTCCACGGATTAGGTGTGGCAGACACATTTTGTCCATATGGTTGATGGTAGACTCTGACTTGAGGCTGCCCCCCAGCATGAGGGTGCCCCCCGAATGAAATTTTTCCTTCGGTGGGAGGATGCCCCCCAGTATGAGGGTTCCCCCTGAATGGAATTTGTCCTCTGGTGGGAGGATGCCCCCCAACTTGAGGTAGAGTTCCCGGGATTTGAGAACCAGACGTAAATGACTGACCGGTGCCACCGAGCAGATTAGGACCACCAAGACCGGTTCCTCCGAGTTGTTGGATAGGTATATAACTTCCCGGCATAACTTGAGTAGTAGTGGTTTGGGTATTCAGCGCTCTGAACCCAAAAGGGAGTGTATGTATTGGTGTTACAGGTATGTCAATCGCAGCTTGGTTGACCACCGCATTACCGGTAGGAATAGTCGGAATGTGAGGGACCATTGTATAATGGGCCATCTGGAGGGGAAGAGTGGACCTTGGGCCAACGGACGGTATGTTCAAACCAACGGGCAGTGTGGCAGTAAAAGTGGTGGTACTAGTAAAATGGTTTACGGGTACGATGTAGGAGATGGGCGCATTGACACCTTCTCCTGTTCCATAAAGATCTCGCACCAGGCATGGTGGACTTCGAACAATGTCTGCGGTCCAAAAAGGGTCAACGACTAAAGGGTTTTGATGGGACCCAGTCTGAATGTCAGAAGGATTGATGACAACAAATTCACCACCGGAATTCAGTTGAAGGACACGTCGTTCATATCCCTCCAGAATGCGGAAAGCTTCTAGAGACTCTGAAACAATTCGAAAATTCTCTAAAGGAGTGGGAACTTCTTCTTGGGAAGTTGTAGTGTTTTGAACCTCACTCTGTTGAGGAGATTCCTAAGTAGAATGAGGGGGTAAAGGGTTGTCTCCTTCCATATTTTCTAGAGGAAGTCCCTGTAGCCTCCGCGAACGGCGTGGAGGTTTGATGTTGGCGAAAAAGAGTCGGCGAAAAAGATTTATGGCCAACTACTAAAAAGAAACAGCACACGCTAATAGAAATCTAAGAATCACAACCAAGCAAACAAGACCTTCTTTTGATGACTGTACTAGTTGGTGATGAAATCCAACATCACATGATCAAGTCCAGAAGGGGCAGGGATAGGGTGGAACAATTACAATGGCGACCTTCTTAACGGACTTACACCTCAGTGCAAGCTTCCATGTAGTAATTGTGGATTTACCCTCCAAGGAGCCTGAGTGAGTTTGATGAATGTCTGCTCCAGGTACAGTGAGACTTCCCATCACTGTCACCTTGTGTAAGACCCTAAAGATTATGGCCACTAAGGTTACCAATTCGCAGTCAACCCCTGGGCGGGAACAGTTGACAGTTCGATCAGAACATATAGGCAGGGTATCGAGCCCAAAATCAACTAAAAGGCTTCCACGCAGTAATTGTGGATTTACCTCAAAGTGATCCCCATAATACGATTTGACCACCACAATCAGTTAAACCATGGATGGCTAGTCCCCGTAGCTCACCCACATGCGACCTCGTGCGTAACCCCTGTGTGAGAGGGGGATCCCAGGTAGACTTACACTAAAATTGGATTTAACTCTCCCTAACTCGGGATGCTACTATTTGTTTTGAAAACTTTGGAGAGTTATGCTCACAGCCTAATCCAAAGTACTAAGCCTAGTCTACTGTTGGTGGAGGATCCTAGAAAAGAAAATTTTCTAGATAATTTTTAATTAGCGTTGATTTTATGGTTGTTATTTACGCAAAAAGGGGTGCATGGAAGTGAAACGAATGGAATTATGACTCATTCCCAAAAATGCATCAAAGATGATAAGCATTCATTTATTTTCGATGAACATCTATCTAAGGGAGAGAGAGAGAGTTCTTTCCACTAACAATCACTAACAAGGAACGTCCTCAAATAAATTTTCTTCACTCAAATCCTGATATGATGCTAAAACTTTTGAGATGCCTTCTAACATGCACAATCAATCATGAAGAATATTTTTATTGTTTGCATATGAATAATGATTAATTCAACACAATGCTCGTCTTGCTAATTATCTCTTTGTATGAATGGAAATCAGACCAACACAAGCAAGAAGCACACAAACAATACACCCTCTCATCGTGATCAAAACAAGAAGCGAAAGAAAAGAAATAATCAAAGAGAAATCAAACTTCACACCTAAAAGAAAAAGTCGAAGAACAATTATCTTAACTAAAACCCAATGAAAATATATGTAGACCTTTGATGACCTTCACCAGCGTTTTTCGTTTAGTCAACGAGGAGAGAAAGACAATGCATGGGTTTCAAACTCTAAATGGAAGAAAAACTCAACAACAATAGTGAAGAAGGCTACAAAATCCAAACATTAAGATGTTTGTTCTCCAAGGAAAAGACAAATGTCAAAGCTAGAAAGAAGAAGGATTGACTCACAAGGTTACCCAGCAAGAGAGACACAGAGGAAAAACCCTGGAAAAACAATTCTGGAAGGTTTTTTGGGCCAAAGGAGGGTTGGCACTCTGTTGTCAAGGACAAGGAGTGTTATAGCACTCTGTGTAAGGCTATTAGGGAGAACTAGTGCTCTGTTAACATAGGGACAGGGGTGCCAGGTTCAAAAACTCCCAAAAGTGTCAAAAAAATCCAAAAATTGTAATTCAATCTCGATAATTAGGCTGAGTATGATAGGGTAGGGAGCCAATCAGCTCATGAAACCAATAAAAAGAGGAGTGAACCAGGTCTGAAACAATCAATGGGTAGAACAAGTTCAATGAGGAGAAATCAAACCAAGAAGTTTCGATTTGAGGCTATTTCCCCAGCGGAGTCGCTAGTTTTTGTTGTAGTAAAATCTCCCTGCGGATAGGTAGATTGCCTCAAAGAGATTGACCTTAACTCTAAGATAGAAAATGCTTAACGTGGACACTGACTTTCTTTCAAATTTGTACAAACTAACACATGAGAAGGAAGGAGAATAGAAGTACCTTTTTATCGATGTTTGTCCCTGCACGCTCTGAGTTGAGCTCCAATCCTTTGCTCCTTGCTGAGCCCTGTAGACAAACAAGATACGACCACTTCCTACTCTATTGATATTATCTTGAAAATAGATCTATCTATCAATGATAAGTTCATGTAACATCAGACACAAACTAGAAAGAAACAGG
>JZKD02S2424420.1:356434-374078 GCA_000966675.3 Picea glauca | reverse complement strand
ATACATATTTCCATAGTGATAATAGAATTTCACAAGAGATATTTCACTTTGCAAGGACCATAGTGATCATAGAATTTGGCAAGAGATATTTCACTTTGCAAGGACTATAAAATTCTGATGTTGGGGCAGATGTTATCAACGGGAAAATGTTATCAACTAGTAGCATTTAGGTTAGAAATGCTTCTGGAAATCTTCAAGTTTTTTCTATACAATAGTAGGGATTGTTATTGAGCATAAATTTTTGAATTGTAACTTTAAAAGTATTATGAAGACATCCCTATTGTTATTTCTATTATTTAGACACCTTTATTAAGGGATGAAGAGATAACTTTGATCTATTTTATGTTGAGTGGTGGTTTGAGTATATCTTAATTATAATTGTATGGATTTCCATTAACTTGAAAAGATTTGAATAATAACCTTATGTTGGGTATGTGTTATATTCTTTGCATGATTAGACCTAGTGTCTGCTACGTTGCATCGGGCGTGCAGGGAGGGGTTTGAGGGGGGTATTTTATTCCTCGGGAAACATGTCACCTTTGTTCCTCGATTTTTGGGTTTCCTCAGTTTTTATGTCCATTGTTGGGTGGTTTTTCAGCACATGGTTTTTTGTCGATGGTTTTCTATTTCCGATTAAGGAATCAGGGTTGTTGACCAATCCAGATCATTGGATTAGGTTTTTGGATGCCATTGGCTCATATACGTATATTGTATTGTAAACAATGTATGATATGAATGAATATAGAATATATTGGTTTTCCCAGTTTGGGTTTCCAAGGGAAAAATCTATGTGTAATGTGTGTATTTGCCATTGTGTATTTTCCATTCTTTTACTTAAAATTTGTTTTCCGTAATAATTGTACAAGGTTAAAATATATATTTGGTATCAAAGAAATTATCGACTCTAGGGGGATGCCATTGTAGTCATGGATTTGGCTCAGGACTGTGATAAGCCTTGTTACAATGGGAGATCTGTAGTATTGATTCTTCAGGTGAAGAGAAATGCCGAGCATTTCAAAAATAAAGATCAAGAAATTTAATGGGAAAAGTTTTGAGATGTGGAAGCTCAAGATGGAATATTTGTTGGTAGATAGAGATCAGTGGGTCGTAGTGGATCCAGGTACTACACCTATAGGAATGTCAATAGATGACTGGAAAAAGTTAGATCGAAAGGAAAAGAGCACAATCTAATTGTGTCTCTTAGATTCAGCATTACTAAATGTGTCAGGGGAAGCTACAACCAAGGAGTTATGGGATAGTTTGGGGAAATTGTATCAGTCTAAGTCCTTGGTAAATAAATTATTCCTACGAAAAAATATGTATGACCTGAGGATGAGAGATGGAGACTCGGTGAAAAAGCATCTGAACTCCTTAAATACTGTGGTAAGTTAGTTGTTATTTGTTGAGATTAAAATTTAATATGAAGATAAGTGTATGAGTTTATTGTGTTCTTTACCAAACTCATGGGATAATCTAGTTGTGCTCATAGGTAGCAATACAACTGCCTTGAATTTTGATGAAGTGGTCTCATCCTTGTTGTCATAGGAGATGAGATGAAAGAACATGGAAGGACAGAGCACAGATGCATTATTTGCAAGATGT
Source organism: Picea glauca (assembly GCA_000966675.3). Taxonomy (NCBI): domain Eukaryota; kingdom Viridiplantae; phylum Streptophyta; class Pinopsida; order Pinales; family Pinaceae; genus Picea; species Picea glauca. The sequence continues at coordinate 372,476 of JZKD02S2424420.1, read as the reverse complement.
TGGCACAGGGGCAAACCCAGGGTTCACTCCAAGAGTGCACCAACAAAGCCCTAGCTACTGGCCCTTTTGGCAGCACCTGCGAAGCAGATGCAGTCTCACCTGAAGCAGCTATGAGGGGGTTGCAGGATATAGATGTTTACAACCAGGGGAATATCAAGTGGATCTTGTATAACAACAATCACAACATTCATATATCTCTTATCAGCTAGATCTATTCTACGCAACTATAAATCAGATCTAACACAATAATGCAAATAACAACGTAACAATGGCAGAGATCTGGGCATCAATCACACACACAACACAAAATATACATGGTTCACCCCCTCTCTAGGGCTACATCCATAGAACTGTGCTTATGATATATTTAAGATAAAGCTTACAATTCTTGTCTACCTTCGCACCTAGCTGAAGATCTTACAATACCAGAAGGCTCTCTCACTCAACACATCTCTCTCACAATACAATGATCTCTCACCACAGTAATAGAGATAGATCAACAACAATATGGTATCAATACTTAATGATCAACCCGACCTAGGTCTTATTGACCTTTATTTATACATTACAATCCCTCATCGACAGCCTTAGGTCGAAACCTAGGTGCCAAAATCCTAAATACCAAAACCCTAGGTCAACTTGACCCACTTTTTTCTGGCTTCCCCAGCCTATATTTCCTTCTTCGTCATGTGGTGCTCCAAAGCATCAGATGATGGATTTCTCTTCTTGTTGAGTTTTCCATGATCCTTCTTCCTTGTTGATCTATCATACCTAATCTCCTCATCCAATGACTTGCTTTTCCATACTTTGCTCCACCTTTTCTCCTCTTTTGCTTACTTCGACCCAGTGGGAGTTACTGTGTCTCCCACGCAGTTCGTGTTTGACCTTTTCTTCCTCTATCTTCGCTTTCTTCCATAACCAAGGGCCAACATGCCCCCAACACTCACCTGTGACTCGTCCTAAGGCACTTTAGATCTGATCCTTCTGTTTTACTTCGACTTTGGACTGCGCAGTGCAGACTTTGTTTTCTGATTTATGCATCCTTCCCATCTTTGTGCAGACTGTCTTTTCTGTGTCTGGTACCCAGTTTCAACTGCACCTAGTACCTAGACTCTTTTCCCCTTTCTTTTATTGAGAGCTGCGAGGCAGCTGGTTGTCATAATACAAATTCAACAGAATCCCATTCACCAAGCCTTCCTTCCAGTCTCCCTTCAATGTCTTCAGCTGCGCAACTCCTCCTTCTGTAACATAGGCAATCTCATATGGTCCAAGCCAATGCGTTCTAAACTTCCCAGGGTGTTTGATAAACTCACTGTCATACACCAGTACTAAATCACCTTGCTTGAATATCTTCTTCTTGAAGTGCCTATTGTGGTAGGCCTTTTCTCATTCCTTCTGAACCTGCTGATGGAATCCTACAATGAATCTGTCTTCTTCTAGCTCGATCAACTATGCCAGCCTCTCATGAACAACGCCGGTATCATCCATATCTATAAGTCCAACAATTCTTAATCTTGGTACTAGGTACTCCATCGGGACAACAAATTCCAAACCATAAACCAACTTGAAGGGGCTCTGCGTTGTTAATTTATTGCAAGTGGTTCTGTAAGCCCAGAGTACTGCTGGTACTCTTAAATCCCAGTCATCCCTATTCACGCTACAAATCTTTGTCAATGTTGTCTCCAAGATCTTGTTGAATGCTTCAACCGTTCTGTTTTCTTGTGGATGGTAGGGTGTACTCTTCCGATGGTGAACTACAAATTCTTCAGTCAGGGCTTCAACTGTCTTATTGATGAAGTGTGTTCCCTGATCACTCATAAGGATCTTGGGGCATCCAACCCTGGTTATTATGTCATCGAATATAAAATGTGCAGTTGTAGTTGCACTACAGTCGGACTTGACTGCTCTGGCTTCGACCCATCTAGTTAAGTATTCAGTTGCAGTAATAATGTACCTTTCTCCTGTGCACTTTCCTGGTGGGTTTATAGGCCCCATGAAGTCAATGTCCCACTTCTCAAATTCTTGTAGGGTCATTTGTGGTGCTAATGGAATTTCACCTCTTTGGGATGGTTTTCCAACTCACTGGCATACATCCCATGCTCTGGTATACTCTTTAGCATCTCTATGTAACGTAGGCCACCAAAGGCCAGCTCGCAGAACCTTCTGCGCAGTTGCTTTCCCTATGTAATGTCCTCATGTGATGCCTTCATGAGCCTCTACAAGGATAATCGGGCGCTCTACCTCCATCACACATCTTCTAAGTATCTCATCAGGTCCCATTTTGTACAACTATCCAGCTATAAGTGAAAATTCTACAACTCACACTACTAGTTGTTTCTTTGGAGGAATTGTGTACTCACTTGGAGCCATTCCTATTAACAGGAATTGGACTATGTCGACGAAGTGGTCACCAATCTTTCTAATGGAGAGCAGTTGTGTATCCGTTAATGTATCCTCCATATTGGTAGGTTCTTCGCCATGTTCCAACCTTGACAGGTGGTCTGGGCCCTTATTCATTCTTCTTGGCTTAACTATGATCTCAAAATCATATTCTTGAAACAACAGAAGCCATCTGCATATTTCCCCCCCCAACACTGACTTTTTGACTAGGTACTTCAATGCAGAGTGATCAGTAAACATTTTAAAGTGTCCTCCCAACAAGCAGTGGTAGAATGTTTGTAGTGCATACACCATAGCTAGTCCTTCTCTCTCCGTAGTGGTGTAATTAACTTCAACTGTGGATAATTTCTTGCTAGTAAATACTAGTGGGTGATCAATGTCCCCTTCTCTCAGTTGTGCCAGTACTGCTCCTAATGCATTAGAATATGCAACGACATGCACATGGAATTCTTTGCTCCAATCTGGGAGAACCAGAATGGGCGTTGTGACCATCTTCTGTTTCAATGTGTCGAAGCTCTTTTGACATTCGTTGGTCCACTCATACTGACAATCCTTCTTCAACAACTTCTCCATTGGAGCTGTAATTTAGGCATATCCTTTGATAAATTTCCTGTAATATCCAGTATGGCCTAGTGTAGTGCATAGTTGTTTGACTGAAGTGGGAGGTGGAAAATCAACTATAATTGCAATTTTAGATGGGTCAACCAGCAATCCATGCTTGCATACAATATGACCTAATAGTACTCCAAATGGTGAGAAAAAGATGCATTTCTTCAGATTCAAAGCAATTTGACACTGTCTGGATTTATCCAACATTAGAATTATATATTCAAATGATTTTTCAACAAACTAAAAACAGTCCAGTCATCAAAGTATGCTTCAAAAAATTTATGCAAAAATTCTTTGAATGCTTCGACCACCACCCTAGAAAATATGGTTGGGGAATTCTTCAATCCAAATGGAATTACTGTATATTGGTAGGATCCCCACTCTATGGAAAATATAGTCTTATGATGGTTCTCCTTGGCGATGCGGATCTGATGGTATCTTGAAAACCCATATGTGAAAGAATATACTTCTTGGCCTCCCATGTTATCCAACACTTCATCTGTGAATGGTGTAGGGAAAGGATCATGCAGACAAGCATCATTCAGCTTCCTGAGATCTACGCAGATCCTAATCTCACCTGTCTTCTTGTCTTGCACCATCATAGGGATAATCCACTCCGACTCTTCGACAGGTTCAATAATCCCTGCTTCTAACATTCTGTCGAGCTCAATCTTCACTTTTTCCTTATATTTGAGGCTCAATCTGTATGGTCTTTGTTTGACTGGCTTAACACTTGGTTTTAAAGGTATTCTCATGTCTCCCATAGGTCCTTTGATTCCCTTCATATCAGTGAACTTGGTCGAGAACAAGTCCTGATATTTGTGCAAAAATTATGTAATCTCATCAATGGTAGTAGCGTCCCAATAATCTCTGACATTAGCAAGCTTCGGTGTCTCCTCTGTCCAAATATTGACTTTCTTTATTTTGATCAGTTGTCCTATAAATGGAAAATCAACTTCTGGTCCTTCCACATTTCTGTGGCCTTCTGTCTCAACAATGTTTACCTTCCTCGGATCATCGTCTTCATTGGCATTAATATTGTAACATCCTTGCAATTTATGGAATGGCGCAGTCCATTCATCCTCTTCTTGCTCCAAAGGAAGGATAGATGCCTCCTCAAATACTTTCTACCTCACAACCTATAGTGCCTGATCTACTGAAGGAAATTCACTTTCAAACAAAAGGTGGTTACAAAATTTTGGATCATACCTTCCCAATCTGAAGTGACGAGGCACAGCTCTACTTGAACGTACCAGTTGATAGGGATCGTGTCCAGTGTGTTAATGAATCTGTGCACCCATTGTTCTCGAGGAATGTCACTCCAAGCCTCTTCACAACTTCACACATGGTCCTTTGGGAAACTTCGACCTATATACCTTACTTCGTAGTTTCTTACTTGTGCTGAGAACCGTGCTATCATCAAAGCTCGACATTGTGTCTAGTTTGTGATGTTTCCTTTGTGCGTTCCCCATCATCTTGTTGTTGTTGCTTTCATTGCCTCCTTCATTGAAAAAAACCTCTATTGTGTTGGTACACTTGTCTCAAACTCTGATAAGAATTTTTATAAGGGGTTCAACCCATCAAATGTGGGTAAGTTACTCACTGTTGTGTCGATCCAGCGAACCTCTCTGGTTAGTCTAGCACATCTTATTGTAGATACTTCATACATCTAGTTCTTCCAGCTCTCCAGCGCTTCTTTTGAGTCAGATGAACATGTGTTGTCACTTCGCCAACTCAGATTTCCATTGGCAGTAGGGTTGATATAATCTTGTTGTCTGGCTGTTAATTTGTAGATGCTTTCTAGTTCATATGTGTGGTCTTCTTCTCTGATAGGTTATGTATATTGTGGACCCTCATCTGGATCTAAGGGTGAAATGAACCTAAGGACAACTCTCTCAAATGTCATGTGTCTTTTCTTTAGGTCAAAAACAATAGAATTGTCGAAGGCCCAGTGAATTCCTAGTAATGCAGGGTAAGGGAAACTATCATCAATAATTTCAATTACCTCAAAATCTGCAAAGGTTCTTACTTTATCAATGTCGACTAGGACATGCTCTAATTGTCCAAATGGGCTGGCAGCTTGCTAATTGGCCATGCGAAGCCTGATAGGGGAATAAACCAACTTCGGTTTTCCCATTAGTGCCCAAGTTTGCTTCGTCATGACATTGACCTCCGACCCTAAGTCGAGGACCACATAGTTTATCTCATACTCTCCTATCCGAGCATTCAAGTGTAATTCCTTATTTGTCCTTCTCTTCTTACCAATTTGGTGTACTACCTTATTAAGGGGTCTATCTTTCCTAGCTCATATTGTTTAACCATATTTTGCAGTTCTTGTATAGCTTTTCCATCTTGAAGCAATTCTATAAACATATATAAGAAACTGACAAGTTTACTTACCTCTTTTCCCCCTCTGGGCGAAGCAGAATAATCAAATACGTGAGGCATTTCATATTCTCTTATTTCTGGTTATGTTTTTGAAGAGGACCCTTGATCTGCTTTGAATTCTTGCCTTGCCTCTTCAAAGATTTGCCTTTCTTTCTTTGCATAAAAAATCTGGATCTTTTCTGCAACTTTTCTGACTCCTGAGTCTTCTGCAATCTTTTCTTTGGTCACTCTATCCTATCCTGTAGCAGTGCCTCCTCTTGTAATAACAACAAATCTAGGATCAACTTCACGAGGTTCCACTTTGATTAATTGTATTTGTGGGTTCTGCTGAGATCCTCGTCTTTCTTGAAGCTTAGCCAACAACATAGGGTAGTCCTTGATGACATGCTTGAAGGAATTGCAATACCTACAGGTTGTGCAAGGGTTCTGGCAGTCCCTTGTTAAATGTCCTGGTTGTGCGCAGTTGTAACATATTATTTTCCCTTGGCCTTGACCCATACCTCCTCCTCATCCTCGTCCTCTGTATCCACCGTGAGGATTGAAGTTTCCTCTCCCTGGAGAGTTGTACTGCAGAGTGTTTCCTTCTTGTTGTACTTCACCTTGAATCTTGTATATGTCCCTCGACCTTTCATGCATGAGATCGTAAGCTCTACAATATCGATCATCGTGCCCTACTGATTTATAGAATGTGCAATACAGGTTTGTGGTTGTTTGAACATACTTTTTCATGTAATAGCACTCACCTAGGCTATGTCTATTTCTGCATACATCGCACCAGGGTAGGTTAACTTGATGTAAGGGACTCGACGCTCCTGAGGTCAAATACTCATGAAATACGGGACAATGTTCCTTATCATGGCCTTCAGATCTTCATCTTATGCATCAGATATCTTCTCTTTTGTACTTCCCCTTGTCCTTCTTCATATCCTCGACTTGTAGAGACAAACTAGTCAGTTGGCTCAAGATCTGGCTCATGCCTAAGCTAGATTCTCCCATTGGTGTTGATTCAAGCTTCATGGAGATCTCAAAATCTTCTGCTTGTGATGCAATCTTCTATTGCATCAGAGGGACTCTGATGTGTGGTAACAATGCTGCAATGAACCATTCTTTGTTTTGTAAATCGGGGATCTGAAAAGTTAATCGACCTGTTAGGGTCTTGATTCGTTGATCGATCTCCCAAAGAGGTTCTGCTACCTTTTGTTTGATCTCTTTTAGCTCTGTAATACACTGTGACTCCGACTTAGGTTTTTTAAATTCCATAATAAGTGCATTATTGATCTCATTCAGAGGCTTAGGCTGTGCCAGTCCTTGGACAAGTTTCATGTACTAGCTCAGCGCACAGTCCCTTAGCGTAGTGCTAAAATGGGTTCTCTGGATGGCTTCATCGATGATACTTTTAATAGTCCACACAACCTCACACAAGAACTAGTGTTGATCAGGATCCTCAGATCCATCTTCCCTAAATATAGGGAGCCTCATCTCATCTTCCATAGAGTTCCCTAGGCTTGCTGACTGAGTATAGGCTAAATTGCTAGTAGTAGTATTCTGGTGGTCCTGGCTATTCTGGTTGTTTGGTATTATTGAAACAACAGAGGGGTTAATGTTACTTACTTCAGTAATCTGCACAGTTCTTGAGGTTTCTGGATCGCTTTGGCAAAGTTCTTCAGCTTCCTCTTCCTCTTCTCTGGTAGGTTCAGAATGTTCTTCGTCTGTCAGATCTACCTCTTCTCCACTGTAGAACCCCTTGTCTCCATATTTTTGCTTGAACAAGTTCTCAAGGTGAATCCCTTGAAATACTTTCCCACTGCGCATATGTCCAGCTTCTGTGGATCCAACAACATCTTGATTCTTAGCTTCAAAAATTGTAAACATTTCCCTCCAGGTCTTTAAAGAAGTATCTCTCAGCGTGGCTATATGATTCTCTTCTGTCAACGACAAATTCGGTGATATACCTTCCGATGGTACTATCAAACTAGTGATCTACAACTTTGGATACAACATTGTCGGCTCTCTTGACCTTCTGGATCAACGCTGGTGTCCAAACAATAGGAGGGCTAGATCTGATCTCAATCTGGGTTTCGGCTAACCTAGCCAACCACTCATATAACTCTTGATGGATTCCTCCGAAGAATATCTCATGAATATCAGTGAAGATGTGTCTCTGCAGCCAATCTTCACTACTCAGTTTAGGGTTCTTATTCTGGGCTCTAGAGAAGTCCCTCTCTTGATCCTCTATCCACTTTTGAATCTCTATCTTCGATGGAAACCACCTTGACATTCCCTTACATAGATTCTTGTCCCGACAACAGAACCATTTGTTGGCACAGGGGCAGACCCAGGGTTCACTCCAAAAGTGCACCAACAAATCCCTAGCTACTGGCCCTTTCGGCAGCACCTGCGAAGCAGATGCAGTCTCACCCAAAGAAACTATGAGGGGGTTGCAGGACAGAGATGTATACAACCAGGGGAATATCAAGTGGATCTTGTATAATAGCAATCACCACATTCATATATCTCTTATCAACTAGATCTATTCTTCACATCTATAAATCATATCTAACACAATAATCCAAATAAAAACACAACAATGGCAGAGATCTGGGCATTAATCACACACAAAAAAAAATATATACGTGGTTCACCCTCTCTCTAGGGCTCCATCCACAAAACTATGCTTATGATATATTTAAGATAAAGATTATAGTTCTTGTATGCGCTCTCAGCTAGCAGATCTTTGTTCTTTCCTTTCGTTCTCTCCCCTTCCTGCGCACCCAACTGCAGGACTTGACCTTTGCACCCAACTGAATATCTTACAATACCAGAAGGCTCTCTCACTCAGCACTTCTCTCTCACAATACAATGATCTCTCACCACAGTAATAGAGCTATATCAACAACAATATCGTATCAATACTCAATGATCAACCTGACCTAGGTCCTCTTGACCTTTATTTATACATTACAATCCCTCACCGATAGCCTTAGGTTGAAACCTAGGTGCCAAAACCCTAAATACCAAAACCCTAGGCCAACTTGACCTACTTTTTCCGGGCTTCGCCAACCTGTATTTCCTTCTTTGTCGCGCGATGCTCCAAAGCATCTGATGATGGATTTCTGTACTTGCTGAGTTGTCCACGATCCTTCTTCCTTGCTGATATGTCATCCCTAATCTCCTCATCCAATGACTTTCTTTCCATACTTCTCTCTAGCTTTTCTTCTCTTTTTCTTACTTTGACCCAGTGGCAGTTATTGTGTCTCCCACGTAGTTCGCGTTTGACCTTTTCTTCCTCTATCTTCACTTTCTTCCATAACCAAGGGACAACATAAGAGGATGCTCCCATGAAAGAAATAGATCTAATCCCTCAAGTGGGAGTTCTAATTCTAAGGATAGATCTAAATCTCCAGGAAAATTTGTAAAGGTATGTTGGAGATGTGGAAAAGAAGGGCACTTCAAGAAGCAATGTAGATCCAAAAACATTGAGAAAGTGAAGGGATCTGAAGGTGCTCCCTCTATAGAAGAAAATACCTCCAAGGAAGAAGGAAGAGATGTGCACTTGGCTTCTTCAAGAACACATGTAGATCATGAGGCATGGTTGGTTGATTTAGGTGCATGTTTTGATATGACTCCCCATAAGGAGTGGTTCTTTGAAAATGGAAGGTATGATGGAGGTAATGTTTTCCTAGGTGATGACTCGACAAACATAATCATAGGATGAGGAAAATTCAAGTTGAGCCTCATAGATGGAAGGATTAGAACATTTCCCGGTGTTCTTCACATCCCAAGATTGGCCATAAATTTGATTTATGTAAGCAAAATGGACGATGCAGGGGTAAAAACAATATTTGAAAAGGAAACCTGCAGGATGGTTCCAGGAGAAATGGTGTTTCTGAAGGGAGTTCAGGTTGGAACTTTGTATAATATGAAAGGAAGAATTATTAGTAATGGATTTAATAGTTCCAGTATTTCTAATATTGGAGAAGAAGAAGAGAAAACTCCTACAATCTATGGAGAAAAGGTTATGTTGTGGCATCAAAGACTAGGGCATATTGGAGAGAAGGGTCTTCGACTACTACATGGTAAAAGTATGGTTGAAGGTATGTCTAACTACTCTCTAGATTTTGATTTCTGTGAAGATTGTGTATATGGGAAGCATAATTAGGCAAGATTCCCCTCTGGTGCAACGAGGGAAGAAGGAATTTTATAGCTAGTGCACAATAATGTGTTTGGACCTGTGTTGGTTCCATCACTAGGAAAATTTGTGTACTATGTATCATTTATTGATGACTTCTCAATAAATTCTTGGATATATTTCCTCAAGAAGAAATATGAAGCCTTTGACAGGTTTAAAGAGTTTAAGGCTCTTGTTTAGAATCAAACAGAAAAAAGAATTAAGGTGTTGAGGACGAGTAATGGTGGAGAGTTCTGCTAGAATGAAATTGAAGAATTATGTAAGAAGTGAGGTATATAAAGGAATAATACTACTCCATATACACCTCAGCAAAATGGAGTTGCAGAAAGGATGACTAGGACGTTGATGGAAAATAAAAGGTGCATGCTCAGTGGTGCCAAGTTAGGGAAAGAATTCTGGGCAGAGGAAGTGGGTATTGAATGTTACCTGGTCGATAGTTCACCCTCATCAACACTAGATGACAAGACTCCATAGGAGGTATGGACTGGTAAGAAGCCCTCTCTCACACATCTCAAGGTGTTTGGATGTGAGGCATATCTTCATTTTCCAAAGGAAAACATGAGTAATCTAGATAAGAAGGATGAAACATGTATCTTTATTGGGTATAAATATGGTCTCAATGGTTATAAGCTTTGGAACCCAGAATATAAGAAGGTTGTGTATAGGTGGGATGTGGTATTTAGAGAAATGAAGGATGTTGTCAAATAGGAAGTCCTACCAATTAAGGAAGAAAAAGATAAAATAGAGTTTGATCCAAAGGATGATGAATCAAACTCTATAGAAGAACAAGAATAAGAAGAAGAAGATCCTCATACTCCAGTATTGAGGAGATCAATGCAGGAAAAAAGGCTACTAAAAAAGGTATACTCCACCCAATTTCTGTTCATTTTTTTTTTTTGTCTATTACTGATGATGATCCTAGAACTATTAGGGAGGCAGTGGATTCAGAGGATGGAAAACTATGGGAAAAGGCCATGGTTGAAGAAACAGAAACCTTGGATAAGAATGAGGCATGGGATCTAGTGGAGTTGCTGACTGGAAGAAATCCCATTGGCAGCAAATGGGTATTTAAAAATAAGTTGAATGCAGAAGGAAAAGCAGAGAAATACAAATCTCAGTTAGTAGCAAAGGGTTATTCCCAGGTTGAGGGAATTGATTTTGGTGAGATTTTTTCTCCTCTTGCCAAGTTGAATTCTATTAGATTTATGTTATCTATTGCTGCTATGTTTGATTTTGAATTACAATAAATGGATGTGAAGACAACATTCCTACATGGGGATCTGGAAGAAGAAATCTATATGAAGCAGCTAGAAGGATTTGTTGTGAAGGGAAAGAAGGATCTGGTATGCAACCTAAAAAAGTCCATGTATGGTTTAAAGAAATCACCAAGGATGTGGTATAAAACATTTGATACTTATATGTTGGGACTTGTCTTCACAAGAAGTAAAGAGGATCACTATGTGTATTTTAAATTAATTGGTGATCATTTGATTTATTTGGTCTTGTATGTGGATGACATGTTGGTGATAGGAAACCACAAGGAGATCTAAATTTGATATGAAGGATCTTGGTGCTACAAATTTCATTTTGGGCATGGAAATTAAAAGAGATTGGAAAAGCAAGAAACTCTGGTTAAATTAGAGAAAATATGTGGAGGCAATATTGCAGAGGTTTAACATGAAGGAATGTAAACTGGTCAGGGTCCCTATTCTTGAAGGTGCAAAGTTATCTATGGATCAGTGTCCCAATATAGAAGAAGAGGAGGATGAAATGTATCATGTTCCTTATGCGAGTGTGGTTTTCACTTTGATGTATGCAATGGTATGTACTAGACCAGACATTGCACATGTAGTGGGAGTTTTGAGCAAGTATATTTCAAAACCATGGAAGGAGCATTGGACAGCAGTAAAGAGGGTTTTTAGGTATTTGTGTGGCAGTGCTAGCTATGGATTGTGATACAAAGGAAGACTAGGATTGGACAAGGTGTTGAATATACATGGATTTGTGGATGTAGACTAGGCTGGAGCTCTGGATCATAGGAGATCTACAAGTGGGTATGTGTTTAACCTATTTGGAGGAGAAAATAGTTGGATGAGAAAAAGACAATATGTAGTGGCACTTTCAAGTACAGAAGCTCAATACATGGAAACCACTCATGCAAGAAATAAAGCAGTATGGTTACAAATATTTTGATCAGGTATTGGGTTGGTATAGCAAGCTGTAAGGATTGATTGTGATAGTTAGAGTGAACTATTTCTGGTGAAGAACTCAGCTTAACATTCAAACACAAAGAATATTGATGTTCAATATCACTTTGTGAGAGACATGTTTAAAGAAAAGAAAGTGTTGTTGATGAAGGTGGACACTTTGAAGAATGTTGCAGATTCATTAACAAAATCTATGACCACTGATAATTTCTCTTGGTGTAGAGGATCTATGGGCATTGTTTCCCTAGATTGTTGACTATGTAACCCTATAATCCCCTGTATGCAAAGAAAACAACAAGTGGGAGAATGTTGGGTATGTGTTGTATTCTTTGCACGACTAGACGTAGTGTCTACTACGTTGCGCTAGGCGAGCAAGGGGGGGGGGTGTTAGGGGGGAGGAATTTTTTTTCCTAGGGAAACGTGTCACCTTTTTGCCTCAATTTTTGGGTGACCTTGATTTTCATGTCCATTGTTGGGCAGTTTTTCTACACATGGTTTTTCAGCGATGATTTTATATTTCAGGTTAAGGAATTAAGTTTGTTGACTAATCCATGTCATTGGATTAAGGTTTTGGATGTCATTGGATCCTATATGTATATTGTATTGTAAACAATGTATGATATGGATGAATATAGAATATGTTGGTTTTCTCAGTTTGGGTTTTCAGGGGAAAAATCTCTGTGTAATGTGTGTATTTTCCATTGTATATTTTTTGTTCTTTTATTGAAAATCTGTTTGCAGTAATAATTGTACAAGTTTAAAATCTACACATTATTGTGTGGATATGACAATTTTATAAAATGTGATATTTTGAAAAAATTGATGTATATTTATTTTGAATCTTTTTAAAGGTTTTCAAACAAGCAAAGTGAATGTTATAATTAATTAGTTTCTGAAAGTGCGGATAAGATGTTATTAGCCTAAATCCTACTAAACTATTTCTTTCTAAGCTACAAGTAGCATATTAGAAACACAAAACTTACTCCAAATTATATATGTTTTCAATAATTTTGTTATAGATATGCATTCTTTATTTTATTAAAATATTTATGATTTTTTTTAAATGAAACATTTCCTTGTAAATTGATTTCAACAAATTTATGAGTGAAACTCTTTCTTTACTCTTACCTCTGATAGGTCAAACATTGCATTGTTAAGGACTTGGGTATGATAGATTTTATAGTGTTTATCTGTGATAAGTTAGTTTCTCCTTTAGCCACGAGGGATGATAAACCTAATATGTTTTTAGATAGAATGGTTGGAAAATTTATCTTCATGCATGAAGATCTCTAAAGCCATGTAGAGGTGTTATTGTTCATCTAATACTTAGCATAGGGGAGAACATGGTTTGATGTATTACAAAGGCTATGTTATAATATGGGAATAATTTATGCTATAACACAATCTCATGAAAATTTGTAGTTGGGTATAGTAAATATGTAAAAATTGCAAGAGATATTATTAGAATTCCTTCTTGCAAGACCTAAGGCCTAACAATCTAATTTAATGGCACTCATTCTAAGGTTGTTTGATGTTAAAGTGATGTCACCACCAAAGAATGATGAAAATAATGATTGTTCATAACATTTATAGAAACCTATATCAAATAATATTCACATCAAATGGGATCTCAAGGAAGGAGATTGAGGAAGGGTTGGTAGACCATTCCCCAAGCCTACTATTCACATTAAGGGGTAGCACAGGGAAGGGTCAATTGACCCTTCCTCAAGAATAGTATTCATGTCAATGGGGAGGCCAAGGATGGGTCATGTGACACTTCCTCAATATTGGTATTTTCATCAAGGGGGCACCCAACAGTTTCCTCAAGCTTAGTATTTTTGTTGAGGGGAATCTTGTGGAAGGGTTGGCCAACCCTTCTTTAAGTTGATTATTCATGTCAATGGGGAGCTCAAAGAAGGTTTAGAAAAAACTATCTCAAACCTAGTATTCTTGTTGAGGGGGATTCCTGGGAAGTTTAGTCAACCCTTCCTCATGCATAATATTCTCATGGTATTCTCAATGAGGGGAATCTTGGGGAAGGATTTAATAACCCTTCTTCTATCCTAGTATTCTTGTTGAGGGGGATCTTAGGGAAGGGTTAGCGAACCTTTCCTTAGTATAGTATTCCTAACCATTCCTTTATATTAGTATTATTGTTGAGGTGGATCCTAAGGAAATGTCATATATGTGAAATTGGAGTGCAACCTACACAGAGAATCTAGCTAGTAACAATGAAAACCAAACTTGCAAAATTGAGAGAAGAATGGAGAAAAAATGAAAGAATTATATTCCATACTATTCCACATATTTCACACTCAAAGACTGAATAATTTACAATATATATATAAGCTACATGAGGAGATAACTCACCATAGTTTATCTTCTAGAGATAATGTGGACATGCACTAACAAAAACCTGAGTAAATTTCCACCCAGTCCTAGTTAATTGGCCATGTGGTCATCAATTAACTAGTTCACACAAGTGGAGTGGAGAGAATATCATGAATGGAAATATGTAGCACTATCCTATCCTCATGTATGTGATTTTTTCCCTCATGGTGATTATTCCAAGGTGAACATGAAACACATGGTGATAATTCCAAGGTTTCCATGCAAGACTCTACTCCACTAGTCTAATTGAAGTATGATGGAGTAACGACTGAAGAGGAGTTGACACCCTTGCCTAGGGGAGAATATTCTCATCTAGGTGACAATATCTCATAACATGGGAGACCAAGTGGCACCCTCAACTTAGACTATAGAACTTAGGAACAAATATACTAGGTGAGTGTGCATTAACTCCAATACAATGCACACTCTCCTCCCCCTCAAAATACAATGTTGACTAGGAATGATACTTTGCAATTGAGTTCTTCATTCCAATAAGACCTCGCAAATGTTCAAGTTTATTCTCAGTGAAGGTTTTTTGAAGATGCATATGTATATGAAAATTTGGTGAAGTGAATGCACTAGTGAGAATCCCTTAGCTATCCACTTGCTCCCCACAAAAGGAATAAGATAAAATTCCCATGAGTGGTTCTCAATGAGGGAATTGTATTCCTCATTCATGGTAGTTTTCCAATATGGATTCCCTTCATCCTATAAATAGGACCGAGGTTTAGATGCTATAACCATGTAGAAATGCATGGGAATTACTAGTTCTGTGGCTATGATAGCATGTGGAGATCCCTCAAATTGGGATATCATCCTTCTAGGATCGAAAAGATCACCTATAAGATCATCGCCTGTCGGTAGGGTGGATTGTTCCCATTTGGATCTATTATTGCACAATTTGTAGGTTGGGAAAATCCTAACCCAACCACCAAATGGTGACAACTTTGAGAACACCTACCCACTGCCACCTTAGGCAGGTACTCCCATCACTTTAGAGGTGAGAGAATCACCTCAAGGGGGGAAGCCCGATAACCCTAAGGGAAATGAGATGGAAAGTGAAGATATAAATGAAGGTCCCCCTAAAGTTAAAGATAGAAGATGCGAAAAGGACTTGGAAAGAGTCTTGGTGGTAGCCAATGGCTTCCAAGAGATAAGGACACCTGCAAAGAATGATGTACCTACCTGAGACACAAGAACAAGCCGAGTATATATGTACAATTTCAGGTGGACAAGAAAGTTAGTATTTTTTCCCCTAATTGTAGCAGTAAACAAGAATGTATATCAAAAAGAAAATAAGTGTTGAAGTTGCTAATCAATTTGCTAAAAGTCCAACAAATGATGCAAGAGATAAGTAAGATAAACACTAATGATACTCAAGAATGAAAGAACAAGACTTTAGAAATGAAACAAGTATGTAATAAAGAGTGTTTTCATAGATATTTTTCAGCCTTATGGCTGTAGAAAAAAAGTTGTTATAGCAGTAAATCCAACCACCAAAACTTACAAAGAGTCCACCCAAAAGTTACAATAGGCCTAGTAGTTTAATGTGGCAAACACTTAGAAACTTTTGATGGTTGAGTAGAGAGTTATAAATGAAATTTGTTAGGGTTTATGCAGCCCTAATGGCTGTAGATAAAAGTTTATAATATAATAAATAAGTACTTAACTAATTGAGACACCCTAGTGGCTATGACAATCCTAGAACATGAAGGAAAAATTGGAATTTAAACAATTATCTCGTATTTTCATGTATCCCAATGCAACAATTTTATTTCTCCAATGCAAAATGAAAATGATTAGTTATTTAACTATTGGGTTATGGAGTCAAATAAAGAGTTAACTATACTATTTACTT
>JZKD02S2424420.1:340153-355120 GCA_000966675.3 Picea glauca | reverse complement strand
GTACGATGACCCCTCAAGAGACCCCTATTTTCACCCTTCCCCAAAATTTGGCCACTTACTAGGAAATCGATGATACTCACCAAGGTGAAACAAGTTAAAAATCATAATGTCCAAGCAAGAGTTCTATAATCAAAAGCATCTTCAATACAACATGCTTAAATGCCTCAAATATTATGGTGATTACCTGCCACAATACTTGACTTGTACTACATGGAGCAAGACCCATGCACTTTCCATAAGCTAGTTGGTGTGCTGGATGTGTTAACGATGGATCCAAAATGTGGTGATAGAGCGAGTTTCCAGCAAGTGGAAAATGCTAGTCATGTGGTCTCTCGAAACTCCATACCTGTAACCCGAGGGCCTCGAGACATGATCTCCTTAGTTATCCCACAAAATGGGGATAACAGGATCGACATACGCATGTTAATTTACTTTCGAATAAATTTAATAAATCAAATCAGAAATATGATCTGGATGATAGTATGTATTATGTCTGAAATCCTCTTTAGGAGGAAGTCGAGAAGCCTGTTCTTCTGGTGTATTTTCTCTGGGATCTTCTTTGGTATTCTCCAACATGCATTCTTCATGATCATCATTTTTCCTGAATATGACCTTTGATTTGTTCCATACTTCATTTGGAGTTGTTAATGATTCAACATGGAATAGTAATTCAAGAGAAATAGACAAGCATATAAGTCTGAAATCCATATCCTGTCTGTTGAGAAAATGAGATTTATCATCAGTGGAATTGGGATATGTTTTAGTTCCCATAGTGATTCGATACAAACATTTTGTTTTGATAAGAATAATAATCTTTGGCTTCCATTCAAAGTGGTAGTATGGGGTTAGAATCACTGTTGATGAAAAATCCATCCTCTATGGTCACTCCAATATTTTATATCCACAAGAGAGAGTTTTTTCTCATTTTTCCTAGCACATGTGGGCTCTAAGACCATGTGAAATTGGAGTGAAAATTGCACAGAGAATCTAGCTAGCAACAATAAAAATCAAACTTGCAAAGTTGAGAGAATAATGGAGAAAGAATGAAATAATTGTATTCCACAATCAAAGAGTGAATAATTTACAATACATATAAGCTACATGAGGTGATAAATCACCATAGTTGAGATTCTATAGATCATGTGAACATGCACTAACAAAAACCTAAGTAAACTACCACCTAGTCCTAGTTAATAAACCATGAACTCATCAACTAAGTAGTTGTTGGCATAGGGTTAGACCCAAGGTTCAATGCTTCAACAACACACCAAAAAAACCCTAACTACTGTCCCTTTCGGCAACACCTAAGAAGAAGATGAAGTCTCACCCGAGGTAGAGGTAGCGGTGGTTGCAAGACTCCAGTGTTTACAACCTTAGCTGGGACACAGATATGTGATTGTAACACCTTAACAAAGCACTTAGAAGTTATAGTTCATTAGTATTCAACCTTTATTCACAACGCAGATAAACCCTAAATAACAGAGAAGCGCAATAGTCACCCAGATCTAACACATTCAAGCACTAAGCACATCAACATAGATCAGATCTAGGATTCAATCACATTATCCAACACTAAGCTATCATATCAAATTCATCTACGCATCTATCAGTGAACTAAGCATTAATCACATAAAAAATAAGACAACCATAAAGCACAAAGCAACCACAACACATGATATACGTGGTTCACCCCCTGCCTGGGGCTATGTCCACCAACTCTTCTTCTGTTTTATTGTCTTCTGTCAATCTTCTACATGCACAGAGCAATCAGATCCTACTCCACATAGGACAGGAGATCTGCGTGCACTTTTCTAGATCCTCCTTCCTCGAGCTAGGTCACAACAAAAAGCCTTTACACAGTCTCTTACAGTCACTTGCACTTAGCTTTGCAAGTTACCAACATAATATGCACGAAGCATTTACATCTATCACTTGCACTTAGAACAACATTACATAGATGCCTCCGTACTCTCCTAACTTACTCTGCCTAGACATCTATTTATACTTTTAAAAAAGGTCCTAAATGTGGGTAAACACACGGGCAGACATCCCATACCCGTTACATCAGCCCAAAACCCAAAAAGGCCCTAAAAAGGGGCCAAGATCCCGCGATCTCCACTTCGACTTGCACTCTGTAGAAATTTTAATACGAATTATGTATTGCCTAGATTCTCCTGATCTAACAATTATATGCCACTATTAAATACATAATCACTTCTACAAATATTCTTGAGGCATTTAAAGCATGATCGCCAATTGAAATATCAAGAAGAAAGATCAATCACACATAACACAATTGTTTTTACCGAGAAATCATAAAGCTAAAAACCCCACTATCATATATTATGTATATCATGGATCATGAAACAATCTCATACACAACTCTAATCCAAGAGCTCTCAGTACAATACAATCATCTCACACCGTCATACAAAAATCAACAAATACATGTGCCAATTCTCTTCCTCCAGATAGCATGCCTCCTCTGCGCAATCCCTGCTAATGGAAAACCTACAAATGATTTGAAATCCTCTTGCCTATGCTACGCATTGATCATGGGCACATCCACTGTGTGTGTGATTGCACGAGTGCACTTCACTCAAATTACAACTGATATCCAAACTGTCCCTTTCACCTGTTATCTCAACTGGGTCTCCATTGGATCTGACATGCATGTAGTTAACAGTGGTAAATATTCAATTGCATGTGAGATCACTGATTGTGAAATAATTAATAATTAATTCACTGAATTCTCACTAGTGTAAGTTCAGTTACAACTAGTACAACTGAACTTAACTCACTTAACTGAGTTAAAATACTTCACAACTCACATAACTACACTTATAACTCTGTTACAACTTCAAGTCACTTAGGTACAACTAATTTGAGTTGCATGTCCCACCAGTCAACCTTTGAACTTAAATTTCCCATAGTTAACTGATTTTCCATTTCAGTTAATTATTTCAAGTAATTATGAGATAATAGATTTATATTTATTGTCCAATTTATTTAAGGGAAAAATAAATTAGACACACATTTCTTATTGACTTTTCAACACTCCCTCTCAACAAGAAAGGGATTATCCTTCACCCCAATCCTGTCTCTATGGTATTCGAATTTTCTCCTGGTGAGCGCCTTCATCAGAATGTCTGCATCCTGATCTTTCGTAGGAATGTACTGAAGCAACATGATCTTCTGCTGCACACAATCTCTGAGATGATGATAATGGATATCTATATGCTTAGATCTATCATGAAAAACAAGATTAATCGAGAGTTTAATGAAACTATGATTATCACAATGAATCATTGTTGGATCTAAATGAGAACCAAACAAACCAACCAAGATCTTTCTCATCCAGATAGCCTCACATGCAGCTTGAATCACTACCATGTATTCTTCTTCCACTGAACTTAGTGCCATGGATCTCTGTTTCCTATTATACCAAGAAACAACTGTAGATATGATACTAAATATCCCCCCTGATGTGCTCTTTCTATCCGTTGGGCTTCCCGCCCAATCTACATCCATGAAGCCATGCAACTTCACCTCATCCATCTATCTGTACCATAAGCCATACTCATATGTTCCCCCCGGGTATCTCAGGACATGCTTACCTGTCTTCCAAAAGAGCTTGGTAGGCTTAACCATCGCTTGAATTAGATGGTTAACCGCATAGAAAATGTTTTGTCTCATGTTCAATAGATACATTAGTGAACACAATACCAGACATTTTCTATGTGGTTAACCATCTAATTCAAGCGATGGTTTAGATACATTAGTGAACCCACTAACTATCGATAGACAGTAGCATCCACTACCTCCCCAGAAGTAGCATCATCTTTCCTCTAGTTTCCTGGAAGAGGAATATCCATGGGTTTGCAACTCTCCATGTGAAACTTACCTAGTATCTCCCTTGCATACTTGCCTTGAGACACAAAAAGTTCACCATCTCACTGCCATATTTCCAATCCAAGGAATTAATGAATAAGACCCATATCCTTCATCTTGAACTCCTTTGCAAGGTCCTCCTTGCATGAGTGTATCAACTACTCATCACCAGTCAATATTAAATAATCAACATAAAGAACAATGATTAAATTCTTACCCTTCTAGATCCATCTCGAACCTAGCACTGATTTGTCGACTGGTCTTGGGACAATTTCCCATGCACTATTTTTGACAATGGAGTCATACTCCTCCACAATTGCATCAACCCAAGTGGGATCCTGCACTACTTCCTGAAAGGAAGATGGTTCAGTCACAATACATTTTCCCATGAGAGCCATGTATCCAGTAAATCGATCAAGAGACTGTCTCTATCTGCACTGTGAAGTAGGGGCTCCTACATTTTGTGCAACATCTAGTCTCAATCTATCAACTTTCATGGTGCGATTTCTGCCATTTCTGATGGATGTCTCTACATGAGTGGCTTCCTCCACTCCATGAACCTCCTCATGTGATTGATCCACATCTTGAGACTCATCTTTGGGAACCATCAGTTACTCCTCTACATGCAAGTCTAGTTCCCTCTCAAGCGAAAACTGCATGGCTTTACCCTCATCAAATTTTATATCCTACCACATAATAGTCATCTTACTGTTAGGAAAATACACATGATAATTATGGGGTGTTTCTATGTACCCCACAAATATCCTAACTTCATCAGTCGACTCCAGCTTCTTCCTGGCATTCTTGGTCACATGCACATAAACATATGAGCCAAAAATCTTAAATTGAGAAACATCAAGTTTCTTACCAATGAAAGATTCTTCAGGTGTACTCATGCCAAGTACTCTATGAGGACAACGATTTTTCACATAAACCGTAGTGTTGCATTCTTCCACCCACAAATGCATTGGTAAGCTCTGATCATGCAACATCGCTCGTGTTGCACCCATGATCGTTCTGTTCTTCCTCTCTGTGACCCCATTTTGTTGTGGGTTATGAGGCGCTATGAGTTCTCTTTGAATTCATTGTTTGTTGCAGAAGTCTCTGAATTCATTAGTGATGTATACTCCACCATTATCATTCCTTAGAGCCTTCACTTACTTCCCCGACTCTTTCTCCACCAGTGCTTTAAACTCACAGAACTTTGAGAATGTTTGATCCTTCTTCTGCATGAAGAAGATCCAACATTTACGAGAAAAGGCATCAACAAAAATAACATAATACTTATGTTTTGTTGTTGAAGCAACCGAGAATGGTCCACACACATCTGTGTGAACTCTCCCTAGAATCACCGAAGCACGGTTCTCCTTTTCATGAAAGGTGGAATTAACATACATCCCCATGGTGCAACCCTTGCACTGATCTAACTGAGCAAGTGTTCCCATTGGAGGTCAAGTAGATATTTGTTGCATGATCTTCAAGGCTCCATGATGAATATGGCCCAATCGCCTATGCCATAATTTGCCCTCATCCAGGATCACCACTTTTTTTGCCTTGCCCATTATGGAAACACAACCATCTACCTCGACCATGTAGATATTTTTAACTCGAATCCCTATCCTCTTGACTTGACCCATTGTTTTATGACACAAAAAATCTTTTTCACTGTTGAAAACAACGTCATAGCCTCTATCCTCCAACATTGTGACTGAAACCAAGTTTTTCTTCAGACCTGGAACATGCATAGCATTTTTCAATTGAAATGGCTTACCTGACTCCCTCTGAAAGGTAATGGAACCAATTCTAGTCGCACTGTATCATCCATCGTCGCCCATCTCTATATGCATTTTGAGATATTTCTCCTCCAAGTCACTGGAAATATCCTTATCTCTCGTCATGTGGAAGGAAGCTCCACTATCCAAATACCACACCAATCATAATTCAATTGACACCATGCATGTGATCAAGGATAATTCAAGTTCAAATTGTGAGACAAGGGCCTCACCAGCTGCAGCTCCAGCAGCCTTCTTTTTCTTCTTCTTCTGCAGATAGTTAGTAGCGAGATGCCCATGTTCGTGACAATGAAAACACTTCACTTTGGACAAGTCCAACTTCTTTCCTTTAGACTCATATTTTAAATGGAATTTATTCCCCTTCCCTTTCCTTTCCTTGGCATCCAAAGAAAAATCCTCTTCATCATCATGCTTTGATGAAGAGCCATCTCTAGTGTTCCGCTTGAACTCCTTGTGCACTAGATCTGACCATAGTCATTCCTAATCTGGCAATTTTTCCCTTCCATTGACAGAGTCTTGATAACTATGCCAACTCTTGGGAAGTCCTAGAAGTGCCAAGCTCACCAAATCATCATCAACGACTATTATTCCCACACTCCCCAGCTCATCTCGACACTGGACAAACTTCGTGAGATATTTTGGAATGGAGTCGCCCTTATCCATCTTGATCTTTCCGAGTTTATCTTTGAGCGCCAATTTCCTATGGTTGTTGCTGTTTTGGAATAGATCCGTCAAATTATTCCACATTGCATATGGTGTGGCTTTCCCATGGAGGCTAGAGACAATGTGGTCTCGTATTCCCTCCAACAGAATCATCCTCACCTTTGCCATTTTCTTTTTCCATGCATCAAGATTTGCAGTGTCTGCAACATCTGGATTAGGAAAATATTTGTCAATGAATTCCTTCAAGTCATTGTCTTCGAGTACTGCCTCCATCCTGTCCTTACAAGAAATGTAGTTTGAGCTTCCCTCGAGTGCATACTCCTACCTCAAGCCATTGAAAGCCATTTTGATCTTGAATCAACTATAGCACCAAGAAAGTCTTTCTACAAATTCGAATTCTATCCAATCACAAACTCAGCTTCTACAATCTCCTGTGCTCTGATACCATGTAGAAATTTTAATACAAATTATGTATTTCCTGGATTCTCCTCATATAACAATTATATGTGACTGTTAAATACATAATCGCTTCTACAAATATTCTTGTGGAATTTAAAACATGATTGCCAATTGCAATATCAAGAAGAAAGATCAATCACACATAACACATGTGTTTTTACCGAGAAATCATAAATCTAAAAACGCCACTATCATATATTATGTATATCATGCATCATGAAACAATCTCATACAAAAATCTAATTCAAGAGCTCTCAGTACAATACAATCGTCTCACACTGTCATACAAAAATCAGCAAATACATGTGCCAATTCTCTACCTCCAGACAGCCTGCCTCCTCTGCACAATCCTTGCTAATGGAAAACCTGTAAATGATTCGAATTCCTCTTGCCTAGGCTACGTATTGCTCATGGGAACATCCACTGTGTGTGTAATTGCATGATTGCACTTCACTCAAATCACAACTGATATCCAAACTGTCCTTTTCACATTTTATCTCAACTGGGTCTCCACTGGATCTGACATGCATGTAGTTAACAGTGGTAAATCTTCAGTAGCATGTGAGATCACTGATTGTGAATTAGTTAATAATTAATTCAATGAACTCTCACTAGTGTAAGTTTAGTTACAACAAGTACAAATGAGCTTAACTCACTTAACTGAGTTAAACTACTTCACAAATCACATAACTACACTTATACTCTGTTACAACTTCGAGTCACTTAGTTACAACTAATTCGACTTCCATGTCCCACCAGTCAACCTTTGAACTCGAATTTCCCATAGTTAAATAATTTGCAATTTTAGATAATTATTTCAAGTAATTATGAGATAATAGATTAATATTTATTGTCCAATTTATTTAAGGGAAAAATAAATTAGACACACATTTCTTGTTGAATTTTCAACACGCTCCGCTTCGATAGGCTGTTGAAGTCCCAAAATTGACTAAGGATCTCCAAGACTTGGTCAAGGGGCAACATGCCCCCAACACTCACCTATGACTTGTCCTGAGCCACTCTGATCTGGGTATCTCTGCTTCAAAAGCCTCGAGCTTGGCTCGAGCTTCTTCGACCTGTTGTTGTTCCAAGGCCTCCTGATTGACGAACTCTTGGATAACTGCTTCATTGATAGGTACCTCTAAGCGTTGTTCAATTGTAGTGACTACTTGTTCCAGCTCTGGTCCATGACCTTCAATCTCTTCAAACAGTTGGCACGCTGCATTTTGGACTGGTTGAAGCCTCTAAGTCACTTCCATGACTTTTCTCTCTATGGTGTGGACCTGTTGTTGGGAAGTGCGTTGTTCCTACGATCGCTTCATCCTTTCAACTATTGATAGGGGATTCAACTATGCCTGTACTATTGCTTCTTGTCACTTCACCTCCTGGAGCTGTGACTCCAGTTCCTTTAATTCAGGGTCTTCAGTAAGTCTTTCATATGTCTACGCACTGCAACTGCTTAGTTGTTTACATTCTAGGGCTAAAGTTCTGATCCTCTCAACTGTGCTTCGGGCAGTGGTTTCTCTTTTGTCTTTCACATCCTGCAGAGTGCTTGGCATTGTCTGTAGCTCTAAGTATACTATTCTTTGTTGAATCTGTTGGATGGCTTCCACGAGATTTTCTACTTGATGCTCCACTGGGTCTTCTGCCTTTGGCTCTAAGCCCATCACAAAGCGAATTGCTTTGTCGACTGCTTCTTTGACTCCGAGCTATTCTATGAGCAACTACTCTTTTCATTGCTTGATCTGCACTCTCTCTTCTTCAAACTTGGTTTGAAGATCATCCTTATCCTTTTGTGCAAGTCGATGTTGCTCTACCATTTCCTCTTGTGCTTGTTTCAGAGTCACTATGGCCCGTTCTTTCTCTTCTTTCGCTCTATGAAGGAGAGCTTCGGTCACATCAGTTAGTCTGGGGAGTTGGGCAGGCTCATCTCCCAACTTTGGTTCTTCTGATGGCAGGGGCGTAGTGGAAACTGTGCGGCTGGAGTGAAGGGCCTGTTGTACCCCTCTGAGTTTTGCCTCAATTTTATAATACATGGCTTCTTTCTTAGCTTCACTTTTCTGCATAATCTCCCGTGAAGCATTTGATATGGATGCGATGATGAAGTCAAAGTCATCGACCATGATCACAGTCTACATCTTAGTCAAGGTAGCTCTGGATTTCTTTCAGGAAGCAGGTTTCATGGGAGAAACCTTCATTTTCTTAGAGGGATCAGTCTCATCCACAAGATCCCCAGGCAGTGTTACTTCACCTTGCTTCTGTTGTTCTTCTTTTCCATTGATCTCTTCTTGATCTACTTCATCATCACCTCCTTGTCTAGGTGACTCTAAGGCAGTTTCTTCCGATGCACTGCTTAGGTTTTGTACGTCTTCGGTCTTCTTTCTTCTGCTAGGTCCAGCTGTATCCTTCTCTTCATCAGTGGTCTCCAGGTTACCAATTAGTTGGTCGGACAATTCTGTGGGGTCAGTAGGGATAAGGAGCTTTGTAGACCAGTCCTTGGTTATCTCTTCGAGGTCCTCCTCTATGAGCTTTTAGTATGAATGAAGCTCTTCTTTATGCTCATCTGTGCGCACAGTGATATAAATGAAGTGCCAATCTGCGCAAAACTTCATGAGGAGTATGAACTGGTGCAGGGTGTTCATCGTCATGCGAGGGACAACTCCAATAGCCCTCTTCAATTGGAGATAGTACGTGTGAAAGACCATGTTCAACTGCCATTGTTTTCCCATATCGCTTGAGCACCAGAGCGTGGTGAACTTCGCAACGAGCGGATCGAATGAATGAATGTCCAGGAAGGTCACACCTTTCGACATCTCCCAAGTAGTAAACATGATGAGGATCAGGAGCAAGCTAAAGTGTAACTCATAGCCCTGATCCTGAGCTTTGTGACAATATAACTCTAACTAGTTGACCAAGTACCTTGCCCAGTTCATCTGGCGTCCTTCTACACACTTCCTGGCGAGGTCAACAACAAATCCTGTGACCTATGTAGGTTCATTCTTCCTCACTAGATTTCCTGCAATCAGCTGGAAGGCTAGGCACACTGCACAATTCTGGATGGAAGATACCTTGTAGCCTCACGTCCCCTTTTCTACATCACCATATGTATCTTTAATTCTCTATGCCAGGGCACGGTCTAAAGCCTTCCTGGGTAGAAGTCTTATGGATCGGGTCCCTGCATGCTCAATCTGGTGATCCTATGGATCAACATCAGGTCGACTATGATGTGTCTATCTAGCCATAGATAGCCTCCATGGTAACATGACAACAAGAGCTTCACACATGTGTTAACCTCCTGTTGTCTACAAAAATGTGGAATATTCATCACATTCAGGATGTTGGACTGCACGAGGTTCACAGTCCATGGTTGGGGGATTATCTTCGAGTTATTTCCCTTTGTCTTAGTTAGATACCTATGCGGAGGGAGAATACTATGATTCTTGTGGTCCCCTAGGTTGAAGTCGTTGAACTTCAACATCGCAATCTTATCCTGCTACGCTCTAACTTCACGTATCCCCTTCGGGAGGTACGCAGTAACCAGGGTGTAATCAAAGTCTCCCAGGACACTGTCACAACTCACCACACTAGCCAGAGGTGGGATGTAGTTGGGTAGGATAGTCGGTATTAGCTTCGCATTTTCCAAGTCGTCTCGATGCTTGGTTATCTTCTTTGCTACAGCTCAGGATGGTCTGGATCAACAAGCAGTTGATGGGGAGGCTTGCACTCTTCACGTCGATGAGGCCTGAATTACTACGAAAATCACTTTCTCATCCATCAAGTCAATTAGAACTTCTTCAAATGATTTCTCCACGGCGCTGAGTTCGTCCAACATACACGCTCAAGATCAGATAACTTAGGTCAATAACTGAATGCACAATGCAATAGAACATGTGTCAATCTCAGCAAATAGCGTGATAACAATGAGTTCCCTCGGATACAATTCGCAAAAGTGTTCTTGGTGCATAAATCGACGGAATAAGTAGACAACGATGTAATAGATCACTCCAACAGACAAGAGGCCTTCATCAATGCAGTTTGGTCCATTATGGCACGGTCCCAACGGTTTGATGGCGAGCTTTCTAGTCATAACTGTTGTTCTAACCGTTCGTCTAATGGTCATAATTCCTTCAACGGTTATATTTCTTCGCCATGGCGAAGTGCCATGTTGCACTATTCTGATATCCCGACGAAGTTCCAGTTTTGCAAATTTTCTTTCTGCGAAGTTCCCTCTAGAACCTTCTGTAACTTTTCGATCTTTGCTCTCTTCTTACTGAGCTTTCTATCCTTCTTCCCTGTGATCTTCGTCTTGATGTTCCTCTTTCCATTCTGATTCTTGTCTCCTTTTGGCATAGTAACTTTACTTTGTTGAGATTATTTCATAGGGTTCAAGGGAAATACTTCTTCTTTGTCTGGCGTAGATGCTTCACTCTTCAGTGAGTATTCTTGTGTTCTTTCAACTTCGACTTCCAAGTTTCTGGTTCTGAACAACTTCGATCTGTTCTCCTGTTCTTCGATCAAGTGCGCTATCTTCCTAGTCATGAAATCTTTTAATTCTTGCTTCTTCTGTTCTAGGGCTTCCTCTTCTTTTCTTCTGGTCTGATCTTTCTCCATCCAGGTTTTTCCTAGTAACATAGAAAACAGTGTGTTGTTCTCAATGAATTTAAAAACCTGAAAATCTTCCTCTGTCAAAGTTCTATGAACACTCATAGATATCTGGGTGAGTCTTCCACATAGGTTTATGAGCTTTCCTCTAAATAATCCTATTCCTCCTAATGAAGGACTCATAGCAGGCTTTCCTAAAATTTCCCAAGTTCTTTATGTCATGGTATTCACCTATGTTTCCTCATCCAAAACAAAGTCAATGTCGAAGTCTCCTATTCTTATTTCTATGTACTCTTTTTATTTGAAGATCTCGGATAAGTTGACATTATTTTGATCATTTAGGGTTTCTTTCATCTGTAGCAATACATTCTCTGATTCTTTTTGGGGTTCTTCCATGGTCTTAGTTTCTTGACCTTCCTTAGTGTTTTCTTGTCTCATATTCATTTTTTCAACCTTAGCAATCATGCTAGGGCAATCCAAAACTTTATGGTCCATATATTTACAACAGAGGCAACTAGGTCTTCTACCAAGGCATTCCTTAGCAAGATGCCTCGGTCTTCTGCCACTGTAACAGAGGGTTAATCCTCTCTTTCTTTTAAATGATCCCCAACCTTTCCTGTACTGTGCACTAGGATCATAGTAGCTAACCTGCAAAAAAATATTTCTAGGATTCTGCATCCATTTGTTAGTCCACGAATTCTTTCTATGCATAGGAATAACATATCTTTTACTAGTCTTATGGTTATCCGCAATTTTGGTCATCGTGATAATGTTATGATGATGTCATGATGATGGAAAATCAATCTCTTCACTAATAACACTTTCCTGAGAAAAGTTACATTTGTCTGCTTCTAGAAATCATGCTTTTGAGGGATGTTCGCAGGCTACCTATATAGCTGCCTGCGAGAATGCCTGATTCTCGTAGGCTGCATTAAGCTAGGGTGCGGATAGTTCGCACTGTAATCATTGCCAGGGTGTGAACATCTTCTTTAAGAGGAAAAAGATGAAGTTCTCGAGCCTTCTAGAAGAGAATCTTCGAGAAAAATGAGTTGGCTAACGAATGGTTGTTCAAGTGCTGGCATTCCAGATATCTTGGGATCATTTCCTATCCAAGTAACTAAATTATCTTCTCCTATATATTGAGGAGATGGCTCATGGAAAAGGTTAGAAGCAAGCTAGCAAGATATTGATTGGAGAATTGTTGGAAGCCTGTATGAAGGACTGATGCTACAACAGCAAGAGACTATAGTAAAGTCATCACAAGTGGTTGATTTTATTCATGCATGAGCAAGTGTGTGTGTCAGAATTAGGAGCCATCAAAAGGAGACCTATGACATCAAGGCTCAAGTTGTAAGTTTCACTTTCAATTAATTCAATACACTAATATGTCCCTTTCCCATAAAGATGATGTCACTTTATTACATGATTCCTTGATCACATGTATAGACTAGCTATTGAATATATTAATCTGCCTTTACTTCGATTGGTTTGGACTCTTGTGATATGAACGGTGCAAGAGCATTGGAGAAAAGCTTGGAACAACAGAGACCTAAGGAAAGCGTTCATAAGGTATGTCCATAATCCTTATCTCTTAGTTCACTCAATAGGCTAGATCTAGGGAAAGAGTAGTATTCTGTCCATATTTTGTTCTAGATCCAGGTGGATCTAGGGAGATCGGTTCGTGTCCGCACTTACGGATTAATCCTGAAGAACTTATCAGATCTACTCATATCAAATCTTCCTTCTTCTAACTGTGCTCTAATTTTCAAGCTAGGAAAAAATTTATCAAACATACCTAGATCCATACTTTCGAAAAAAAAAAAATCACATATCTTACCTTTAACAAAGCACAAAGCTTTCAGATCTTACCTCTTTAATAAAAAATTCTCACTTTTACCTTTGTCAGAGAACAAATCTTTCAGATCTTACCTCTTTTCTTTAGATCAAACTTTTTTTCATAGCATAGATCTTCATAAGTTAAGTAGAATACTGCACACTAGGGCATCAGATATATGCACAGAGCTTTCTTTTCTTCAGTTCACAGTTTTAGGTTAGATCTTCGCACAGAGCTTCTTCAAAGAGCTTCGCAAAGAGCTTCGCAAAGAGCTTATTCTTCCTCAATTCCGAGCAATCACAGTCCAGGTCCTGGAAACATAACCATTTGTTGGCACAGGGGCAGACCCAAGGTTTAATGCTTCAACAATGTACCAAAAAAGCCCTAACTATTGGCCCTTTCGACAACACCTGTGAAGCAGATGAAGTCTCACCCAAGGTAGAGGCAGGGGTGGTTGTAGGACCCTAGTGTCTACAACCTTAGATGGGACATAGATCTGTGATTATAACACCTTAACATAACACTTAGCAGTTATAGTTCATTAGTATTCAGCCTTTATTCACAATGCAGATAAACCCTAAATAACAGAGTAGCGCAGTATTCACCCAGATCTAACACATTCAAGCACTAAGCACATCAACATAGATCAGATCTAGCATTCATTCACATTATCCAACACTAATCTATCATATCATATTCATCTAAGCATTTATCAGTGCACTAAGCATTAATCACATAAACAATAAGACAACCATAAAGCACAAAGCAAGCACAACACAAGATATATGTGGTTCACCCCCTGCCTGGGGCTATGCCCACCAACTCTTCTTCTCCTTTATTGTATTCTGTCAATATTCTACATGCACAGAGCAATCAGAACCTACTCCGCATAGGACAAGAGATCTGTGCACACTTCGCTAGATCCTCCTTCCCCGATCTAGGTCACAACACAAATCCTTTACACAATCTCTTACAATCACTTGCACTTTGCTTTGCAAGTTCTCAACACAATATGCACTAAGCATTTACAACTATCACTTGCACTTAGCACAACATCACATATATGCCTCCGTACTCTCCTAACTTACTCTTCCTAGAAATCTATTTATACTTTACAAAAGGGCCTAAACGTGGGTAAACCCACGGGCTGACATCCCATACCTTTTACATAAGCCCAAAACCCAAAAAGGCCCTAAAAAGGGGCCGATATCCCATGATCTCCGCTTCGACAGGATGTTGAAGTCCCAAAATTGACCAAGGATCTCCAATACTTGGTCAAGAGCCAACAATAGTTCACACAAGTGGAGTGGAGAGAATATCATGCATTCACATGTGTAATTCTTTCCTATCCTCATGCATGTGAAATGTTCCCTCCTGGTGATGATTCCAAGGTGATCATGCAACACTTGGTGACAATTCCAAGGTTTCCATGCAAGAATCAACTTCATTAATCTAATTGAAGTACAACTGAATAATGACTCAAGAGGAGGTGGCACCCTTGACTAGGGTAAAATATTCTCAAGTAGGGGATAATATCTCATACCATGGGAGACCAGGTGGTTCCCTCAAAGTATACCATAGAACATAGGAACAAATATACTAGGTGAGTGTGAATTATCTCCAATAATATAACCCTTCCTAAAGCCTAGTATTCTCTTGTCAATCCCTTTTATCCAGAATGAAATATATGCTTCTAATCCTTTATTTATTTATTTTACCTATATA
>JZKD02S2424420.1:319339-339772 GCA_000966675.3 Picea glauca | reverse complement strand
CCATTGGATATGTTGGACAAACATCAAGAATCATGTATGTCCTTTTTTCCTTCTCATATTTCCTTTTTAAAATGCATGTTTGTATTGGGAGAAAGTAAGACATTATATATCCCTGTTTCTATCATTGAATTTCACCCATTAGGTGGGGATTTTGACTACTTATGCATAGGTATATTATCCCATAACTGTGGGAGGAGGAAGACAACTTCAACAATCTAAAACACTCCCCTTTCTCTTAAAAGGGATGCAAATGTAAGCACGACAATTTTTGTTATCACCCACGCAATTATCCATTTATAGAAATAATATTGGTGGAAATTTTCTATTTGAACTAACACAATTTGTATTATCAACACTTACCTTAGGTACTTGCATATCATATTGCTTGTAGTATAATTTTTTTTCATAAGATTTGGCTACAATATATCATTATGTAATGGGTGGTTTTATGTTCCCATATTATACAAAAAATACCGATATTGATCCGTCATTGGTTCTTCAAGATCCTTGAGGCATTTAGCTAATGAAGTTATAGAGAAGTTTGAACCCATCTCTAGAAAGGAAAGGCTAAAATGGTCGAAGCCTCCAATCTTCTGTCCATGTGTAAGCATGTCAATCAAAGAAAATGGGGGATTCATGGCACTACTAATATCCTTTTCCTTATTACCCAACCTTAGTATAGAAGTATTTTCCTTGTCCATCTTATCATGCACAATGCTCAAGTAAGTGCTAGGATTGTTCTCTAAATTTGATCTATGGGCATAGTACACATTGTGAAAACTTGTAAAATAGTTATTATGGCCCATTTGAATTATCCACATTTTTTATTCTTTTGTTGGATCAATTCTAGTCTTATGTTTGTTAGTGATGAGTCACAATAATTACACCTTGAAATAATTTGTTCTTTGTGATTGCAACATATAGAGAATGATTTCTCATAATTGTGTAAAATGGGATTGTGACATTGGATGGAGACCCAACATAACCATGTCTTATTTAACCATTTTGAGAATTGAAGACTAGTTCATATTTTAAGGAAATAATATGAGAGGTGTCAGTTCTCCATCTTGATGTATTGAGTACATTAGATGTGTAGCCGTATTTGAATTTTGGTCCACATTCTTACTACTACATTTGGTTGTGAAATACAATGTCATTTTATGATGTTGATGGAAAAATTCAATTGTGATGTCATAATTTATTTATAAACTATTAAAATTTAGATTTTTTTCTTCTTGTACCCAAATAAGTGTCACAATTCTACAACATTTCCACTAAATATTGTAATTTGGATGTCCTTGAGTTGAACTTCTGATATTTTATTCATTTGAAC
Source organism: Picea glauca (assembly GCA_000966675.3). Classification (NCBI taxonomy): domain Eukaryota; kingdom Viridiplantae; phylum Streptophyta; class Pinopsida; order Pinales; family Pinaceae; genus Picea; species Picea glauca. Next base: position 338,439 of record JZKD02S2424420.1, on the reverse strand, counting down.
AAATGATTGTTAGTTATTCTTAAACTTTAAATCAAGTTGACTTTATTAAATGTTCAATAATATTGACTAGGTCAAATTGTCATCAATATTCTAATATTTTTGTAAATTATAAATATTAGAACCCCAGAGATATGGTGACAATTATGTAATAGTCACAACACATGTAATGTTTTTTTGTCATTTGTGCGACACCTGAAATAGATTTTTCAAGTTTCAACATACATTTATTTATACACAAAGTTTGGAATCTCTACATCATCCAAATTCTCTTCATGTAAACAAATTGTAAATGAATTTTGAATTCTATATGTGTGGAATTCTTTGAATATGTTCTTATATTGTACTAATATTTCTTCAATGGATTTTGTTGTAATGAATAAGTGCAATGTCAAATTTTGATTGTGAAGAAAATTTGAGTACCATTGCTAGGTTAACTGAGGCATATGATGATGGTAAATGTTATTTCCCTTGCAATGTATTCAAGGGAATGAAAACAAGAAGAACTAAAAAAGAATCAACTATAAAACATTGTTACAAGTTAGAGCACATTGAAGGGGGGAATGATTATCACCCCATTGGTAAGTTATTCATGATATGTTTTTATTATCGTCATAAAAAATTCTATCACTTTAATATTTTATATGTAAGATAAATGTATTTAATTCTTTGTAATTTTTATAATACCCACAGTTCAATCCCTTGATTAGAAATGTAAATATATATATGATGAATGGTTGAGGGAAATATGGTGTAATATGTATTTGTACATTCATAATAATAAAAATAAACATCATTGGCTATAGATTGTGAAGGACAAGAACAAGGGGGGCTATGCTTCCACAAGAGAGGAGGGAAAGGGGTCTTAGGGGGCTCAAAGGGGGCCAAAGGAAAATAATAATATTTTATTCCTAAAACTGTGTACTTTACCTTATGTTATCCTATGTCATGTTAACCTTGGAATTAGTTTCCAAGTGAGATATGCGAGATTAATAGGAATCCACATGGTGCATTATTAGCATGCAAATATATTCCAAAGTTTAGAGGCATGAAAAGGGTATCATGTCATTCTTCCTCGAGAAGATTTGATATCAGAGCCTATGTGTGGGTTGAATGGTTTCTTCCATGACTATAATGAATAATTATGCATATGATAAAATACGGAAGATGCGACCATGAAACATGAGGAAATGGTTATTGTTATACCCTAGCCTAGGGATAACTAAGGAGATTATGTCTCGAGGCCCACATGTCCTAGACATGGAGTATCGTGAGCCATATTGACTTGAGCCTGGCCTTGGAGGTCCCATCCTTCTTCTTCTTCAGTGCCTCCACCTTGTCAGCAGCAGAAAAATCCATCCCATTAGCTTGGTCCTTCAGCAACAGTGGGTCTTGCTCCATGAGGTAATGAGTCCAAGTATCATGGTATGTGTCACTCTGATTCTCAAAAAAATTGAATGCGTGCATTTAATTATTTTTACTTCTAAGGTGTGCTTGGACATTATGCCTTTCCACTTGTCCACACCTGTGTGGAATGACATGATGCCCTAGTAAGATGGTTCCCATAGGGTTTGAGTTTCCATTGGGGGGGTTCATGAAAGGTCATCGTTCGTTCCCACCATACTTACCAATTTTCATCTTTTTCCTTCTCATCCATCCCATACATTAGTTTGGGCATTGGGTTTTCCAAGGTAGCAAAGGGTTGTTCCTTACCTTGTGGGAAGAAGGGGATAAAGTCCTAGAGGGTAAAAGTAGATGGAAAAAGATAAATCCAAAAGAATGAAACCTTCAGATGCTTCACCCATGGATCCTCGAGAAAGCAATAAAAGGCTTTTCAAAAAGAAACAAAGGGACCCATAAAAATAATAAAATCAAGACCTAGTTGGAGGATAGGGCATCTCATCATGAGCCAGCCTATTAGGTCCATGGGAATGTAGCGATATGACATTACCATTCAACTGGTCACCACACCAGGGTAGTGGCTCTTGGTTGCATAACTAAGAGAAAGGGGGTCTCATCACAAGACAACCTTCTCATCTCCATGAAATGCTTGTGGGTAACATTGTCACCACTGGTCACCATGCCAGGGAAGTGTCCCCTAACTAGTCTCTTGAAATAAAAAGAAATAAGATAAAAAGATAAAAGGCATGAATGAGCTTGGAAACATTTTCATCCATGGCAAGCTGCAACTCACCCTCTTCAAAGGAACCCATAGGTAAGTCATACATTCCCCTATCATCACTGCACCCATTGCTCAGACATACCTTACCACCTCACCCACTTACATGGCCTCGATATTTCTTCACCTGGAAACATCCCACATTCAATGAGGACTAGCCCAATATGAAATCCTAACATCCCCTCGAAACATGTATTGTAGAATAGCATAACGTCTTTGAGCACTTGTCTGGGAAAGGGGGTTTCATGCACATGTTTAAATAACTTGATTATTAGATGTAATGGACATTACTATGATCCCCGTAACTTATGATCCCATGGAGGGAGTAATTGTTGTTCCTGCAAGGCCACACCTGAAAGACAGGTACACATGGGGAGATGATTAGTTTAGACCTTTATAGGGATAAAATCCCACCAGATGGATGTTGAGACCCCAACTAGGGGCAGAGACAGATTAAAGGTTTGTACCACAGAGAGAGGAGGACGTTCCACCAGAGACTGCCTGGTAGGCCTGGAACCAAGGGGGTCTTTCCCTTATCACTATTATGTAGGCCTTGGAAGGCCCATGATGTCATCAATGTGACCCATGACATCACCCATGTGACCCATGATGTCACCCAACATTTTGGACACTTTGAAGGCAATTGTGTGCCAAGTGGTACGTGTGATTTGATCCAGAGGCCCTAGGAGGCCTAACGTTTTTCTCATGGAGGACAATGTTTCCCTAAGAAGGCCTAAATTCACCCTAAAAGGGAATGACATCACCCTTTATTCTTGATTTAGGGTTTATTTATGTCATTTAATGTAAAAACTGGATAGTACATGTAAAGTGGCCATGTCATCCTTTTTGACCTAATTCTAGTCATTGAAACTATATAAATAAGGGTTTTTTCCCTTTTATTTTTCATCATCTTTCACTCACACTTGGTGAGGTCTGAAATTTTCACCCTAATTAGGGTTTATTGGCTTAAATTTTAGGTGCACTTGTTGAAGGAGGCTAATTTAGGACTATTTTGGCAATTTTCTTGGTGGAAGTGTTCAACTAGGGTTTTTGCTTGATGATTCTTGATGAACGTAAGTAATATTTTTGCAATTATTCTTCATTGAATGGTTATGGTTATGTTTATCTTGCATTTACATTAATATTATGAAATTTCTAGCTTAAAACCCTAGGAAGCCAAGAACATTTTATTGTCCTTGATTTAAGAGCTTTCACCTACTAGATTTTGCCAAGAAGCCGATTTTTTTAAGATTTTGCTAAGGGCCTTGCCATTGCAACACCATAGCACGTTTTCTTCATCCAAGATGCCATTTTATTCATCTTTGAGCTAAATAAGGAGGAAAACTACTTGGGCCTAGGGTTACCTACACCCTAGTAGCTGTTTCCCCCCTAGGGTTTGGTAGTTGAAGCCTTGGGTTACCAACACTCAACTATTAGCCTCTTGTCTTTAGTTCTCTTACTATCATATTTACTTCAAGATTTTCTTCCACCTAATGGAATCCATTTTTCCTAAAGGCACTAATCTAAGACTTTCCATTGAGTGATTGACACAAAACAACTATCAAAACCTATACCTTAAGCCTTCTACTAAGCATGTCTAATATTAGAATAGCCTAATTTACTAACTTTGTTGTTGTTACTAAAGTAAGCTACAAACACATTTTGCAGCACTAAAATCATCTAAAAGAAATTGAAAAAGTTGATTAATGCACTACTTTACTTGCTTCAGACAAATGCTAGCATTTTGATGTTAATGATTGATTATTCTTGGTCATTTTGAAGCTATTTGAGGCACTTATTGTGAGGTTATTGTCTTATAAATATTCCTTCTATAAATTTATCTTTACTTCACCATTATATTGTCCATTTCTTTTATTGATAAAGTTAGTGGTTTTATGAAGTACTAAAAACAAGTTGTTCTTGCGAGAGATATATTTTCTTATTGCTCTGTTCCAGGTAGGTACACCTCGATACTTCACTACTTCATTGGTTAAAACCCTGGGACTTTTTGATCAGTGGTGGCTTGTGAGAGGGGACTTTTTCATAGAAATTTTAACCCTACCTTCTCAAACCTCCAGGTCACTGGGGATGTCTCCCCTGGGCCATCAACCCTAAATAGAAAGAGGTGTCCTATTGAGGTGACAGTGATAATATAACCTCCAGTTACATCAATTTGATTTCCTTTAACCTTTCCTTTGATAAAAGTACAAATTGTGCAATAATATTTTGGTGTCATTGTCGGGGAATACTGAGTCAATTCTCCTCAAGAACACACTTCTCAGTAAGAATTTCCTCAAAATCCTTTACTTTTCATGCTTACCTGGAGACTCCACTAAGGGTGATCCCCTCATCCATTTGATAATTTCAAGAAAATTATCTGGTGACTCCACTAATGACAAAGACAACCATGAGTTATCAATGGGACCCAAGAAATTTTAAACCCCTAGACATGAGTAAAATCCTAGAATACCCTAGGAAAGTTCCACCCAGATATGAAAAATGGCTCCAAATATTCACTGGTAGTGATGAGGAAAACACTGAAGACCATATGAGTAAATTTTGGACCTTCTTTCAACTCCATCCTATTAGTGATTATGTTGAAGATCTGGCAATGAATATTTTCTCTGCCACTCTTCATGATAAGGCCCAAATATGGTATAATAACCTCCCCAATGCTAGTATCACATCTATGGATATATTGGAGGAAGTATTCCTCAAAATATGGAGTATTAAGGTGAATCCCAACATATTGCTAATGAAACTTAATGGCCTCACAAAGGATGAGAATGAAACTGTTGAAGAATTCCATGATAAATTCGAGATGATAGTACAACAGATCCATGGACTGAACCATCATCCTTCGAGTAGCTTCCTCACTTTTCTCTACACCAAGGCATTCTTTGGTCAATTGAAATTTTTCCTCAATATAATGAAGCCAAGGACAATCCAAGAAGCTTTTGACATAGCCACAAAAGTAAAAGCCAAAATCCCCTCATCCAAAGAAGAACAATCCTTTTTTCTAGAAGCCAAGGCTTGTAAGCCCAAAGAAACCTCATATATTCCCAAGGGATTACCCTCCCTTAAAACATCTATTGAAGAAACTATGAAAGATTTAGAACAAGACATCAATCAACAAGAGGTTGAGGAAAGGGTCCTAATGAGGTTTTCCAATCCCATGTGGAGGAACATGGGATTACTCATTCTTCTTCCAAGGAGGATGAAGATGTGGTTGAAGGGAAAGAACCTAAAAATGTCCAACACGATGATGAAGCATTGATGTTTTATCCTCCCTCTGATGAAACCATCCAAAATTCTATTCTTCCTACACAAGAAGAAGAGGATGAGGTTAGTCACTTTCATTTTCAGGATTTTGATGATACCTTTTTCTGTGATTCATAGAGTGAAGGAGAAATGGAATCCTCGGGCAAGGTAGATCCTCCTTGTTGTACAATTGAAGATGTAGGGGAAAGTCATGAGGATGGAATGATTATGCATGTTGTTTCATTCAATGAAGTCCTCCAAGTCCTTGAAACTCCTGCACAAGAAGAAATAAACACGGTGAGTTACCTTCCTTTCCAATATTTTGATGATTCTTTGTTTTATGATTTAGAAATAGAAGAGGTACTATAAGAGCCCTTGAATGCCTTAAACCATTCATTTTATGATGAGGAAAACAACTTGGTTAATAATATTTATGAGTTCATACATGTTGGGAGACGTAAGTGGGATGTAGTTGGTTATGATATGGATACCACTTACAACATTGAGAATAATTTCCAAGTATTTCCTTTACAGTTATCACAACAGGTTACTCCTAATATTGGCATTGGGAAACAAGGAGATGATATAATTATAGATACTTTCCAAACACCCAAGGATGAACTACTTCTATATTATCCTAATGATTTTCGGTCATACCTTGAGGATTTTGATGTCTACTCCTTTGAGAATTCAGATTTATTCTATGAAGAAAATTATGAACCATCATTGTTCTCAGATATTGATAAGAGTGAAGAAGTTGCTTGCCTGAAGCAGGATACTTGTGATAAAAATTTCCACCTCTCTTTGATTACTTTACCTCGCTATGTCATTGAGGGTATGGATTGGAAACATGTCCCTTATCCCAAGTCTTCTCTAGAACAAATCCTCCTTTTGGAATTTAGGGGAAGGTTGAGTACGTTAAGAAGAATCTTATTATCATAGTTTTCCATCTTTCCCTTGAGAGAATGTTAGTCATCCTCTAGTTTCTTGTTGGTCCCTTCCCAAGCCTCAGATTGTGAAAATGTCCAAAGTAGTCAACCTTCAAACTCTTTGAGTGAGTTTGTTGAACATTTTACTTTTCACAATCCCTTTCTGAGATGGATTGAGCACTTTCCTGAGAGTATGACTTGGCATGATTTTTTCCCTCCCTCCCGCCTCCATGAGATAGAATTTACAGTTTCCGATGATGCCATACGTTTGCTAACTCATGTTATTTTTGTGCTTAACTTGTCATTGTTTTGGTTTATGATCAAGCACAAAGGCATGTACTGTGAGGCCTTGCTAGGATGGCTTCACTAGATATTTGAGTACACCTAGCATTCAGCCAACAAGTAGAGGTAAGTAGGTAGGGATTTGCATTCGTTGTATATACCATCTGCATTTCATGCTAGAGTAGTGTATTTCCATTTTTATATATGCTTTATTTCATTTTTTGTACTATATATGAGCCAGGGGTGATATACCCACCCTGAATGATTACTAATAATCTTCTATTGAGATCAAGAAGGTCACAGGTTATGCCATAGATGTTGAGGTTCTCATGCACTCTATTGTGAGCACATGTCCCGGAGTTGGAGCCAGATGTTATCCCCTAGCCTAGGGATAACTAAGGAGATTATGTCTCGAGTCCCACATGTCCTAGACATGGAGTACCGAGAGCCATATTGACTTGAGCCTGGCCCTGGAGTGCCCATCCTCCTTCTTATTCAACACCTCCACCTTGTTAGTAGCAACAACATCCATCCCATCAGCCTGGTCCTTCAATAGAAGTGGGTCTTTCTCCATGAGGTAATGAGTCTGAGTATCATGGTATGTGTCACTCTAATTCTCAAAACATTTGGATATGTGCATTTTATTATTTTTACTTCTAACATGTGCTTGGACCTTATGCCTTTCCACTTGTCCACACTTGCGGGGAATGACATAATGCCATAGTAAGTTGGTTCCCATAGGGTTTGAGTTGCCACTGGGGGGTTTCACGAAAGGTCATCGTCCGTTCCCACCATACTTACTACTTTTCATTTTTTCCCTCTCATCCATCCCATACATTGGTTTGAGCATTGGGTTTGCCAAGCTAGTAAAGGGTTGTACCTTACCTTGTGGGAAGAGGGGGCTAAAGGCCCAAAGGGTAAAAGTAGATGGAAGAATATAAAATCCAAAAGAATGAAACCTTTAGATGCTTTGCCTAGGGATTCCTAAGTAAGCAATAAAAGGATTCTTAGCAAGAAACAAAGGGACCCATCAAAATAATAAAATCAAGACCTAGTTGGAGGATAGGGGGTTGCATCAGGAGCCAGCCTATTAGGTTGATGGGCATGTAGAGGTATGACATTACCATTCAGCTGGTCACTACGCTAGGGTAGTGGCTCTTGGTGGCATAGCTAAGAGAAAGGGGGTCTCATCATGAGCCAATCTTCTCATCTCCATGAAATTCTTTTGGGTAACATATTTACCACTGGTCACCACACCAGGGCAGTGTCCCCTAACTAGTATCTTGAAAGAAAAAGCAATAAGATAAAATATAAAAGGAATGAATAGGATTGGAAACATTTTCATCCATGATAAGGTGCATCTCACCCTCTTCAAAGGAACCCATAGGTTAGCCATGAATTCCCCTGTCATCACTGCACCCATTGCTCAAACATCCCTTACCACCTCACACACTTACATGGCCTAGATTTGTCTTCACCTGGAAACATCCCACATCCAATGAGGACTAGCCCAATAGGACATCCTAACATCCCATCCAAACCTGGCTTGTAGAATAACATAACGTCTTTGAGCACTTGTCTGGGAAATGGGGTTTCATGCACATGTTTAAATAACTTGATTATTAGATGTGATTGACATTGCTATGATCCCTGTGACTTATGAGCCCATGGAGGGTGTACTTGTTGTTGTTGCAGAGCCACACCCGAAGAACATGTACACATGGGGAGATGATTAGTTAAGACCCCCATAGGGCTAAAATCCCACCAGATGGATGTTGAGACCCCAACTAGGGGCAAAGACAGATCAGAGGTTTGCATTGGAGAGAGAGGAGGACATTCCAATAGAGACAACCTGGCAGGCCTCGAACCAGGGGGGTCTTTCCCTTCTCAGTATGATGTAGGCCTTGGAAGGCCCATGATGTCACCCATGCTACCCATGATGTCACCCAGCATTTTGGACACTTTGGATGTAGTTGTGTGCCAAGTGGCACATGTGGTTTGATCCAGAGGCCCTAGGAGGCCTAACATTTTCGTCCTGGAGGCCGACATTTCCCTAAGAAGGCCTAATGTCACCCTAAAATGGAATGAAATCACCTTCTCTTATTGATTTAAGGGTTATTTATGTCATTTAATGTAAAAACTAGATATTACATGTAAACTAGCCATGTAGGCCTTTTTGACCTAATTATGGTCATTGAAACTGTATAAATAAGGGTTTTTTCCTTTGTATTTTTCATCATCTTTCACTCACACTTGGTGAGGTCGGAAATTTTCTCCCTACTTAGGGTTTATTGGCTGAAATTTTAGGCGCACTTTTTTGAGGCTAATTGTGGACTATTTTGGCAATTTTCTTGGTGGAAGTGTTCAACTAGGGTTTTTGCTTGATGATTCTTGATGAATGTAAGTAAGATTTCTGCAATTCTTCTTCATTGAATGGTTATGCTTATGTTTATCTTGAATTTACATTAATATTATGAAATTTCTAGCTTAAAACCATAGGAAGCCAAGAACATGTTATTTTCCTTGCTTTAAGAGCTTTCACCTACTAGATTTTTCCAAGAAGCCGATTTTTTGACGCTTTTGCTAAAGGCCTTGCCATTGCAACACTCTAGAACTTTTTCTTCATCCAAGTTTTCATTTGCTTCATATTTGAGCTAAAGAAGGAGGAAAACTACTAGGGCCTAGGGTTACCTACACCCTAATAGCTATTTCCCCCCTAGGGTTTGGTAGTTGAAGCCTTGGGTTACCAACACTTCAACAATTAGCCTCTCTTATCTTTAGTTATCTTACTATCATCTTTTACTTCAAGATTTGATGCCACCTAATAGACTCCATTTTCCCTAAAGGCACTAATCTAAGACTTTCCATCGAGTAATTGACACAAAACAACTATCAAAACCTATACCATAATCCTTCTACTAACCACTTCTAACATTAGAATAACCTAATTTACTAAATTTGTTGTTGTTGTTACTAAAGTAAGCTACAACCACATTTTGCAGCACTAAAAGCATCTACAATCAATTGAAAAAGTTGATTAATGAACTACTTTACTTGCTTCAGACAAATGCTAGCATTTTGATGTTAATGATTGATTATTATTGGTCATTTTGAAGCTATTTGAGGCACTTATTGTGAATTTATTGTCTTATAAATATTTCTGCTATAAATTTTTGTTTACTTCACCATTATATTATCCATTTATTTTATCAATAAAGTCTGTGGTTTTATGAAGTACTAACAATAAGTTGTACTTGTGATAGATATGTTTTCTTGTTTCTTTGTTCCAGGTAGGTACACCTCGATACTTCGCTACTTCATTGGTTAAAACTCCGTGACTTTCTGATCAGTGGTTACTTGTGAGAGGGGACTTTTTCATAGACATATTAACCTTCCCTTCTCAAACGCCCAAGTCACCGAGGACGTCTCTCTGGGAAATCAACCCTAAATATAAAGAGGCATCCTATTGAGGTGATAGTGATAGGATAACCTCTAGTTACACCAGTTGTATTTCCTTTAACCTTTCCTTTGATCAAAGTACAAATTGTGCGATAACAATTACCTTGTCAGAGGGAAATGGTTGTCATTGGGAAGACTAAATTATAGCTCAGAATCCTTGAAGTTCCCAAAAATGAGATTTCCAAGCCAATTTGTATTAGATCCCTATTAAGGAAGTGGAATAGCTCTAGGGATTATATGGAAAAGAAGGGGATTTCATTCCTTGGGTTATGAAAGATGAAGAGAAAAGAGAGATGGTGTATCCATTTTTTTTTACAATGAACATACTGTAAATTCTAGGCATGGGACGAGAGAGAGGATTGGAGCCAACCATAGGAAATTCATCCTTGTGGAATCATAGCCTCAACTCAAGGGTGGCCTATTATGTGCATCAAGGACTATGGTTGGGTGGAACTTCCTTCATCTACAACTAGTTGGTGAATTATTCCTAGGAGATAAGTGTACATGATATTAGGTGTAATTATGTTGTTATGTCATGATTGCATTGTTTTTTTGTTCATATGTATGACCTTTCATTGTTGTTTTGTATGCACTAATTAAATGATTAGTAGGACAACGAATAAATATGGTATCAAAGATACAATAATGTGCATCTTATCCTAGCAAGAAGGTTGGGCATATGATAGAGCTTAGTGTTAGAGTTTGCAGAGAAAAATATATAATTGGTGGGAATGAAATTTTAAGTTGCCCACCATCCTAACAATGTAGAGGCGTGGTTTAGTACATTACAAAGTGGTGTCAGAGACATAGATATAACACTGGGGTTGCATGGGCCAGACACTAGAGCTTGTAGAATAGAGCTTGCAGATAAAGAGATGTTATAGTTGTAGGTTTCAGGTCATGTATTTGAAAAAATGTGTTGAGAAAATCGGTGGAACCTATAACAAAAAAAACGTAAAATTTTGCAGATAATTGAAGATGGAATAAAATTTTGAAGACATAGGTGGTATCTAAAGACACCATTACAACACTTAAGCAAAGCACACTATGATATGAACATCACAATGCATATTGGACCTTGATATCTCCATATGATATAACTTTATGGACTTGTTGATAATGACCCAAGGGGTATACTATTTATATCCTCAAGATATAACCAACTTCCATGAAATAAGGAAGATCTTGTCCACATATAATCGTCGATTTCTATAATTGACTCTGCCAAATCTATGTTCTCTAGTTGGCTTGACAAGGATGATCGACTCGACCATCCTGTTAAAATATTCGATGTGCTCATTTAACCATAGACAATATCACAATATTGTCACCCAACCATAGGCACGCAACCACCCCCGAGCACCATAACCTTTGCTAGATAGAATGATACTATAAGAAGCACTAGAACCAATAGATAACCAAGAGAGCACATCTTTCTCGAAAGATAGTGTTGGTTTGGTGTTTTGACTATTTTTCCAATGGCCAAATCCTTTTTGCATACAACAATTATATATTTGATGCTCTTATTTCCCCATTTTTAAAGGTATTATCAAGCTTTATGCATCAATTCTCCATGGAATCACACGATGTATCTATAATCATCATTTTTCAATGGTTTTATGATTGATTCATATTCATTTGATTGATTATGATGATCTAATGTTTTTGTTTTCTCGCAACAGCTCAAAATCGTGATCCAGTCTTCCATCCAGTGCCTCTTCCAGACCTCTGTCCGACACTCCATCCAACACTCGGAGTGTAGAGGATTTGGTTCTTAACAAATCGATGGGATTTGATGGAAGAATCAGTGACATGGGTTTTATGCCCATTCGTGCCCTCCAGCTATGGAGCTCGACGCATTTAGAATTGGGTAGTTGCAGCAGCCACTAAGTGGAGCGAACGAAACTGTTAAGCAAAGATGATTTCTGTTAAAATGAATTTAATGACATTATTTATTTTAGAGAGTGTCAACCCTTCCAGTGGTCAATCTCTCAAGCTCTGTAATAATCTAAAAATACCATTGTCTATGCCACGAAGAAGACATGAATTTTATTTTATACACAAACATTATCTCCATTTTGTTGTATACTATGTTTTAATGATCAATGCGAGTGTTGCATTAACTCGGTGACTGCGTTTTCCTGTTGAAGTATTGCCACGACCTTCCAAGGGGCCCACCAATGGTCTGGGTGATTGTTTATATCAATATATATATTTTCATTAGTATAATTTCCTTTCATATATCATTTCGAAGTTTCTTTTTTAAATTTCATTCACTGTGTATGTCTTTTTAATTTCGGATTGTTTGTCTAAGTCACCTCCCTATATATCTTCTCTAACTTGCAGCCTATTTTCTGAATTGTGTGTGTATCACAGAGGGGTGTCCATGGTTACTTGTTGATATTTAGACTCCTAACATTTTGTTTGCAGGTTGTAGTTTACTTGCGTAGAAGTTTTCTAATTATATTGTCATGTATTTTTATCCCTTGTTGTAAATCACTCTGCAGAGTACTAATTTAGATAATGTTTATTTATTAAGTTGTAATTTCAAATCCTCTCTGTAGGCTTTCTTTATTTGCTAATGTTTCTTTTAGCATCAACATGATAGGATAGAAGTAGATTTTGAGTTATGATTTTCAGTAGCATCTTAGTTGATTTTGAGTATGATCTTCAATGGTAGCTTAGTTAACTTTAGGTTATGAATTTTAATGAAACGCGAGTTATGAATTGGAATTATGATTTCTAATTATCATTAGTTATGAGTTTGTAGGTTTGCACAAGATTATTTTCATTGTTATCTAAGTTATGAATTTGAATTAGGATTTCTGATTAAGTGCTAATTATGAGTTTGTAGATTTGCTTGGATTAGTAATTTTGAACAGAGTATTTTCCAGTAGTTGTGTGATAGAGTGAATGATTGATGTTGAATCGCTTCTGCACAATGTTTAAATATTATATGGATTCCAAGAACATTTAGTGTTTCTTCTATGATGGCAAAACTTTCTATAGATTTCCTTATCCATACTTTACATTTCTTTCTAGAAGTTAGCATTGAGTTAATTCCACTTGAACTGTCATTAGTAGTTAGATGTCATCATGATTTCATTTGCCACCCAAGACACAATCATCACATTTGAATACCGTCACAACACTGTTTCTTTTAGTTAGGTAGATTAGTGTTTATTCTCTGCAAGATAGAAATAATTGTGAGTTTTTACTTTAATAATAGAGTTCACTTGTAAAGATAAGTTTGACATATTAATTTCTTACTTGGTTACTTTCTTGTTCTTTCAGAGGTAGATATATCAAATAGAAATAGATTACTTGTTATTCTCTTATTCAAATATAGATTGAATAGATTAAATATCTGTGAAATAGATTACTTGTTATTTTCTTATTTCGAGATAGATTAAACAGTTCATAGTCCTAGATTGTTTAAAGATACTTAGGTCAAATAGTTCATAGTTATAGAATTTCTTGAAGCTCATTAGTTAAAGGTTGCTTCACATATAGTTTGTTGTTTCAATATATTTTAAAAGTCATTGTCTAAAGTAGAATTGTAAATTGAAAAGAGTGTTGATCCCTAGGGTAAACCATCTCCTTAGCTAGTCAATATTTCCATTAGCTTTTCTTTCTGCATTGGCTCATATTGTGCCACAAATCTAAGTTTAATTACCCCGGGTTGATAATTTAATTGGGGGAATTAGAACATATAGAATACCCATCATTTTTGGCGTCATTGTCGGGGAGTTGTCTTAAGGTAGAAAATAGTTAGGAAGTAGATCATTTATGAACATTATCACTAGTTTGGTGGAAGGGGAACTTTAAGACGAGAGGTAAGAACCTACACATATGTTATAGCAGGTTCCCCCAAAACTAATGGTATTTTTTCTTTTTGTAATGCTTTCATGAACAAACCTAGGGACCCAAAGGGCAGATATACCAAAACCAAGCCAAAAATTCCGATCAAGGTTCCTTATAACCTTTTTGGAGGAAGGAACACTCCACCCATAAACTCCGTAGAACGATACCGAAAAGTAGGGGATAGCTCAACCCAAAGAGATAAATAAGTCTCTGAAGAGACCAAAACTGGGGAAACTATAGAGCATAAAATTGAAACATCAACAATAGTGGGAGAGGAGGCAAGACCACTCGAGCCTTCATCAGAACCAAACAACTCAACCTTTTCCTTTTCATCACCATCAGGGGACTCTAACTTTGTAGATATAATTGACCCTGAATAGGTGAATGCTCTTTTTGGAAGTTCAACCAATATAATTGTATCCCAAGATGAAAAAACAACTTTGGCACCAATAGTTTCAATAGGCTTGAGTAAAGTCCCAGACATCCAAATAGTAGATAAATATTCCTATCGAAGGGATACCCTTCCTAGAAAAGAACCTTGGGACACTTTGTTATATTCAAGGATAAAACCATTCATGTATTCTCTCTTTGGGAATCAAATCAGTATGAATGATCAGGAGTATAACAACCATGTGAGACACGATGAGGGAGAAGAAGTTGGAAACCAAACAGAAATCACCTTTGGGTTTCCAATTTTGGATACCACCCAAAATCTCAACATGAAGAACATTTCACTCTTTGCACTGCTCACCTTTTATGGTAAGAGAAGTGAATACCTAGATACCTTCCTATTTGAGTTTGACATCTTGTGTAGAAGATACAACTATTTGCAAGATGCCCAAAAATTAAAACTTTTTCTTGCCACTCTCAAGGATTCTACACTAAGATGGTTCATGGGGTTAGGAGAGTCCAGTATTAGGTCTTGGGAACACATGAAAGCTATATTTCTTAAAAAGTACCAAGACTACTGCAAATCCAAGGATTCTTGTAATGATATTTTAAAAATCCAATAGTTAGAGGATGAGAGTCTCGAAGATTACATGGAACGGTTTTCTTATACCTCACAAAAATCAAAATTCCATCACCTTCCAGATGATGTAGTTAAGACTCTTATCCTTAAAGGAATTTTGGAAGAATATATAGATACACTTAACCTGATGGAATTAGGTGACATCTTCCATAAACCATTCACTGAAATCTATGAAATGTGTAGAAATTACTTGAGGAGTAGGGCCAAAATTGCGAAGAGTGTTCAGGATCCTTATAGTAGAAACCTAAAACAGTTAGTTCAGGTGGTATTACAAGGGTAGAGATAGGAAACCTATTGGATAACTTCAAAAATGATATCCTAAGTACAATAGGTTCACATTTGGACACCCTAAATATTAAGAAGAAACATGAGGAGGAGAATGCAACAATGTGCATTTTTTGTCCAAGGTGCGGGAGGAAGCATTCCTCAAGGGAGTGCCCATTAGACAACATTTCAGTTTGTGGCTTCTGTACTGAAGACCACCCAATTGAAAAATTTGCATCACTTCCCAATTTATCCATTTACATAAGTGGGGATTCTTTGGAATCTTCTTATGCACCTAGAAGGCCATGGAATCCTAGGAGTCATCCTACATACCAGGATATAGCACCTCAAGTTCCACCTTATTATCAACAAACACAATAGTGGAACTCACCAAATTGGAAAAGTTGGTCTCCATAGTATGATTCACACCACCCTTGGCTACAAGGATGGAGAGGAGGGAATACCCAAGGAAACACTCAGGCTCTACCTGTTCCTATGCCCACTCATCCTTACCCATAATTTCCATCGAACATCCAACAAATTTTTCCTGGTTTTGTTCCCCCACCTTTACCTCCTATTCCATAATAACCCCAACAATACCAGATTACAAGCTCCCCAAGACAAACATTATTACCAGCACAACCAGTGCCTAACCCGAATAACAAATCAACTCAACCTCTTCACAATGTTGAGCTACAAACCTTCCCGACATATGTTATTTCTCTTGTTCCATTACATGAGATTCAGCTAAGGTCAGGAAACGTTATGGATAGACAAAGGCCTTCATTAGTCATCCAGGAAGAAGAAGAAGATGAAACTCCCAAACAACTTATGGGTGACACTAAGTGGGAAGGTGTTATCATTCCTAAAGACCAGGAACATAAGCTCCCCCAAAGTGAACCTTCATAGATTACAAAATCCCCTCCTTATCCAAAAAGATTAGAAATTGAGAAACCAATGATTCGACCAAAATTTGACATTTTAAATGAATTAAAGAATATTTTTTTCAAAATTCCCCTGTTACAAGTCATAAAGGATATTCCAATTTACAGTAGGGTGGTCAAAGAATTGTGCATCAAGAAACAAGGTAGGAAAAATAAATATCCTCCAACAATACATTTGATAGGAGAATTGTCTGCTTACATATCAGAGTAGCCTAGGGTCACAAAGTATGAAAACCCAGGGAACCCCATAGTAACAATAACCATTAATAAGGTTCACATTGGAAACAATATCATAGACCCAGGGGAAACCATTAATTTTACGATTATTAATACCTTGGAGGAATTACAGTTAAAACCCCTTCTTAGACGTACCCCAACTATTTTGGAATTAGCAGATAAGACAAAAGTTATACCTGAAGGAATCTTGGATGATATCATAGTTACATTAGCATCATGGGAATATACAGTAGAATTTATTTTCATTCATTAAAAGGATCCTACTAAAGGGAATCTCGTTATCTTTGGAATACCTTGGTTGGCCACAACCAATGCATTTATTGGCTATAGAGAAGGTGAAATGATCATCTCTAATGGATTTTCTATACAGAAGCTTACCATATACCCACCAACTCAACCTATTATGGAGAATCTATGGTGGCTTGAATGTCCATATGAGAATGAGAACTGGGAATAACCTGTGTTATCGAGTGATCATTCCTAGGCACTTCAGAAGAAAACAATGAAAAATGTGCTAAATCAATTTATTTCTGCTATCACGTGTGTTGATTTTCCACAATCTTTTCCCCAATTTGAGTACATGTTTGGTGAAGAATTTCAAGAACAGTTGGACCCATCAAATTTGTCTTCGACATCTTTTATTTTTGAGATAGATGAATCTACCACATCTTATACCATGCCTTATGAGATTACTCCTGGGAAATTCCTACATATAAATTCTGGACTAGATGCAGATCAACAAGAACAGTTAGTAAATGTCCTTAAAGACCAATCACAGGCACTATCTCAGGAATGTAACAATATGAAGAGTATACACCTCGAAACATGAATTCATCACATATATACCCACACAGAAGTAACACCTGTTAGGAAACCTAGAGAAGGATGAATACGACACTAAAGGATATAGTAAAAGAAGAAATACATAAGCTATCGAATGTCAGTTTTATTTATCCAATCTTTGATAGTAAATGGGTATCCATGCTTGTAGTGGTTCCAAAGAAAGTAACCACAAAATGGAGAATTTGTGTCGACTTCTAGGAACTTAATAAGGCCACTCTTCAAAATTATTTTCCTCTTCCCTTCATTGACCAAGTCTTGGATACCTTTGTTGGAAAATGTTTAACAGGCAACATATGCTTGTCATTGATGGAAAGTACAGCAGTGATGATGGCTTGAGTACAGCAGCGATGATCAACAGGAAAATAGAAGATAAGTCCAGGAAGATCGAATGATCGAAGGCAACGCAACATTGACAAAATTATCGAAGGCCCGAGAAGTATTTCTGATCGTTGGATCTCATTCAAAATTCCTGAAAGAACGAGGGCCGCCAGATCAGAATATAGACAAGAAGAGCGCTGAACATGAGGACAAATATCAGACATTAGATCTGAGCACAGGGTCCGACCACCGATGGATCGAGGAGGACCTTCACATTCTTTAAAGTGCAATGAGTAGAGGGCTCACAAAATCCCGAAAGAAGGAGGACCATCCATCTTCAGATAGGACACGTGGGGATAGATCGTCAGTTCGCTGAATGGAGAGTCAAAGGAATGATGTTCCCTAACCTCTCGAAATCACGATATCTGAAATCACGATCTAATCTCAGCCATCAAATTAAGGTTGAATCTGGACTGTTGATTCCAGTCCATGTCGGAGTTTCAGGGATCGAGAGTTGGAGATGTCAAGTAATATCATCCACAGAAATCGCGATTTCGCGATATGTGAAATCATGAATTAATCACAGCCATTGAATAAAGGTCTTATCTGGACCGTTGATCTTAGTACATTTCTGAGTTTTGCGGATTGAGAGTTGAAGAGGTCAAAGAATAATAACCACAGGAATCCCAAAATCGCGATATGTGATATTGCGATTTAATCGCAGCCGTCAGATCAAGATGTGATCTGGACCATTGATCCGACTCATGTCAGCATACCACGTCAGCTAGGAACACGTGGAACAACCAGGTAATGAAAAGTGTTAGACTGATTCAACATTTCAGGCACATGTAAGTCATGAATCAGAGTGACACGTGGCAGTATTCAACACGTGTCAATCCACGTGTGACGTCAACAAATTTACACCACATAACAGTTTCGGTAATTGGGAGATGGATAGATGTCAGAGGACAAGGAGGGGCTAAAGGGAATGAGCCTTGGCACATGGTCAGGTCGAGAACAGAAGGCAGGTGGGGAGGAGAACGATACAAAAGGTGACACAACAGGAATGGGGCCCGTCCTTGATACCCCACCATTCCAGACCCCCCCCGCTTTAATTAAAGGAAGAATGGCAAAGGGGGTATAGAATCACTTGAGCGTCATTGATCTAGGTGCTCTAATCCTGGCCGCTTGAGAGATGTGCACCCAATTCTGCCCCCCCCTCCCCCTCTGCTTAAAGATGGAATGGCAGGGGGGCTCCGGAATCCAATCCCGACCGTAGATCTGCGAACACAGATTCTGGCCGTCCAGATTTGCTTGCTGCATATCCAACGGGGCAGATGAATTTGAACAAGATCGAAGGGCTACTGATGCACGATGTAGTGAAACTGCCAGAAACCATTGATGACGTCTACTAGAGAATTCGAAGAGACCTCTATGTGATCGCCAGAGGAGATGAAGAGTCTCCAAGCTTCGTCCAGTGAAGGAAGACTATT
>JZKD02S2424420.1:291623-305144 GCA_000966675.3 Picea glauca | reverse complement strand
TCCTCCAGATTTCAGGGTTTGAAATGTTACATAAAAAAATTTATAGCGAAAATTCTGCAATGACTCAATTCAGGATGATTCCAGAACCCTATCTTAAAAAGGTTGTATCTCCGAACGTATAAGGCCCCAGGAGATAAAATTTTAACCCAACGTACCATGATCAGTCTATTAAATATCCTAGAAGAGGGTACTTCTAAATCATTGTAGAAGAAAAGTTATAGCGAAAATTCCACGGTGTCTCAGATGTAGCAGCAAAACCCCAAGACCTTGAGCTCTGATACCATATGTTAAGAACCTAATATCAATATAGCATAGAAAAACCTCAGAATAAGTACTCAATGCCTTGAAAAAGAGATAATTTCAGATAATAAGCCTCTTTGAGGGGTCAACCTCCTTTTACCCCACATAAATGTTCAAGTACAAGATGATTCCAAATGAAAATGTCTCATTGGTATATATAGGAGACTAGGAGGTATAGTTACAACTAATGGAATAAATCCGACATAAATAAAATAACATTACTAATATAATATGCCCCAATTAAGGGGTAATGAGCAAATATTAGGGCTTAACAATATGGGCGATTTTATAGTATATGGTAATACTTATCAAGAATCCATAGATAATATAAATAAATTCCTTATCAGATGTCAAGAAATGAATCTACCCTTAAGTCATGAAAAATGTAAAATGTTATTGACTGAAGGACTAGTCTTAGGGTATCACGTTTCATATGAAGGGATTAGAGTGGATCCTTATAATATTGAGGTAATCGTCAAACTTCCACCTCCAAAGACTCAAAAAGAGGTAAGAAGTTTTCTTGGACATGTCAGATACTACCAATGATTTATTGATAATTTTACAAAGATTGTTGCACCCATGTTTGGATTTCTTACAAAAGATGTTGATTTTATTTGGACTGACCAGTGTCAAAACACCTTTGAAACTCTAAAAGATAAATTATCTGTGGCACCAGTTCTTAGGGGACCCAATTGGGCCCTTTCATTTCACATATCCACTTATGCCTCTGATACTACAATAGGAGGAGTATCAGGACAAAAAGAATACCAACAGTGCTATGTCATTTACTTTGTGAGTAATAACTTGTCTGCTATCGAGTTAAACTATACAGTTACTGAAAAGGAATTCTTTCCAGTTGTCCATGCCATCAATAAATTTTTCCATTGTATCACAGGATATGAGGTATTTGTACATACAGATCACTCTATCATTGGATTTCTCATGAATAAACCCATTACCAATGGATGAGTAACTAGGTGGCTCCTTTTATTACAAGAGTTCAATATCACCGTCCTTGACTGACCTGGAAAAGAGAACTTAGTAGTTGATTTTAATTCACACATTAATCATGAGGGTGATAGTATTCCTTTTGACAATATTTTTCCAGATGAGCATCTCTTTTCCATCTTCATAAATGTTGAGATTCAACAAGAAGATCCTAGTGAAAATTATGCACCTACACTAGGATGGATCCTTAGGATATTTTTAGGTGGAAGTCTATTTTTATATGATGAGAAAATTATATTTATAGATGATGTCTATTTATAGATGGTGAGCGAATTCTATTTATAAATGTATGTTGACTATTATTGTTCCTTAATAATAGTTGGACAATAAATATTAATCTATTCTCAATGAGCACTTGGAAATAATTAACTGAAGTGGAAAATTAGTTAGCTATAGGAAATTCGAGTTCAAAGGTTGGTTGGTGGGACATGCAAGTCGAATTAGTTGCAACTGAGTGATTCGAAGTTGTAACAGAGTTGGATGTGTAGTTATGTGAGTTGTAAAGTAGTTTAACTCAGTTAAGTCAGTTAAGCTCAGTTTTACTAGTTGTAACTGAACTTACACTAGTCAGAGATCAGTGAATTAATTATTAATTAATTCACAATCAGTGGTCTCACATGCAAATGAAGATTTACCACTGTTAACTACATGCATGTCAGATGTAGTGGAGACCCAGTTGAAATGAAGGTGAAAGGGACAGTTTGACTATCAATTGTGACTTTAGTGGGTGCACTCATGCAACCACAGATGAATTGGATGTACCCATGAGGATTTCATAGCCTAGAAAAGAGGAATTTTAGTCATTGCAGGGATTTGTCACATGAATTGGCAATTTTTGTAAATTGGCACATGAATTTGTCAATTTTTGTATGACAGTGTGAGACGATTGTATATTGTACTGAGAGCTCTTGGATTAGAGTTTTGTATGAGATTATTTCATGATCCATGATATATACATAATATATGATAGTGGGGTTTTTAGCTTTATGATTTCCAGGTAAAAGCATCTGTGTTATGTGTGATTGATCTTTCTTCTTGATATTGCAATTGGCGATCATGTTTTAAATTCCACAAGAATTTTTGTATAAGAGATTATGTATTTAACAGTGGAATATAATTGTTAGATCAGGATAATCCAAGAAATACATAATTTGTATTGAAATTTCTACATGGTATCAGAGCGCAGAAGATTGCAGAAGCTGAGTTTGTGATTGCATAGAATTCAAATTTCCAGAAAGACTTTATTGGTGCTACAACTGATTCAAGATCGAAATGGATTTCAATGGCTTGAGGTTAGAATATGCACTCGAGGGAAGCTCGAACTACATTTCTTGGAAGGAAAGAATGGAGGCAGTACTCGAAGACAATGGATTGAAGGAATTCATTGAAAAAGATGTTCCTAAGCCAGATGTTGTAGACACTGCAAATCTTGATGCATGGAAAAAGAAAGTTGCAAAGGCGAGGAGGACCCTATTGGAGGGAGTATGAGATCACATTTTCTCAAGCCTCCATTGGAAATTCAAACCATATTCAATGTGGATTACTTTGACGGATCTATTCCAAAACAACAACGACCATAGGAAAATGGCGCTCAAAGATAAACTCAGGAAGATCAAGATGGAGAAGGACGACTCCATTCCAAAATATCTCACAAAGTTTGTCCAATTTCAGGATGAGCTGGGGATTGTGGGAATAATAGTCGCCGATGATGATTTGGTGAGCTTGTCTCTCCTAGGACTTCTCAAGAATTGGCACAGTTATCAAGACTTTGTCAATGGAAGGGAAAAATTTCCAAATTGGGAACAACTATGGTCGGATCTAGCGGAGGAGGAGTTTAGGAGGAACACCAGAGATGGCTCTTCATCAAAGCATGATGATGAAGAGGATTGTGCTTTGGATGACAAGGAAAGGAAAGGGAAGGGGAATAAATTCCATTCAAAATATGAGTCTAAAGGAAAGAAGCTGGATTTGTCCAGAGTGAAGTGTTTTCACTATCACGAACATGGGCATCTTGCTACTAACTGTCAACAGAAGAAGAAGAAGACGAAGGCTACTTTAGCTACAACTGGTGAGGCCCTTGCCTTGCAATTTGAACTTGACTTCCCCTTGATTGCATGCATGGTGTCAAGTGCATTGGGATAGGTTTGGTATTTGGATAGTGGCTCTTCCTTCCACATGACAGGAGATAAGGATCTTTTTAGTGACTTGGAGGAGAAAGATCTCCAATTGCATATAGATATGGGCGATGATGGACGATACAATGTGACTAGAATTGGTACCATTACCTTTTAGAGGGAGTCATGTAAACCATTTCAATTGAAATATGTTATGCATGTTCCAGGACTGGAGAAAAACTTGGTCTCAGTCGCAATGTTGGAGGACAGAGGCTATGCCGTTGTTTTTAGCGATGGAAAAGATTTCCTGTGACATAAAACAATGGGTCAAGTCAATAAGATAGGGATTTAGGTTAAGAATATATACAAGTTGGAGGTAGATGGCTACGCTGCCATGATGGGAAAGGTAGAAAAAGTGGCGAGTCAGGATGAGGGTGAATTATGGCATAGGCAATTGGGCTATCTTCATCATGGAGCCTTGAAAACCATGCAGCAAATATCTACTAGACTTCCAATGGGAACACTTTCTCAGTTAGATCAGTGCAAGGGTTGCACCATGGGGAAGTATGTAAAGTCCACCTTTCATGAAAAGGAGAACCATGCTTTGGTGATCCTGTAGAGAGTTCACACAGACATGTGTGGACCATTCTCAGTTGCTTCAACAACAAAACATAAGTATTATGTTATTTTTGTTGATGACTTTTCTTGTAAATGTTGTATCTTTTTCATGTAGAAGAAGGATCAAACATTCTCAAAGTTTTGTGAGTTTAAAGCATTGGTGCAGAAAGAGTCGGGGAAGCAAGGGAAAGCTCTGAGGAGCGATAATGGTGGAGAATACATCTCTAATGAATTCAAATACTTATGCAACAAAGAAATAATTCGAAGAGAACTCATAGTGCCTCATAACCCATAGAAAAATGGGGTCTTGGAGACGAAGAACAGAATGTTCGTGGGTGCAGCATGAGTGATGTTGCATGATCAGGGCTTACCAATGCATTTTTGGGTGGAAGCATGCAACACTACAGTTTATCTGCAAAACCATTGTCCTCATAGAGTACTTGGCATTAGTACACCTAAAGAAGCTTTCACTGGTAAGAAACTTGATGTTTCTCATTTTAAGATTTTTGGCTCATCTATTTATTTGCATGTGACCAAGGACGCCAGGAATAAGCTGGAGTCGACTGTTGAATTTGGGATATTTGTGGGGTACACAGAAACACTCCATAATTTTCGTGTGTATTTTCCTAACAGTAAGATGACTGTTATGTGATGGGATATAAAATTCGATGAGGGGAAAGCCATTCGGTTGTCGCTTGAGAGGCAGTTAGACTTGCATGCAGATGAGGAACTGCTAGTTCCCAAAGATGAGTCTCAAGATGTGGATTAGCCACATGAGGAAGTTCATGGATTGGAGAAAGCCACTCATGCAGAGCCATCCATCAGAAATGGTAGAAAGCACACCATGGAAGATGATATATTAAGAATAGATGTTGCACAGAATATATGAGCCCTTACTTCACAGTGCAGATAGAGACAGTCTCCTGATCAATTTACTATATACATGGATCTCATGAGAAAATGTATTGTGACTGAACCATCTTCCTTTCAGGAAGCAATGCAGGAGCCCACATGGGTAGATGAAATTGTGGAGGATCATGACTCCATTATCAAAAACAGTGCATGGGAAATTGTCCCAAGACTGGTCAAAAAATTAGTGGTAGGTTCGAGATGGATCTACAATGTAAATCAAGCTGCTGATGGGAGTGTGGAGAAATAAAAGGCCAGATTTGTGGCTCAGGGCTTCTCATAGATCGAGGGGATCGATTATGATGAGACCTTTGCACCTGTCACAAGGTACTCTTCCATAAGATTCATCTTTGAAGACTTAGCGCATATGGGTTGGCGCATTCATCAGATGGATGTAAAAATTGTGTTTCTCAATGGGATCATTGAGGAAGAAGTGTACATAGAGAAGCTTGAAGGATTTTAGATCTTCAGTAGCGAGTTGCATGTGTGCTAACTCACAAGAGAGTTGTATGGGTTGAAGCAAGCACCCCATGCTTGGTACACTCAGATAGACAACTATTTCACCGGACTGGGCTTCACCAAAAGTGAAGCAGATGCAAACCTATACCAAATTGTGGTGGAGGGTAAGCTTTTAATCATTGTTCTTTATGTTGATAATTTAATATTGACTGGTGATGAGAAGCTAATACACTCATGCAAGGAGGATCTTGCAAAGGAGTTCGAGATGAAGGATATGAGTCTCCTTCATTATTTCCTTGGATTGGAAATATGGCAGTGAGATGGTGAACTTATTGTGTCTCAAGGAAAGCATGCAAGGGAGATACTGGGTAAGTTTCACATGGAGGGTTGCAAACCCATGGATACTCCTCTTCCAGGAAACTAGAAGAAAGAGGATGCTACTTTTGGAGAGGTAGTGGATGCTACTGTCTATCGATAGTTAGTGGGTTCACTAATGTATCTAGTGAACACAAGACCACACATTTTCTATGCGGTTAAACAGAAAAGTCAAGCGATGTTTAAGCTTACCAAGATCATTTGGAAGGCAGGTAAGCATGTCCTAAGATACCTGAGGGGCACATTTGAGTATGGATTATGGTACAGACAGACAAATGAGGTGAATTTTCATGGCTTCACGGATGCAGATTGGGCGGGCAGCCCAGCAAACAGAAAGAGCACATCAAGGGGGATCTTTAGTATCAGATCTATAGTTGTTTCTTGGTAAAATAGGAAGCAGAGATCCATGGCACTCAATTCAATGGAAGAATAATACATGGCAGTGATTCAAGATGCATGTGAGGCTATCTGGATGAAAAAGATCTTGGTTGGTTTGTTTGGTTCTCATTTATATCCGACAGTGATTCATTGTGATAATTAGATTTGCATTAAACTCTCGATTAATCCTGTGTTTCATAAGAATATAGATATCCGGTATCATCATATCAGATATTATGTGCAACAAAAGATCATGTTGCTTCAGTACATTCCTATGAAAGATTAGGATGCATACATTCCAACGAAGGTGCTCACTAGGAGAAAATTTGAATACCATAGAGACATGATCGGGGTGAAGGATAATCCCTTTCTTGTTGAGAGGGAGTGTTGAGATTCAACAAGAAGATCCTAGTGAAAATTATGCACCTGCACTAGGATGGAGCCTCGGGCTATTTTTAGGTGGAACTCTATTTTTAGATGATGTCTATTTATAGATGGTGAGCAAATTCTATTTATAGATGTATGTCGACTATTATTATCCCTTAATAATAGTTGGACAATAAATATTAATCTATTCTCAATGAGCACTTGGAAATAATTAACTGAAGTGGAAAATCAGTTAGCTATAGGAAATTCGAGTTCAAAGGTTGGTTGGTGGGACATGCAAGACGAATTAGTTGCAACTGAGTGATTCGAATTTGTAACAGATTTGGATGTGTAGTTATGTGAGTTATAAAGTAGTTTAACTCAGTTAAGTGAGTTAAGATAAGTTGTACTAGTTGTAACTAAACTTACACTAGTGAGAGATCAGTGAATTAATTATTAATTAATTCACAATCAGTGGTATCACATGCAACTAAATATTTACCACTATTAACTACATGCATGTCAGATCCAGTGGAGACCTAGTTGAGATGAAGGTGAAAGGGACAGTTTGACTATCAGTTGTGACTTTAGTGGGTGCACTCATGGAACCACACACACATTGGATGTGTCCATGAGGATTTTGCAGCCTAGGCAAGAGGAATTTCATTCATTTCATGGATTTCCATCAGGAGGGATTGCACAGAGGAGGTAGGTTGTCTGGAAGCAGTAAATTGGCACATGAATTTGTCAACTTTTGTATGACAGCGTGAGATGATTGTATATTGTACTGAGAGGTATTGGATTAGAGTTTTGTATGAGATTGTTTCATGATCCATGATATATACATAATATATGATATTGGGGTTTTTAGCTTTATGATTTCATGGTAAAAACATATGTGTTATGTGTGATTGATCTTTCTTCTTGATATTGCAATTGGCGATCGTGTTTTAAATTCCGCAAGAATTTTTGTAGAAGCGATTTTGTATTTAATAGTGGAATATAATTGTTATATCAGGAGAATCTAGGCAGTACATAATTTGTATTGAAATTTCTACAGTAAATACCCCATGGTTTGCATACATGGCAAATTATTTGGTTACTAGAAAGTTACCATCTCATTTGTCACCTCATGAAAAGCGTCGAATTGTAATGCAAAGTGCTAATTACTCCTGGGTTGGCCATGAAATTTTTCATACTAGACAAGAATTGATTATTTGTAGATGTGTCTGAGAAGATGAGATACCATAAATCCTACAAAGTTGTCATGATGGACCATGTGGTGGACATTTTTCCGACAAACGTACAACATATAAGGTGTTACATTTAGGTTACTATTGGCCTATCATTTTTAAGGATGCTTCCAAATATGTGAGAAGTTGCGATAGCTGTCAATGGATAGGAAGGCCCACATCAGTTGATGGAATTCCCTTACGTGCCCAAGTTATGATAAAACCTTTTGAGAAATGGGCCCTTGATTTTGTAGGACCAATTTCACCCATGTCTTGTAAGAAGAATTATATTCTGGTTTGTATAGATTATGTCACCAAGTGGGTAGAGGAAAAATCCTTGTTTAGGGCTACTAAAAAATATGTTGTTGAATTAATTTATGAAGACATATTTACCCTCTTTGGTGTTCCTCATGAAATTGTTACAGACTAGGGAACACAATTCACTTCCAAGCTGATGAAGGAATTAACGGAAAAATATGGGATCAAGCATTTTAAGTCTTCTCCATATCACCTGCAAGCTAATGGTCAAATAGAGTCAACAAACAAAGTTTTGGAAACTATCTTAACCAAAAATGTCCAATTACACCATCGAGATTGGGCTGATAGACTTCCAGAGGCTTTGTGGGCATATCTTACCACCTGGAGAAACACCACTGGGCATACCCCATACGAACTAGTTTATGGAAAAAACGTACTTCTACCAATTGAATTCCAAGTAAGGACTTTATGTATTGTTTCACAATTGGTATTATACCTATACAAGGCACAAAAAAAACGATCCCTACAATTGAATGAATTGGATGAGATTAGACAAGATGCTATCCAATGGAAAATTTTAGTTCAAAACCAAAGGAGCAAGTGGCATGAAAAATTTATTAAGAAAAAATAATTTCAACCTCGTGATTGGGATTTGTTGTTTGATTCCCGATTCAAAAATTTTAAAGTAAAACTTACCACTTTATGGTTGGGTCCTTATGAGTTAGTCACTGTGTATGATAATGGAGTTGTTAAGATAAAAACAATTGATGATGGACAAGTCTCTTTCGTAGTGAATGGAGACCGAATTAAAATTTACCATAGACCCATTTCCAAAGAATATTTTCTATAGGTCATGTCAATTGACAAGGCATTGGAATTGGTGGATGGGGAAGTTTCTTCTCCCTCCCCCTGTTCTTGAATTTTTTTCTGAATTCTGATTGTACATATGTAAATAATTTAAAGTGTGTTTTTGTTCATAAACAATTTTAGAGATATTTTCATGTATGTATTTCACCACAAGTGGAAAACTTCAAGAAGATAAAAAGGGATGTATTTTACTTCAGAAGAAGATGTTTCTATATTTGGACTCTGTTTTTTGCTTAAGCATCAAATGAATAATGAATTTTTATTATTATTAGAAATTGCTTGTTGTAAATTAGCCATTTTTACAAGATTTCTATCTTCATTTCTCTCAAGGCATATTTAATGTCAGTTTCTCATAACGCCCACCAATAGAGGATATAAGGAAGTGACACCTTGTCTTATCAAACCTAGAGCTTACTCGTACAATTTCCCCAAGAACCCTGAGTGGGCGAGTAAAGTGTCTTTATAAAAGAGTAGCAAGAAGGTCTAATTAGTGGTTAGCCATGGAAACATCAGTATAAATTTAAAAAAGAAGAAAGTGATTAGGGCCTGAAGATACCTTTCTGTTCTTTTCCAATGGTACCATCCACTACACACTAAAAATTATTGACTATACCATATCTTTAGATAGGCTACGTCCACTTAAGTATCCATTACATCAAGACAATATATAAGGAATACATAACAAAGAGTCATCCTCTAACTTAAATACCATCCCAGTCCAAAATAAAAAATTTCAGAACTGTCTCCCCATCTTCTTTCAAAAATAAATCTTTTTACAAAAATCTTAAAAGATGGTGGACCAGTCCCTGTTGTAAAAGGGTGTAAGAGGTTAACCCGTCGAGATACTGAACAAGTCTGTTGGCAGCGGGTACTGGCCTATGGTATGACTAGGTAAACCCATCAGAGTACTGAACAGGCTTGATGGCAGCGGGGAATTCTACTTAGAGAGGGTGATGATCTGACAAACAATAAATAAAATTCCTAAATATTGAAACTTGTCCTAATGTATGCCATTACTTGTAGGAAAATATGAAAATAAGTATGCATGGTTAAGCAAAGGTCAATGAACTCCATCAATATACCATTGGAAACTAACTTTAAGACAATCCTAAGACTCTCTCACCTACCTGTTCTTAACTATACATAGGATGTTTTGTCCTACAGGTGGGGCCATATTTTAACCATCTTGTCAGATTAATATGTGAAATTTATCTCTGCACTTGGAAAACTATAAATCTTAGGCTATTGGGAGAATTGACTGGTTCCCTATATATTTGATTGTTTGGTGTCACAATACTTAGGAGTGGGGGAGGGGTTTCCTGAGATGACAAATGATAAACACTGCCATCTATATTACAATCTATGAGAAGAGGAAGAAAAATCTCTGTCAAAAATTATGTCATATTGTTTCTATAATATCTTAGGCTATTATATCAGCAGTTGTTTGTATTGGTATGTTAAATTTTATACTGTTGACATCACTATGTGTGTTATAATCCTGATGTGCATTTTTATGTTTATATAATGGAAGACTTCTTAAATGGTTCCTTGTGACAATTATAGATCAATAACAAGTTGCTAAATGCTCATTATCGTCTGTATTACAAGCCTATGAAAAAAGGAACAAGTTGTTTTATATTTACAGATCGATGAAAAGGCAATAGACAATGAATAATCCTATTCGTACTCATCCTATCCATGCCCCATGCTCCTGTTCACCATTCTTGCAATAAATTGTCCAAGCTGAGTGCCATGTGTGAACATCCATTTATGATGGGATAATTTCCACTTGCATAGGAGGACCAGATGGAGTGCTATCTAGAGGACCAGATGGAGTGCCATCTGGAAGATTGGATGACATGCCATATGGAGGATTGGATGAGGTATGTATATATTGTAAATGATCATGATCGCATGAAGGTATGATCACTCGAATTAATTACAGATGTTTCAATGGTAAGTTAAATGAATTGAATGGTATATTTTTAAAAATCCATGTTGGTAATCAAATTAAACTTTTAAATGCATTTTATGATCAAATGTCCAAGTCAAAGACTTGGACATTGATCTAATTCTTACATGATTTCGTTTGCCTCAAAATTACACACCATTCAAATTCAAACACAAAGTAATTATGGTCACACATGGCGATCGTGTATGATGAATTCTCCCACAAATTCAACCATTTCCACCACAATTGCATTAAAAACTGGGTACTCTACCCCAATTGCCATTTCGCTCATCCTTTGTTTACTATGTCTCACTCACCCTCTGCCCGATTTATTTCTCCTACTCATTCCTCGCTCTGTAACCATGCCCAACTGCTATGAACCATCCTCCTACACCGAGCTACTAGCCATTCCAGAATTCACAACGTGTAGAGAGATATTCCTCTGCACGAGGTGGCGACCATTCCTGGCCAGTCTGCAAGGCCACAATGATGGAATCTCTCTCCAATTCTCTCTTTGGTTCGATGGGAGACTGGCTCGTGTAGGGTCTCTAGTCTTCTTGGTCTCTAAGGAATCTATTGTCTCAGTGATGAAATTTCCACAAGTTGGGGATCGGTGGTTCAAACACCATCGATTTCCATGTCCAAGATATAACAGAGTGTTCAAGCCTAAATTTCAAAATGTCTTTGGAGCCAAAGGGTATTCAAAAGAATGGATCAAAGACGAATTGATTAACCCCTTGATCTTAATTACCAGGCTCATCAGTTGTGAAGGTAGGTACTCTATTTTTAAAGCTTGTCATTTTCATCTGTTAGCCCATTTTCAATTCAATAAACCCCTGAAGTTTCCTTTCTACTTCCTAAAAATCCTTGAGAAAATGTCTTCCCGGGTCTGTATAACTTTGGCCAACCATCACAATAGTTTATTCCACTATGGCATCATTAAATTTCTTGTTATATTTGAATTGACAAAACAGAGTAAGACATGGGAAGATTTCCTCTCCCAATTCTTGAATCCCCATATCACAGTTAAGACAAGAAAGAGATCGATTGATTCAGGAGCTGTCACCCCACATAATCCTCATTATCCAAAAACTCTAAAACCTACAGTCAAACTGTTTCCCTATCTGATAAAAAGGCCAAGAAAATTATTGATGCTCGTGCAGCCTCATATGGTAAGAAAATTAAAAAGATTGTCGATAATTCCCCATTGCCTTCAACACCTATTGATTCTAAACCTAACAAGATGCAAGATGCATTCTATCAAGATTTTCCTTCGGTTCCTACAAAGGGGAGATGAGCTAATCGATTCAAGGGGAAATCCTTTCGAAGAAGCACTGGAGGTATGAGTGGCAAGCCCAATATAAAATCTCCAAGCACTTTGGATTCTATTCAATTCTCTTTCGATCATGAGAGCCCCCATAAAATACTCATAGAAGTTTTTGTAGAGGATTCTAAGCTCGATAAAGAGGTCAAATTTGAACCTATTACACCAAGTCTCCCTCAGAAAAAAATTGTTACTCCTTCCTCCCAGATACCTACACCATCTTCTAAAGTTGATATACCTTCTACATCTATAAAGGAGCCCAAGCCTTCTTCTCTTGAGCCATATGATCACACCCCAACTATTGATAAATTACAACAAGAAAATGCTCATTTTCTTGAACAATTGATAGAACGAGAAACTATGGATAGGCATTTGCATCATGACAATGTTGTCTTGTAAGAAAAAATAAACTCTCTTCAATGATTGGTTGATCAAATGATCACCATCAATCATAGTCTTAGGATGCAATTGAAACATCGCAAAAGGCCTAAGATAAAGTCCTCAGGGCATGAGGGAGAATCCTCTGAAGCCAAACCACCCCCTCCTTCATGAGTATAGTTATGTTGGGTGATCCATTTTTGTTTGCAGAGGGACCTGTAAATCCTTAGGCATGGGAGAAATGTTGGTTTGGTGTTTTGACTATTTTTCCAATGGCCAAATCCTTTTTTCATACGACAATTATATATTTGATGCTCTTATTTCGCCATTTTTAAAGATATTATCAAGATTTATGCATCGATTCTCCATGGAATCGCATGAGGTATGTATAATCATCGTTTTGCAATGGTTTTATGATTGATTCATCTTCAGTTGATTGATTATGATGATATAATGTTTTTTTTTCTTACAACAGTTCAAAATCACGATCCAGTCTTCCATCCAATCCCTTGTCCAAACCTTTGTCTGACACTCCATCTGACACTCAATCTAGCACTCGGAGAGTAAAGGAGATGGTGTTTAGCACATCAGTGGGATTTGATGGACGAATCAGGGACATGGGTTTTAAGCCCACTCGTGCCCTCCAGTTATGGAGCTCGATGCATTTAGAATTGGGTAGTTACAGCGGTCTCTAAATGGAGCACATGAAACTGTTAAGAAAATATGCCTTATGTTAAAATGGATTTAATGACATTACTATTTTTAGAGAGTGTCGACCCTTCCAATGGTCGACCTCTCAAGCTCTGTAATAATCCATAAATATTGTTGTTTATTCCACGAAGAAGAAATGAATTTTATTTTATACACATACATTATCTTCATTTTGTTATATACTTTGTTTTAATGATCAATGCCAGTGTTGTGTTAACTCAGTGACTGTGCTTTCCTGTTGAAGTATTTCCACGACCTTCTGGGGGGCCCACC
>JZKD02S2424420.1:269321-281094 GCA_000966675.3 Picea glauca | reverse complement strand
TCTAAGATCCTCTTACCACCTACCCCACCTCTGAAATCCCACCAAACCACTACCCAAAA
Source organism: Picea glauca (assembly GCA_000966675.3). Lineage (NCBI taxonomy): Eukaryota > Viridiplantae > Streptophyta > Pinopsida > Pinales > Pinaceae > Picea > Picea glauca. The sequence goes on along the minus strand of JZKD02S2424420.1, from coordinate 281,035 downwards.
CCACTCACCTCACTCCACTACCGTACCCTACTCCCACCTACCATATGTCCCATCCTACATACCTGTTACCCAATCAAATGAATCCCCGTGACCTTTAACTCCCCTTCATCACCCCACACTAGAAAGAACACCTCCAACACTCTGTAAAACCTTGTTTCATCACCCTGTAACGCCATTTTCTGATGTAGCATTGTTGACACCGAGCCAAAACAAGCTATCAAGCCAACCGCCACAACTGCTCACCGTCAACAGGTTCATTTTCCCCAGTTAATCACATATCCACCATTGATTTATCTTATATATGTATTAATCATGGCCCCCAAGGCCAAATCTGTTGATACATCTAAGAACTTGATCCTTCTCCCTCTCGTCGACCTGGACCATATACCCCTGGTGGATAAGGACTACAAGATCACAGAGCTGAGGTGTGAATTTTAATTCTTCGAATTGCACTCTTGGCTAAAGGATATTTTTCTGGACCAGAGTGATCAAATTGGACTCTGGGAGTCCAATTTACCTCTGTATAGGTTCCCACAGACCCACCATTTCCCTGAATTTTCCCTAAACTGCCAAGCTTGTTATTCGCTCGACCAAAGGGCCATTGCTTCCTCCTCTAGTGAAACATTTTTCACAATTACCCCTGAATCCATTGATCATATTCTGCAAATCCCAAGAAGCGACTCTGCAATCCCATTTTCCATTGAAGCCCTAAATGAACTGTACCAGAAGTGACCTCTACTAGAATCTCACCTTTCCCCAAAGAGCCGAAATTTTTGAGATTTTTCTACCAGAAGACACCCAATTTCCCAAGAAAAATCCCCCTTATTCATCCTCCATCTTCACTTTCAAGTCCAACTAGATCATATCCATTCTTTGCTACCTGTTAGGTTATTTTTTAGATGAATGGGTAGATGATCCTATTTTAGGTTTTCTATCTATATTTTCTATAGAAGACAGAGCCACAATTAAATTAAATTTCGGTCAGTTTTTGGCTAATAACATTCATGATCAACTTTTTAGGTTTGCAACAGAGGGAATGTTCAAATATTCCTCGGTCCTAGTGTATATATTCTTGTTTTTTGAATGAGACATGTTTCCATGTGCATTTCATAAATTAAACCAAGAAGGAAACCCATAGTCAGTGACCTCATGGACCTCATTAGTGAGGAAAAATTCCACTGAATTCAACTTCAAGGACTTCATAGACCAGTTCTATGACCCAGTTGTTTGCATGCTGAACAGTAGCACACAACCAATGATTAATAAAGAAATTCAGAGAATCCTTCACCTTTATGATCTTGCTAAGACAGGGGATTGGTATTTATACAAAAACCACACAGAGATAAGAGTGTCTGGGTGTGAGATGCCATCTTACAGATTTACAAAATATCTCCCTATGAGTATTTTTTCACTAGAATACATAAGGCATATGGTGAACTCAGATGACATCCACTTTGTTGTAACAAAGAAGAAACACCAACATAGAATCAAGACTCAAATTGGCCCTTTCATCTACAACAACAAATCAACAGGAGAAGAGGTAGATAACCTCTCGAAACATATGAGGTTTACTTAGAGTTACACATGGTCTTATGAGCCATTTGGTGTCATTTCCAAGCTCATAGTCAAACAAAGGAGAAATCCTTATGCTCACAGATAGAGGCCAAAAGTGGAGAAGTATATGACCAAATAGAATGGCAATCCTTATGCTCACACATAGAGGCCAGAAGTGGAGAAGTATATGACCAGATAGAATGGAAAGAAAACAAATTTCTATAAATAGAGGAACAACCTTCCCCTGTCACTACTTCACATACCAACACAGCTCAAAAGAAAATAGAGAATAGAGCAAGAAAGGAGGTTTCTCCTTCAGTCACAGAGGTATCATCTAAGGATTTCCAAGATTACATAAAAAGGGCCAAGACTAGTCATACGCCATATTTTCTCAAGGAAGGAGAAATGCAGTCCACCATAGTCATGGAGGAACCACACTCTTCAAACTATGCAGACAATCAGTTCATAATGTCTACATCATCATCTCAAAAAACAACAGACACTACTTTTTCAGCTGAATCAACTCATGAGAAAACATAGTCAAATATTTTTGACAAGTACAAACAAATCAAATAGAGAAATGAGCTCCTCAATAGCAGCACCTATGCTTAGTTCTGGAAGAAGACCTCCACTTCTCAATATAGGCTACTGTTAGCATTTGAAATAGAAAAAGGAAGAATGAAAATGGCATTCCTGCAAGAACAAGTTCCCCATCCTAAGACAACTACAAACTATAACACTGGCTTTGAGTTTGATGTAAAGGATGTCCATCTAGTGGACCAAATGGACATGCATAGGTAGACAATAGAGATGATATTCTCTACCTTGACCAACACCTCAATGACTACTTCAAAGTTGCAGGTGTCCCTAAACAACATTCAGTCCCAATTGAAGCTGGATAAAATACCTTCTTTGGCCAAGGAAAACAAAATCAAATCACTGGAAGAATTGGTGTTGAAGATTGGGTATGACCCAACAAATGTCAAGGAAGAAGAAGAATTATTGAAGAAGAAGAATTCTGATATAACATGTCTGAGAAATCAACTAAATCTTCCATCTACAAAAGATTCACAAGACAAAGAAGTGGCTGAGACTGAAGGCCACAAAGAAGAAATGTTGAAGCTTATCATGGAACATAATGCACAAATAAGAGAAACGGAAGAAGAAATGGATAAACTGATAAAGGAAAAGGATAAAAATGTGCATATGGCCATGATCCCACTGGAGGCAGTCCCTCTGATAGGAATTAGAACAACATAAGCATCTACATCAACAGAGATTCCATCAGCAATCCTAGTACAAGTTTCAGATGCATCTGAAAAAGTTGTAAATTCCATGGAGGACATGTCCATCCAAGGGGAAGAGATAAAAAAATTGCAGGAATAGGTAAAGAACTTGCAGGAGCTGAAGTCAATGTTCCAAGCCAGTCACCAAGAAGATATGCATAAGTCTCAAAGGCTTAGTCAACAATTACAACAACTACAAAAAGAGATTGTCATGGAAAAAACCTTAGCCCAAGCTAAGGAAAACATTTGTATGGATATCAACAAGTCAATGTCAGAAATCTAGCCATCCATACAGATTATTTTTTAACAACATGAATTAGTACAGAAGGCCAAGGAAGAAATTGAGATCATCAAAGAAGATCTAGGATAAATACCCACATAGGCCACTGAGCTCATCATATTTCTAAACTCTAAAAACAAGCAGGAGCTAGAAGAACTAGAAACTGAAGACATAACAGAGACCATCCTTGAGATCAAGAAGGTTCTAACCAAGAAAGGATTGATGTTGCAGCTAGAAGAAAAGTCTCAAGTGATGGACATAGGAGTGTAGATATTTTTCAGTAAGTTTGAAGTGCTACATAAGAAAGGTCTTCCTAGACTATTAGTAGTCAATGAAAAGCTGATCATTCTATCATATTACAAATAAAAAATGAGTGCAGTGGTAGAGGATAGTTCCAAGTTTGCAGGGATATAGGGAAGCATTAATGGTAAATCTTTCCTAGAGACATTACATTTGGACTTGAGTAGTCAGCATGAGATAAAACATATCTTCATCACTAAGCCTACTTTTACCAAGTATACTAAAATGGATGAGATATACAGGAAGTTACTCAAGATTTCTATCCATGGTAAAAAGAGATGGGAATATCTATGCGCCTTACTTGAGTAAAGATATTTTTGAGGTTCTAGTCAGCATGGAGCAGCTAGCCAAAGTCAAAGAGATAAGTCACCAACCACTTCCACCAAATCAACACTAAGGATCCGAACAAATCAACAAATCCCTGTATGCTGTATCTTAGAGATCTAATTAGTTAGATATTTCCTCCATAATATCCTAGTCATTTATGACAGGATATGATGCAAACAGTTTTATAAATACTTCTCTCTTCGAAGTATTGAAGGTTGATTTTTGCACCTAAGAGATATTGTGTAATTGTTTAAAGGATCGACCAGTAATAAAAAAAGGATTATTCATGGGATTCTTGTGTGAGATTGTTGGTGATGTCTTTCTATCATTTTCAAATGTTTTCTTATGCTCTATAATCATTTCATGTATTTCCAATTCTAATCATTAAAACAAAGTCAAAATAACATAATTTATCTTGTATACTCAGTCTCTGGTTTTTTAATGATCTGTATGTTTTCATCTGAAACTGAGTGAAGGAATTCTTAACTACTCCTCTGCTTAGTGGACCTTCCCCTCTTGTTCACTCTTATTCATCTCATTTAATATGAATAGATCCAAAAGTTTTACTACCCTTCCCTGTGAATAAAACCTTATAAAAATATGAATTTGATCCTCATCTTTAAGTACAGACCCCATAGCCCAATGGAAAATTAAGGATTCTTTCAGCAAATTATGACAAAAAAACAAACAAAATCAGAATTGTCATAACTATCCTAACATTTAAAACTTAAACAAATATAAATCTTATAGAGAGATCCCTCTCTGAAGCTAGTAGGGATAGATCCCAGCTTCCAAAGTGGTTTGGTAGTTACCTCTGTCAATTTCTTCTACAACCTCTTGAAATTACAGAGTCATAACATAGTGGCGAACATACCGGGGAACTGAACAAATTTTCCAACTTTATGAATTGTCTTCCCTAAGTAAGAAAAATTTATTTTTGAATAATCAAAGATCTAAATTTCAAGAGATAAATGTTCAGAGGTTGTAAAAATTTGTAAATAATTAATTAGGTTTTCAAGGTTTAAGTTCTAGCTCCAAAAAGAATTCATACCAGATCTCACCCTGATCCAGAACCTATAAAAGTAGTAGATAATCCTGAAAAAGTGATTAGAAAAAGAAGCTCAGCATAAAGTCAAGGGAGTAGTAGTCCTCCTCCTAGGGCCACCTCTCTTTGAGAGAAGGTTGTCACAATCCAAGACATCCAGTTTGATCTACATTTTGAGCATATCCTTTTTAGAACCCAATCTGATAGCTTTGTGGATGAAATACTTTTAGATAAATCTATCATCCAACCTAGAACCCCTGAAAGACACACTCCTGGATCAGATCTTGATCAGAAATTCCTTCAAAACTTTGAAAAGTTACAAGATCTAGCATCAGAATTTGATCAAGCTTTGCACAAAGCCTACAGCCAACAGTCTATTGAAATTTCTTCCCTAACCATCTCTGCATCTTCTATCAATCCCGAATCAGCTCATCATATATCTTCCATCCTTGCTTCTTCCACATCTTCCACCACTTCTTCAATAATTCTATAGGTTACTATCCAGCCTGCCACATGATTTCCTTCTATCCATCCTCCTCCACCAATAATGGCAACAAGATAAGATCCCCTTGTTTTGGCCACTCCTTTACACAATATTCCCTAGCATTATCAAACTAGGATTCCTCAGTTTGATAGCACTGGAAGTATGACTATACAACAACATGTTGACAAGATGAATGAATTCTTTGACCTGCAAGAAGTAGATGAGGAAGATGTCAAAATGAGGTTGTTTTCCCAAATCTTAACTAGTGAAGTTAATAAATGGTTCAAAACCTTACCAATTGCTAGCCTTAATGAAATTATTGCCTTTCACCAATCTTTTCTCAATAGATGGGAAGTTAAGAAAAATCCACTTCAAATATTATCTGAATATGAAAATATTAAAAGAAACCAAGGGGAAAGTGTACATGATTATTGCACTCGATTTAAAAATCTTTATAATGCAATTCCAGCAAACATTCAACCTCCTCAAGGCCTAACTTTGATCAAATTCCTTGATGGTTTTGATGCTGACATGTCTTATCAATTCAGAGAGAGAAACCCTGCAACTTTGGAAGCAATTCAAAAATGTGTTGTGAGTGTAGAGGCAAATCTATTGGCTAAGAGAGCTAGACAAAGAACAAAGAGGAGAGTAACTATCAAGGAAGAACCATCTACCTCTTATGTTGATGCTAAAATAGACTCCTTAGTAAGAACGATGGAAATAATGATGGAAAGACTAGATATCACTGATAGGAATCCACCAAGAGAAAATCAACCTGGTCCCCAAATCAAAAATCCTAATTTTAGGAGAAATCCACCCCAAATCATACAAAGAGAAAAGAGAGTCCCAGATCAACAGATTATATCTCCTTTCCAAGAAAATTATGTTGATGAAGGGGAAGAAACAATTGAGGGACTTGATGATGTTCACCTTAATCTTATGGGAATAAATGATAATGATTATATTCTTCTTACCCAAGAAGAACAAGATATTTTCCTTCTTTCACAAACTAAAGTTGATGAGGAAGAATCAGAACAAAAATCTTTTGAAAATGCAATAATGGAAGTTCATAGACAGTATAACTTGAGAAGTAAGAAGTCCAATGACAATCCAACCAAGAAATCTTTTGACTTTAAAAAGACAACAGATACACCTACCAAGAAAGTTTTTGATAGCACCCAAAAGAAAAATTCAGAGGTCCTAACCAAAATAATATATGACTTTGTATAAAAAAACAAATCAAACTGATTTTCCCTCCACTAGTCATCCCAAAGATACTTCACAGAAGAATGTTTTTGAGAAATCAGATCTCCCTAATCAAAATAAAACTTCAACCTCTTTCATCCAGGAAAGTGAATTGGAAAAGCTCAAAATACATATTCCTCTAACAGAGTTAATGAATAAGAATGCTTATAGATCACAACTAATCAAATATTTGAACATAGAGCCAAGAATGGGTACAGATATAATAAACATTGGTGATAATCAACCAGAGTTATTATTTGGGCCTGAATTTGATGAAAACCTAAAAGTGGTGTTGTACCTCATTTTTATGTTAGTTTAAATATTTATGACAAAACTTTGCACAATTCCATGCTAAACTCCGGTGATTCTCACAACCTTATGACTAAGGCTGTTATGGAGAAATTAGGACTTGATATCACTAGACCTTACAAGGATTTATATTCTTTTGATTCTAGTAGACTTAAATGCATAGGTCTTATCAAATATTTGTGTGTTACTTTAGCTCAAATTCCAGCCAAGAGCATGGTAATGGACATAGTTGTTGCAGACATACCTCCTAAGTATGGTATGTTATTGTACCTCTCATGGGGATCCAAGTTACAGGGTACCCTACAATTGGACATGTCTTATGCCACCATCCCATTATTTGGTCAGCATAGGAGATTATATAGGGACACACTGATGAAATACATGGTCATTAGTCAAGAGAAACCACATATTTATCCCTTATATTTTGTTCATTCTGACCTTGATTATTTTATTTTATATAATGATGGAGACATGGAAAGAAAAATTGCAAATCTAGAGGATGATGTTTATAACTTGGAGGAAAACAAAACAACCCATGAAGAAGAAAAAACAGTGATGATACAATCTGATGAACCAAAAGAACCTTTGTGGAGTTTAGAATTTGATGGTTCTGTTAGTAAGAAAGGATCAGGAGCTAGAGTGTGGGTTTCAAATTCAAAAACAATATATACAGAAACCCATTCCTACAAGTTGAATTTTCAGTGTACTAGTAATATAGCTAAGTATGAAGCCTTAATGCTATGTTTGCAATTGTTAAAAAGGCTTGGTGCTAAGATAATTTCAATAAGGGGTGATTCTAAACTAATAATAAAACAGATCAAAGGTGAATACTCTGCTAAACACCCGAGACTAAGAGAATAAAGAAATGTTGTTCTATATTTCTTCCAGTTCTTTACTAAATATGATTTGCAGTCCATTCCCAGAGACCAAAACATTATTGTTGATGGTCTGGCTACATCAACAACCACTTGTAAGATACCATTTCATCCAAACCGCCAGTAAACAGTTGAGGTGAAGTGCAGACCTGTTGTCCCAAACAATAGGAGGTATTGTCAAGTTTTTGGAAATGATGAACAAATTGAAGGTTTTCTGCAATCAAAAAATGAGTTTGAATGTGCCAATATTGATGTAGATATTGATGATGAAAAAGAAAGTGTAAATAAGATAGATTTAGAAGAAATAAATAAAAAAACAAGAAGATCTGGATTTTTTGCAATTAAAGGATAATATTTTTCCTAGAGGATTAGTCCCATTGGAAGAATTGTTTGATTTTGATGATGTAGCTAAAAAACCAAAAAATGAACCTACTAGAAAAGAAGTTGAAGAGTGTATCATAGGAACAGAAAAAGAAACAAAGATGATTAAACTATCAAAATCTTTACCTCCTGCTCAAAAAAGGAAATACATAGAATTGTTTAAAGAGTTTATAGACGTTTTTGCATGGAGCTATGAATATCTAAAATCCTATGATACTAGCATTATACAACACAAAATTCCCATGAAACAAGATCAAAATCCTTTCAAAAAAGAGCTTATGAGAATTAACCCAAAGTTGATGCCTCTAATTGAAATGGAAATTAAAAAGATGTATGATGCTAAAGTCATTGTCCCATTAATATTTTCTAAATGGGTGTCCAATTTAGTTCCAACCAGAAAGAAGAGTGAAGAAATCAGACTGTGTATTGATTTTAGAAACCTCAATAAAGTCTTTCTCAAAGACAACTATCCCTTGCCCAAAATGGACCATATTTTGTAGAAGGTAGTTGGATCTAGTAGAATTTCTCTGTTAGATGGTTTTTCTGGTTACAACCAAGTCTTAGTCCACCTTGATGATCAAGAGAAAACAACATTTACTACTCCTTGGGGCACTTTCATGTATGTGAAAATTCCTTTTGGTTTAATGAATGTTGGGACCACATTTCAGAGAGAAATGGATATTTCTTTTGTGGATGAACTTGGAAGATTCATCATTATATACCTCGATGACATAACTGTTTTTTCAAAAATAGATGAAGAACACTTACTCCACCTTAGAAGAGTTTTTGAAAAATGTAGGAGATTTGGAATTTCACTTAATCCAAAGAAAACATTGTTTAGTCTAGAAGAAGGTAAACTGTTAGGACACATCATATCCCAGGATGGGAATAAAATTGATGCCAGCAGAATTGAATCCATTCAAAAAATAGATCATCCTAGAAACATAAAAGAATTACAGTCTTTCATAGGCAAAATAAACTTTCTAAGAAGATTTATCCCTAACTTGGCAGAACTTCTTAGAAATATAAAAAATATGTTGAAAAAAGACACAAAAATAAAAGGACCATAGAATAAAAAAATTCCTTTGATCAGGTGAAACAATCCTTGACACAAGCCCCTGTGCTTATCATCCCTGATTACACAAAATATTTCCTCCTATTCTCTTTTTCCTCTGAGCATACCATTGTAGCAGTTCTTTTTCAGAAGAATAATGAAGTCCATGAACAACCTATTGCTTTCTTCAGTAAATACTTGAGAGATGTTGCATTGAATTATAACAACATGGAAAAGCAATATTTTTCTCTGGTGAAAGCAATCAAATATTTCAGAGTATATATTCTCCACTCACACATTATTGCTTATGTCCCAAATTTTGTGGTGAAAGATATTCTGACCCAAGACAATCCTAATGGAAAAAGGGGTAAATGGATTGTTGTTATTCTTGAATATGACATTGATATCAAACCAACCAATCTTATCAAGGGTCAAGGATTAGATAAATTGATGGCTAAGTCAAAATTTCACACTTTGGATATTAATTTTCTTGCTGTAGTTGATGAACAAGAAGAACAAGAGACTCCACAAGTTAAAGAGGTTTTCTCAACCTCTCTATGGTATGCAGACCTTATTTTTTTTACATCATTTACAAGCTCCTCCTGGTTTAACTAAAACTAAAGCTAGATGTTTGAAACTCAAAGCTTTGAAGTATTGTATTTTAAATGGAAATTTGTATTGGAAATATGCTGGAGGGATTCTACTAAACGATTTGTTGAAAGATGAGGATGAGAAAGCTTTGCAAGAATTCCATGAAGGAGACTATGGTGGACATCTGAATTGGAAGACCACTGCCAATTAAAATTCTAAGAGTTGGTTTCTACTGACCAAACTTTATTTGCATATTTCCACAAAAAAATGACCTCCTAACATAAATTCCAAATCTTTGAAGGAAAAAGGAATCTTCTGCCTTTACCCTTGAAACCAAAAAAAGTTGAATCTCCATTTAAACAATGGGGTTTGGATTTCGTTGGATAAATCCATCCACCCTCATCAGGCCAGTACAAGTGGATTTTCACAGCGACTGATTATTTCACCAAGTGTATTAAAGTTGTACCCACCAGGCAAGCTAATGATGTTGTGATCATTAAGTTTTTGGAAACTAACATTCTTTCTAGATTTGGATGTCCCAGTAAAATTATCACTGACAATGAAGTTGTTAAGCCCTAATATTGGCTCATTACCCCTTAATTGGGGCATATTAGATTAGTAATGTTATTTTATTTATGTATTCTTTATTCCATTAGTTGTAATTATACCTCCTAGTCTCCTATATATACCAAGGAGACATTTTCATTTGGAATCATCTTGTACTTGAACATTTATGTAGGGCAAAAGGAGGTTTCCCCCTCGAAGAGGATTATTATATGAAATTATCTCTTTTTCAAGGCGTTGAGTACTTAGTCTGAGGTTTTTCTATGTTATATTGATATTTGGTTCTTAACATATGGTATCAAAGCTCAAGGTCTTGGGGTTTCACTGCGACATATGAGACACCATGGAATTTTCACTATAATTTTTTTTCTACAATGATTCAGAAGGAACGGATTGGAGGATATTTAGTAGAAAGATCAAGGTACGTTGGGTTAAAATTTTAGCTCCTGAGGCCTTATTATTTCGGAGATACAACCTTTTTAAGATAGGGTTCTGGAATCATCCTGAATTGAGTAATTGTGAAATTTTCGCTATACTTTTGTTTCTATAACATTTCATACCATGAAATTCGGAGGATATTATCCAAAATTAGTAAGCTATCTGTGGTAGAAATTTCAGCTTCTGGGTCATCTTAAATTTGTAGATACACCCTGTGGAAGATAGGGTATCTGACTAGTCCTAAGCAAGTGTTCCAGGTAAAACAATCATAAATTCTTCCTAGAGTATCCAAATTGAGTGAGACTAGTTGAATTTGATAGTGGATAACTCCTAGTAGTTCTGGTATGAGTTTCAAAATTTTATATCAATTATTTTGTGCGGGGCACACTATACAAGTGAGATCTTCTGGAAAGGCCAAAAATCAACAAGTTGTGGGGAAGTTACCATAAATTCCACTTGGCACATCCAAGTTTTATCAGACCTGGGGCATTGAAGAGAAGAAATATCAGAGACCTACAAAAAATAAAAGCTCATACTCAGAAGGGACGAAATTTTGGAGATACAATAAAAGGAATATTGTCTAAGCAGAACCACCTCAAAATCAAGGTTTAAAGTGATACTTGGCCAAAATGCCACCAAAAAAGGGAACTTCTACACCAAATCAGCCTCCAGAAAATTCTACTTGGACTCTTGATGAAGGTGAAGAAATGCGTAGGGACATAAATGAACTACAAAAGAAGATGGATTTAATGGAAGCTAAGTTGGATACTAAGATGGATTCAATGGAAGCTAAGTTGGATACAAAGATGGATGGTTTAAAAGGGGAGATCATGGAAGGATTAAAAAAATTCCTAATAGAGAGGACACCTGAAAGTGAAAATGTATCCCATGAAATTCATGATGAGGACACAAGGAAGGTGACTCAAGAATGGAGAAACTCCAACTTTGGGTTGAAGACCAACCACGTTCCTAAGATCGATA
>JZKD02S2424420.1:255555-265561 GCA_000966675.3 Picea glauca | reverse complement strand
TTTTCAAGGCATTGAGTACTTATTCTGAGGTTTTTCTATGCTATATTGATATTTGGTTCTTAACAGAAGAATCATTCAAATAAAAAAAGATGATAGAGTTTTGCAACAAGTATCAGATCACATTAGGAAACTCTATTGCCTATTACCCTTAGGGCAATGGATTAGTAGAGTCTTCAAATAAGAGTCTGGTCAAAATCATCAAGAAGTTGTTACAAGAAAAAAATAAATTATGGCACAATAAGTTGGTAAATGCACTATGGGCAGATGAACTTACTACAAAGAGGTCAATTGGTATGTCCCCATACTAGTTGGTCTATGGAAGGGATGTTTCCTTTCCTACTTATTTAGGTGTCCCTGTCATGAAATTACTACAGGAAGTACATGTTGAACCAAATGACATCCAGAGGATAATTAATCAGACTATATAGCTACAACAGTCCAGAGAAGAGGTATATAACCAAACTCAAGTGATTTAGGAAAATATAAAAAATATCTATGACAGAAGGACCAAGGCTGATGACTTCCAAATAGGAGACAAAGTACTGAAATGGGACTCAAGGAATGAAGAAAAGGGCGATCATGGAAAATTTGAGAATCTATGGAAAGGTCCATTCACAATACATGCCTATAGAGGAAGTGATGCATTTTGTATCAATGATATGGATGGAGCAGATCTGCCAGAGGACCTGTCAATGGCAGAATGCTCAAGCACTATGTTTCACAGGAATGAAATTTTTTCTCACTCATTTCATTGCAAATACCATTTTACTTTTTATGTCAGGTTTGGGTGACTTTTATCAATGGTTGAAGCCTGAAGAGAAGGCCCTAAGCCCCTAATCAGTTGTCACTAGATTTACATTTACAATAAGACTAATCAGAATGCAAAAAGTACAGGAGAAGAGGATTGAAGGAAACAGGTAGTTGGTTCTTGGCATCTCACAAGGAAAGCACCATCCCCAAGTGGAGGCACTGTTATAACCCTATATTTCATAGTATCACTTGGCGATTGAAAATTTCTTCCTCTAGTCATATTTCATTGTAAATAATATTTTATTCTCCAAATGATTTACAAAAAGAAAAGAAAAGAAAAAGAAAAAGGATAAAAATAGAAAAAATGAAAAGAGGGTATAAACAATAATAAAAGACAAAATAAAAAAAGAGAAAAATATAAAACCCCCCCAAAAAAAATTTGGTTTGAATCATATTGTATAATCATGATCAAACTCGTTGAATTTATGTTGATAGGTTAGAGAATAATTTTGGTCAAACAGTTTAAACTTGGCCAAATTAGGTAGGTTAGAGAATAAGTTTGGTCAAACAGTTTAATCTTGTCCAAATTAATTAGGTTAGAGTAATAATTAATCCAACAATCTAAGTTGGATTAATATTTTATATGCCTAGGTTAGTTGATAGTTTAGTGTTTTTGAGTTCATAAAAGTTGAAAGGGGATTGTCAAAACACCCTTTGTTTGAGTAAATTTGGGTATTTTTACCTTATGAAAATAAGACCATGGTGTGAAATTGAAAAAGGTAAGCTTAGCGCTACCCATCACATATTTGTATCCTAAGTTTACTAGTGGAAAATACATTTTTTCATATAGTGACTAATTTCCGCACAAGTTGTCAGTGACGACATCCATCAATGCCCAGATCGATGGTCCTCGGTGCATTTTGGAACCCCCCCCCCTAAACTTTTTGCCTTTAACGGTGGGGGGCATCCGAAAAGTCGTTTACCCTACACCAATCCCACCTAACATGGCACTCTCACAATGTTTCAGAGCCCCTTCTCTGAAATCCGCTTACCACCTACGCCCCCCTATGAAATCTAACCAAACCACTACCCAAAACCACTCACCTCACTCTGCCACCATACCCTACCCCCGCCTGCTATATGTCCCATCCTACATACCTGTTATCCAATCGAATCAATCCTCGTGACTGTTAAATGCCACTTCATCACCCCGTTCCATAACAGACACCTCCAACACTCTGTAAAACCATGTTTCATCACCCTGTAACACCATTTGTCGATGCAGACATTGTGGACACCACACCATAACAAGTTGTCAAGCCAACTGCCACAATTGGTCACTGTCAACAGGCACATTTTCCCTGGGTAATCATAGTTCTGCCATTGATTTTACTTAAATCTTTATTAATCATGGCCCCCAAGGCTAAATATGTTGATACATCTGAGAACCCGATCCTTCCCCCTCCTGTCGACCTGGACCATATACCCCTGGCGAATAAGGACTATAATATCACAGAGTCAAGGGGTGAATTTGACTTCTTCAAATTGCACTCTTGGCTAAAGGATATTTTTATGGACCAGAGCGATGAAATTGGACTCTGGGAGTCCAATTTACCTCTGTATATGTTTCCTCAAACCCACCATTTCCCTGAATTCGCCCTCAAATTCCAAGCTCGTTATTCGCCCGACCAAAGGGCCATTGTTTTCTCCTCTAGTGAAACCCTGTTGACAATTACCCCTGAATCCATTGATGAGATGTTGTAAATCCCAAGAAGTGACTCTGCAATCTCATTTTCCATTAAATCCCTAAACAACCTGTACCAGAAGCTCACCTTTCCCCAAAGAGCCTAGATTTTCGAGATTTTTCTGCTAGAAGACGCCCAATTGCCCAAGAAAAATCCCCATTCTTCATCCTCCATATTCATTGTCAAGGACAACCAGATCATATCCATTATTTTCTACCTTTTAGGTTATTTTTCATATGAATGGGTAGATGAGCCTATTTTAGGTTTTCTATCTATCTTTTCTATAGAATAAAGAGCCAAAATTAAATTTAATTTCGGTCAGTTTTTGGTTGATAACATTCATGATCATCTTTTCAGGTTTCCAACATAAGGAATTATTGAAGAAGAAGAATGTTGGTACAACATCTCTGAGAAAGACGTTGAAGCTTCCATATACAGAATATTCACAAGCCAAAGAAGTCATTGAGACTGAAGGCCACAAAGAAGAAATGTTGAAGCTTATCATGGAACATAATGCATAGATAAGAGAAATGGAAGCAGAAATGGATAAACTAATAAATGAAAAGGAAAAAAATGTGCAGATGGCCATGATCCCACTGGAAGCATTCCCTCTGACAGGAATTAGAACAGCAAAAGCATCTACATCAACAAAGATTCGATCAACAATCCCAGTACAAGTTTCAGATGCATCTGAGAAACTTGTAAAGTCCATGGAGGACATGCCCATCCAAGGGGAAGAGATCAGAAAATTGTAGGAAGAGGTAAAGAACTTGCAGGATCTAAAGTCAATGTTCCAAACCAGTCACCAAGCAAATATGCATAGGTCTCAAAGGCTTAGTAAAAAATTACAACAACCATAGAAAGCGACTGTCATGGAAAATACCTTAGCCCAAGATAAGGAAAAAAATTGGATGGATATCAGCAAGTCAATGTAAAAAAAATTGGCCATCAATACAGATCATTTTTTAAAAGCATGAATTATTACAAAAGGCCAATGAAGCAATTGCGGTCATCAAAGAATAGCTAGGAGAAAGACCCAAAGAGGCCACTGAACTCATCAGATTACTAAAATTAAAAAACAAGCAAGAGTTAGAAGAACTAGAAATTGAAGATAGAACAGAGACCATCCTTGAGATCAAGAAGGTTCTGACCAAGAAAGGATTGATGTCGCATCTAGAAGAAAAGGCTCAAGTGATGGACATAGGAGTGCAGATATTTTTCAGTAAGCTTGAAGTGCTACATAAGAAAGGTCTTCCTGGACTATTAGTACTCAATGACAAGATGATCACTCTGTCAGATTACAAACATAAAATGAGTGCAGTGGCAAAGGAAAGTTTCAGGTTTGCAGGGATACAGGGAAGCATTACTCATAAATATTTCCTAGAGAAATTACAATTGGACTTGAGTATTCAGCATGAGATAAAACATATATTCATCACTAAGCCTACTTTTTCTAAGTATACTGAAATGGATGAGATATACAGGAAGTTACTCAATATTTATATCCATAGTAAAAAGACATGAGAAGATCTATGCAGCTTACTTGAGTAAAGATAGTTTTTAGGTTCTAGTCAGCATGGAGCATCCAACCAAATTCAAAGATATGAGTCACCGACCACTTCCACCAAATCAACACTAAGGATCTGAACAAATCAACAAATCCCTATATTTTGTATCTTAGAGATCTAATTAGTTAGGTATTTCCTCCATAATATCCTAGTCATTTATGACATGATCTGATGTAAACAGTTTTATAAATACTTCTCTCTTCGAAGTATTGAAGGTTGATTTTTGCACCTAGAAGCTCTTGTGTAATTTTTCAAAGGATCGACCAGTAATAAAAGAGGCTTATTCACAGGATTCTTGTGTCAGATTGTTGGTGATGTATTTCTATCTTTGTCAAATGTTTTCTTATTCTCTGTAATAATTTCATGTATTTCCAATTCTAATCATTAAAAGAAAGTCACAAGAACATAATTTATCTTTTATACTTTGTCTCTGGTTTTTTAATGATCTGTATGTTTTCCTCTGAAACTAAGTGCAGGAATTCTTAATTGCTACTCTGCTTAGTGGACTTTCCCCTCTTTTTCCCTCTTATTCACCTCATTTAATCTAAATCGCACCAATCGTTTTACTACCTTTCCCTATCAATAAAACCATATAAACATCCGAATTTGATCCTCATCTTTAAGTAACGAACCCATATCCCAATGGAAAATTAAGTCTTTCAGCCAATTATTACAAAAAAACAAACAAAATTCGAACTGTCGTAACTAGACTAACATTTAAAACTTAAAAAAATATAAATCATACAGAGAGATCCCTCTCTGAAGCTGGAAAGGCTAGATCCTAGCTTTCAAAGTGGTTTGGTAGTTACCTCTTTCAATTTATTGTACAACCTCTAGAAATTACAGAGTGATAAAAATATGGACATCCAGAATTACTCTTGTAGGATCTGTCCCATAGGTTTTCGACTACAAGGAGCGTGTTTCCTGGTGCACCGAGAAATACATATCGAGTTAATGGATTATTCAACTTCGAGACCATTCTCTCGTCTCTCTTTCATCTCAAGTGTTCCGTAAAATGTTGAATCTCCTCGAGCCAACACTTACTTTCAAAGGACAGGATTGGATGGATTTCCTGAAAAATCATGACAATGGCCTAGACCTGTTGCCTGAGTTCTTGGAGAATCCTGCAGTTGTCGCTGAAGATATTACTAGGTTGCAGGTTAACTCGTTCAAAAATCCCTTTTAGGAAATTGCTTGGTTGTTCACTAGGGTGACAGGCCAAGAAAGCACTGCCAACATTTCCCGTATGATTCTTTATATCTTATACTTTACTATCAAAGAGAAAGCCATTTTCGATTGGGGAAAATTGATTTCCATTGAAATCTCTTCCTAATTATCACAGTACAAAAGGGAAATTATTTATGTCTTCTTATTTGGTGGTTGCGATAGCACATTACTTTCCATTTCCAAGATTGTCTATATGTAGGAAGTTAAACTATGAACTTGACCCAGTGACCTTCTGCTACCAAGTGTTATGAAGGTACAAAGCTTCCTTTCATTTTTACTAAGTTTTCAATGATTTTTTCTTAGTTTTTAAAAGTTTATTGTTTGGAGAAGACACCCCCTGAATATCTGACCAGGCAAGTAAATTCCTGGATAAGAAGGGGACGTTGGAGAAAATGGAAAATTACAATGTTATCAAGATTTTCGGTTCTAAGGAATATCACTCCTTCCTTCCATGCCATATATCTGATCAAATGTTTTTTACTGAAGTCACAAGGTAGTATAATTTTTTGTTGCACTTTTTCCATGAGAAAAGGAACAAGCAATTCATACCTTTTCCTTGGAAAGTTGGTGATTTTATATTAACAAATATGAACAAAATCGATGAATTTGCAAATCAATTCCACAATCTAAATCTAAAATATGTCGAAAAGATAAAAGGGTTTGACCCTAACAAAAATTTTGTGGAACATTTGCTCGAAGCAGGTTTAAGAAATTCATTTATCAATATTGTTCTGAGTGAAGAATAATATAATGACTTAGTCTCTCCTACTCATAATGTTGCTGATTTGGAAATGGTACTCAGTACCAATGAATTTTACAAACAGAAAGGAAAGGGTCCCGACGAGAAGAGTGCTTAGTCCCTAATTGTTACAACTAAGACTACAACATCTTGGAGAAATGCTCCAATGACCCACCCATCTAAAAAATTGATCAATAGTATCTCAGGCAGAGGAGGAGAAAAGAATCCCCCTCCTGGAAAAATTGAAAGCTTGCATAAAATTCATCTGAGGAAGAAGAGGAAAAATATTGTACAAGAGGAGGCAGAACATCGCATCGAAAGTGACATCAACAGATTCTTCCTCAAAGATATGGAGCTCGAAGCAAACATCAAGAAAATGTTTCTTAACATTGACCAAGTAGGAGGCATGACCCACCAGAATCTGTCATTGGAAATTATCGAGGATGAGACGTTCGATGAAGAAGAGTCATTTGTATTTCTGAGTGTTGTCTTTGAAAACGAATCTAAGAAATTATTTATTGAGAAGAGTGATGAGAAGAATAATAAAGGGATATCTCATTCATATGTTAAACTAAGAAATATGCAACCTTCCAATATTTCCAGAATTCATAGAGCGATCGGGGATGTTCTGGATGACTCCATTGGTGGTCTTGAAGAAGAAAATGTCAAATTAAAGGAAAGGATCAAGGAACTGGAAAATACTTTAATGCCTCTTCCTCTAATTGCCAATCCTTTGACAATATTCACCCCTGCCACACCTGCTGATAAATTAAAAGGATCCTCAAGCCTACCTACATCGGCCATGAGCTATGTGGAGAAAAATATTAAGAAAAGAATGGAATTGATTACAAAGGCTTGGGAAATGTCGAAGAACATGGTTTTTTTTTTATCGAGGGTAGATGCCTTCCATCAGTATTTGCAAGTCGGCCTAAAAAATGAAGAAGGTTTTTACCTTGATGTTGTGGTACCCTTCGATGTTAAATTTTCCAACATGACAGAGTTAAAGACAAGAGAGGAGGATCTGCCCTCTCCAAACTAGATAAAATAGTTGAACTTGTTATTTAAAGAAAAGATTAAAAACTTGAATAATATCGTTCAAGCGTGTAGCCAAGATATATCAAAGAGGGAAGAACTATTCAAAAGGCTCATGGAGGTAGAGTTATCCATAAGCACTAAGTAATTCCAGGACCCCAAATTAATCCTCAACTTGTTGTTTCTAACAAAACAACATTTTGGCGAACAAGTTGAGATTTTTAAAGGGTTGTCAATTGAAAAGTTCTATGGTATTCTTGAATATGTTGAGGACGACATATGCAATTCACTTGTGGATTACTGCATTAAAAATAAGGACATTGAATAAGAATTGTGTGGTATTTACATTGATTTTAGGGACTTGGAGGGACGAGATGTTCAACATCAGAATCCGGCATGAAATCAACATGGCACCAATGAAAATTTACATCGAAGAATGGTTCAAGAAAACTATCGATAAAATGACCAATGAAGGGAAAGAAGTAGTTGAGATGGTTCCTATAACCATTGATGAAAATGATAAAAGGACATCATCAAGCAAGTGAAGAAAAGGAGAGACCATCTTAGTAAGTTTACAATGATCATATCTTTCTTTCTTATCAGTTCCTTCATCTAGTATTTCTACCTCTTTCACTAGAAAGGTTTAACCGAACACTGATATTTTCTGATTTTCTTCTTTCCATGTCTTGTTGTTATACTATCACTCACCATTCCTCCTTCTGAGAGATTATTTCTTGTATTTATTTTCTTTATGGTCTGTGAGATCCCCTATCCCATTCTTTAAGACACACACATTTTAAATTTCAAAGAATATGTAACAAACTATATATTTTTTAGAAATTTCAAGAGAGCTATTTTGGGAACAATCTTGACTGTACTTTGTAACCCTGGTTTTAGAATATAAAGTATTTGAGGTTGATCTATCATTATATTCATTTGAGCTTCCCATGCTTCCACTCTGTTAAAGTTATCTTATGCATGCAGATCAACTTCTTTTTATTTTCATGTGATAAAAAATCCTTATGTTAAACTATGATGGATGTGAGGAAATTTTGTTTATTTGATTTAAATGTGTGAAGTGTGTGATTCTTGGTCCTTTCTCAAGAAATTTCTTTAAAAAGAAAAAAAAAAAAACATTTATATCTTTCTTGTAATCTTTTATTTCTTTGATTACCACGATGGACTTATGCAAAGTCCCACATTTTGAATATCTATCATAAGAAAATATGAAATTAAAGAGGAGTACCACCTCTATAAAAATGCAGGAGGATTTTACATCCTCCTGAGGTTGTCCTTTCGGTCATGATGGATTGAAGCATCAAAATTTTTGGAAACCATACTAGGGAATGAACTGAAATATGAAATATGGTCTAGCATTTTTTGAAAAAATTATATGACTTTTCCCCAGACTGACCAGCCCCACATGGAAATTGGATTGAATAACCAACGAAGAATCCTACATCAATTATACAACTTGGTAATATCAACATCCAAGACCCGTGAAGATTTAGAAAGGTCTTGGAAAACCTTGGTCCAAGAACAAGAAAGAGAAATCCTCCGGAGACAGAGGAGAGAAGAGCGACAAGACTAAAGAAATCAAAGGCTACCTAGAGCAACATGAGGGCACGGTTGAAATTGAAGCTGGAAAACTACAAAGGACCCATTACCAGAAGTAAAAGCAAGAAAATTTGTATTCTAAGAATTGGAAGTCACGTTTTTGGAGCATGTGCGGATATGGAAGAAAGAAATGAACAACCATGAGGAGAACCACATGAGGAGAGACAAGGAGGTGGAAGAGATCCCACAAGAATTCAAGGAAACCTAGGATTTGAAAATCGAAGAAGGGTGAGAGATTCCCCTCTAAATATTCTAGGTGAGCAACATGATTTCCTTGTTCTCCCCAAGGGTACCCTAAAGGAATTTTCTAGAGATAGAGAAATTAATGCAAACATGCATCTCCATTTGTTCCTTGATGTTTGTGATTTTCATCGTGTTGAGTATGATGATGTCATAGTAAGGTTATTTCTGCAAACCTTATCAGGAAGAGTGTATGAATGGTATACAACATTACCTAGTATATCGATCCACTCATTTAATGACCTCAAAGCCATGTTCCTAACTATGTTCTCCCCTTAAATTTCTTGTCATACCATTCTCACTGATTTCACCCAGATTAGTTTGAGGAAGAATGAAATAATATGAGATTTTAATCTTAGGTTCAACAAAACTTTGAGCAAGATTCCAGAAGATAAAATACTAAATGACCCAGTCATACTCGATTTTTATAAAAATGCAATGCCTTTGAATGTGAAGTATGCTATTATAACTTCCCAAATGGATACCTTGGAGGAGGAAATGACTAAGGCCACTGAGATGGAAGAAATTATGATTGAAATGGGTGATGACCTCGACATTATACTCAGAAAAGTACAAAGGAAGCTGGGAGGAATAAGTATTGATAATCAGGGAGCCTCTAGTTCAAGAAAGAGCGAATAATTCAAGCCATGATTGGCTTAGAACCAAACAATTGGAGGATTATTTTTCAAAGGAACCATACCAGATGTAAAGGTAGACCATGTGGCAGCACAAGAAAATAAGCAAAGAATTGAAATTGCATAAATTAATAGAACTATCAAGCAAATGCAGAATGAGATAAATAGACTAAGGAGGGGAGATAATTATGTGGAAAATCTCAGAATGTCGGTCCCATAGAAAAGAATGAACCCTCCCCAAGAAAACAGAGTGAGGTTTGAAAATATGGATGATACACAAAGGCCAAGGGTTCCTAGAAAACCAACCCTGTTAAGCCATAATATTGGCTCTTTACCCATTAATTGGGGCATATTATATTAGTAATGTTATTTTATTTGTGTCGGCTTTAGGCCATTAGTTGTAATTATACCTCCTAGTCTCCTATATATACCAAGGAGACATTTTCATTTTGA
>JZKD02S2424420.1:224094-250487 GCA_000966675.3 Picea glauca | reverse complement strand
CAAGGAGACATTTTCATTTTGAATCATCTTGTACTTGAACATTTAAGTGGGGTAAAAGGAGGTTGCCCCCTTGAAGAGGCTTATTATCTGAAATTCTCTCTTTTTCAAGGTGTTGTGTACTTTTTCTGAGGATTTTCTATGCTATATTGATATTTGGTTCTTAACAAACCCCTAATGCAATTGTTATGGATGATATATATGATGAGCAAGTGGTTGAGAAAGAGAATTATTACTCACTTGATGAAAGTTCTGAAATAGTGTATATGGACGAATGTGAGACATCCATGTATATATTTTAGGAGGGAGACAATGATCCCAACTCGCAAGAAAACGTCACCCAAAAAATAGGTTTTGTAAATAGACCCAAGAATAAAGGCGATTCTAATAAAGAAAAATAAAAAGAAAAAGAAAAAGGGAGAATGAGAAAGTGACAGATGGAATTAGAAGTAAAAACAAACACCTGACATCAAAATCCACTCAAATGACATAAAAAGTTGTAGAGGATTTAAGTAAGTTAAGGATAATGTTTCCCTTTATGGAAGTGGTGGAAATTTCCCAACAAAGGGAAAACATTTTGAGATTGTTAGATGATTTGTCCGAGAAAGAAGAAGTTGTTGTTACTATTCCAAAACAAGTCCAAAAGCGATCAACCGCCAAGATGAGAGGTAAAATTCCTCCCTTTTATATTTCAATTGAAAATCATGATGTTGTGCTTCATAATTTCTTAGTTGATACTGGCATGACCAACAATATCATGCCACTAGCGGCCATGGAGGCATTGGGTATGAATTGTACCAAGTATTACGAGACTGGTGAAACTATATATGCAATTGATTCTAGAAAAGTGCCATCATATGGAGAAATCAAAGACTTTTATGCCTGGATCAAGGAAACCCCCCACATTATCACATTTTTCAATATTATTTTGGTAGACCTTCCTCTGACATATGGAGTTGTTCTAGGAAGATATTGGTCATCCATGATCGGGGGATATATAACGTGTTGGCCCTTCACCAATTTTTGGATATCCTTGGTCAGGTTTGACCTATTTTGGGACTTCAACAGGCTGTTGAAGGCAGAGCGCAAGTTGAAGCAGAGATCACGGGATCTCGGCCCCTTGTTTAGGGATTGTGGATTTTGGGCTTATGTAACGGGTATGGGGAAGTCGGACCATGGGTTTTACCCATGTTTAGGCTCTTTTGTAATGTATAAATAGATGTCTAGGTGATGTAATAAGTATGCAATGAGACACTAGATGCATCTGTGTGATGTTGTGCTAAGTGAAAGAGATAATTGTAAATGCTTCATGTGTACTGTGTGAGACTTGCAAGGCTAAGTGCAAGTGACTGTAAGACTCTGTGTAAGGGTTTTGTGTTGTAACCTAGCTCGGGGAAGGAGGATCTAGAGAAGTGTGCACAGATCTCCTATCCTATGTGGATCAGGATCTTGTGGCTATGTGCATGTAGAAGATTGACAGAAGACAATAAAGAGAAGAAGAGTTGGTGGACGTAGCCCCAGGATGGGGGTGAACCCCGTATATCCTATGTTGTCATTGCTTTGTGCATTATGGTTGTTTTATTGTTCATATGATTAATTCTTAGTGCAATAATGTGTGCTTAGATGAATATGATAGCTTAGTACTGAATAATGTGAATGATTGCTAGATATGACCTACGTTGATGTGATTAGTGCTTGAATGTGTTAGATCTAGGTGAATTCTACGTTGCTCTGTTATTAGTGTTTATCTACGATGTAAACAAATGTTAAATGCTAATGAACTATAACTGCTAAGTGCTTTGTTAAGGCGTTACAATCACAGATTTGTGTCCCAGCTAAGGTTGCAGACAATGGAGTTCTGCAACCACCCCTGCCTCTACCTCGGGTGAGACTTCATCTGCTTCACAGGTGTTTCCTAAAGGGCCAGTAGTTAGGGTTTTTTTGGTGCACTGTTGAAGCATTGAACCTTGGGTCTTCCCCTATGCCAACAAATGGTTATGTTGCGGGGACCCGAAACTATGATTGTTGGGAACTGAAGAAAAGAAAAAGCTATGTGCATAGATCTATTGCCCTAGTACGCAGTATTCTACTTGACTTGTAACACTCTATGCTAAGAAGAGAAGTCCGATCTGGAGAAAAGAGGTAGGATTTTGAAGATTTGTGCTCTGATAAAGGTAAGAACAATGAAATTTTTTTATTGAAAAGGTAAGATAAGTGGATTTTGTTTTTTCAAAAGTATGGATCTAGGTGTGTTTGATAAATTTTACCCTAGCCTGAAAACTAGGGCACAACTAGAAGAAAGAAGAGTTGATATGAGTAGATCTGATAAGAATAGTGAAAGATATGTTATTCCTATGCATAGAAAGAATGTTTGGACTAACAAATGGATGCAGGATCCTAGGAAGAATTTTTTGCAGGTTAGTTACTATGATCCTATTGCGCAATGCAAGAAAAGTTGGGGATCGTTTAAAAGAAAAAGAGGATTAAATATTTGTTATAGTTGCAGAAGACCATGACATCTTGCTAAGGAATGTCCTGGTAGAAGACCCAGTTGTCTTTGTTTTAAATCTATGGACCATGAAGTTTTGGATTGCCCTAGAATGATTACTAAGGTTGAAAGAATGAATATGAGACCAAAAAACCCAGAGAAAGGCCAAGAAACTATGACCATGGAAGAACCCTAGAAAGAATCAGAGAATGTATTACTACAAATGAAAGAAACCCTGAATGATCACAAAAATATCAAATTATCAGAGATCTTCAAAGAAAAAGAGTGCATAGAAACAAAAATAGGAGACTTCGACCTTGACTGTGTTCTAGATGAGGAAACACATGTGAATATCATGACAGAAAGAACTTGGGAAATCTTGGGAAAGCTGGCTATGAGTCCTTCATTGGGAGGAATAGGATTATTCAGAGGAAATATGATAACCCTATGTGGAAGACTTACCCAGATATCTATGAATGCTCATGGAACTTCGACAGAGGAAGAATTTGAGGTTGTAAAATTTATTGAGAGAAGCACCCCATTTGTTATGTTACTAGGAAAAACTTGGATTGAGAAGGATCAGACCCGAAGAAAAGAAGTGGAATCCCTAGAATAGAAAAATAAAGAACTAAGAGACTTCGTGACTAAGAGAATAGCACACTTGCTGAAAGAACAAGAGAATAGGTCGAAGTTGTTCAGGACCAGAAACTTGGATGTCAAAGTTGAAAGAACACAAGAAGACTTGAAACACTTGTCTATATAGGAGAGTAGAGCACCTACCCCAGACAAAGAAGAAGTATTACTCTCTAACCCTATGAAATCATTTCAACAACACGAAGTTACTATATCGAGTACAGATAAGAATCAGAAGGAAAAGATGAATACCAAGACGTAGATCACAGGGAAGAAGGCTAGAAAGCTCGGTAAGAAGAGAGCAAAGCTAGAAAAGTTGCAGGAGCTTCCAGATGGGACTTTGCAGAAGGAAGGTGTGAAAAACTGGAACTTTGTTGGAATATCAAAGCAGCTCAGAGTGGTACTTATCCATGGTGGAGCGATATGATCATTGGAGGCATTATGACTATTAGACCGACACTCCCGAATGGTTAGAACAACAATTATGACCAGAAAGCTCAGCATTGGACCATTGGGACCGCGTTGTAACAGACATAATTGCATTGATGAAGGCTTCTTTTCCATTGGAGGGATCCATTACATTATTGTCTATTTATTCCGCCGAGCATTGCACTGAGAACACTTTTGCCAATTGTGATTATCTGAGCCCGTAGAGAACTAGTTGATTTCGCACAATGATCATTAATCCCTCACCACCTATTCTTTTGTAGTGAGCATTTGTTCATCAACCTGATTTATCCAATCTCAAGTGTTCATGTCAGACGAACTCAGTGCAACAGAAAAATTAGAAGTGGAAATCCTAACCGATCTAATGGCTGAAAAAGTAATGTCCGCAGGATTCCAAGCTTTATCAACAAGAGGAGTGCAAGCCTCCCCATCGACCGCTCATGGATCTGGACCATCCCAAGATGTGACTGAGAAAAGAACCAAGCATCGAGATGACTTGGCGAACATGAAGTTAATCTTGACCATCCTTCCTGACTACATCCTGCCTCTAGCCGGCATGGTGAGTCGTGACAGTGTTCCAAGGGAATTTGATTACACTCTGGTTACTGGATACCTCCCGAAGGGGATACGTGTAGTTCGACCACAGATGGATAAGATCATAACATTAAAATTCAATGACTTCAACTTAGGGGATTGCAAGAACTACAACTTTCTCGCTCCTCACAGGTACTTGACTAGGATGAAGGGGAAGAATTCGAGGATAATTTCCCAACCATGGACTATGAACCTCGCACAGTCCACTATCTTGAATGTGATGAAGATACCACATTTAGGAAGGCACTAGGAGGTTAGCGTGTGCATTAAGATCCTGTTGTCATGCTACCATGGAGGCTATCTGTGGCTAGACAAATGCATCACCATCGATTCGACGTTGATCCATAAGATCACTGGATTGAGCATGCAAGGACTAGACCCACAAGACTTCTACCCAGGGAAGGCTGCAGACTGTGCCTTGGCACAGAGGATTAAAGATACCTATGTTGATGTAGAAAAGGGGACGCGAGGCTACAAGGTAGCCACCATCCATAATGGAGCAGTGTGCCTAGCCTTCCAGCTGATCGTAGGAAAGCTAGTGAGAAAGAATAAACCTACATAGGTCAGAGGGTTCATTGTTGACCTCGCTGGAAAATGCGCCGAAGGACTACAAATGAATTGGGAAAAGTACTTAGTCAACCAGTTAGAATTAGATTTTCGCGAAGCTCAGGATCAGGGCTATGAGTTCCATTTTAACCGACTGCTAATCCTCATCGTGTTTACTACTTGGGAGATGCTGGAAGGTGTGACCTTCCCTGACATTGAGTTTTTTGAGTCACTCACTGCGAAGTTCACCATGCTCTGATATTCGAGCGATATGGGAAAACAATGGCAGTCGAATGCGCTATTCCATACCTACTATCTCCATTTAAAGGGGGCTATTGGGGCTATCCCTCATATGAAACCAAACACCTTGCACCGGTTTAGCCCCTTATGAATTTCAGTCATCTATAAGCTCACGAAGGAAGACCTAGAATAAATCACTAAGAACTAGCCTGCAGAGATCCTTATCCCTGTTGAACCCACAGAACTATCTGACCCTGAACTAATTGGTAGCCCGAAGGCCACTCATGAAGAGCATGACACACCTGGAACTAGCATAAGGAAGAAGACATAAGAGGTCCAGCAGCTGAGCAGTACATCATAAGAAACTACTTCAAAATCACTAGGAGAAGGAGATGATGATGAAGTAGACAAAGCAAAGAACGATGGAAAAGAAGAGAAGAACAAGCAGGGTGAAGTAACACCGCCTAGGGATCCTGTTGATGAGGTTGATCCATCAAATAAAAGAAAGGTTTCCCCCATGAAACCTACATCATGGAAGAAATCTAGAGCTAGTAAGACTAAGTTGTAGACTGTGATCATGCTCAATGACTTCTACTTCATCATCGCAGCTGTATCAAATGCCTCGTAGGACATCTTGCAGAACACTAAAGCCAAGCAAGAAACCATGTATGATAGAATTGATATAGAACTAAGAGGGGTACAACATGCCCTTCACTCCAGCCACGCAGTGTCCACTACACCCCCACCATCACAAGAACCATAGTTGGGAGATGAGCCTACCCAACTACATAGAATCGCTAATGCAACCGAAGCTCACCTTCGTCGCACACAAGAAGAAACAAAATAGGCCACAGTGGACTTGAAACAAGAACAAGAGGAAGTGATAGAGAAACGTCGAGTTGCACAATAGGAGAAG
The DNA here is from genome assembly GCA_000966675.3 of Picea glauca. NCBI lineage: Eukaryota > Viridiplantae > Streptophyta > Pinopsida > Pinales > Pinaceae > Picea > Picea glauca. The sequence continues at coordinate 244,626 of JZKD02S2424420.1, read as the reverse complement.
GATGACCTCCAAACAAAGTTCGAAGAGGAGAGAGCGTAGGTCCAACAAGAAAAATAACAGTTGCTTGCAGAACAGACCAAAGTCAAAGAAGAAATCAGTAGAGCACTTCGCTCTGCGACGGGCTTAGAGCCAAAGGTAGAAGACCCAGTGGAGCATCAAGTAGCGTAGCTTTCCGAAGCTATCCAATAACTTCAACAGAGAATAGAAGACCTAGAACTACAAACAGTTCCAAGCACTCTGCAGGATGTGCGAGACCAAAGAGAATCCACCGCCCAGAGCGCAGTTGAGAGGATCAGAGCATTAGCTTTGGAATGTAAACATCTTAGCAATAGAAGTTCATAGAATTATGAGCGACTTACTGAAGACCCTGAACTAAAGTCACTGGAGTCACAGCTCCAGGAGGCAAAGCAACAAGCAACGACAATACAGGCACATTTGAAGCTCCTATCAGCAGTTGAGAGGATGAAGAGATCCAAGGAACAACACACTTCTCAACAATAGGTCCACATCATAAAAGGCAAAGTCATGGAAGTAACTTAGAGGCTCCAACTAGTCCAAGATGAAGCTTGCCAACTGTTCGAAGAGATTGAAGGCTGAGGATAAAAAGTAGTCACTTCAGTCGAACAACGCTTAGAGGGACCTGTCAATGAGGAAGTTATTCAAGAGTTCGCAGAGAAGGAGGCCTTGGAACAGTAGTAGGTTGAAGAAGCTCAAGCCAAGCTTGAGGATTTTGAGGAAGAGCTACCCAGTTCAAAGTGACTCGGGACGAGTCACAGGTGAGTGTTGGGGGCATGCTGGCCCTTGACCAAGTTTTGGAGATCCCTGGTCAGGTTTGACCTATTTTGGGACTTCGATAGGCTGTCGAAGGAAGAGCGCAAGTCAAAGTGGAGATCACAGGATATCGGTCGCTTGTTTAGGGCTTTACGGGTTTTGGTATTATGTAATGGGTATGGGGATGTCGACCCATGTTTAGGCTCTTTTGTAATGTATAAATAGATGTCTAGGCGATGTAAGAAGAATGCGATGAGACACCAGATGCATCTGTGTGATGTTGTGCTAAGTGAAAGAGATAATTGTAAATGCTTTGTGTGTACTGTGTGAGACTTGCAAGGCTAAGTGTAAGTGACTGTAAGAGTCTGTGTAAGGGTTTTGTGTTGTAACCTAGCTCGGGGAAGGAGGATCTAGCGAAGTGTGCACAAATCTCCTATCCTATGAAGAGTAGGATCTTGTGGCTCTATGCATGTATAATATTGATAGAAGACAATAAAGAGAAGAAGAGTTGGTGGACATAGCCCCAGGCTGGGGGTGAACCACGTATATCCTGTGTTGTGGTTGCTTTGTGCATTATGGTTGTTTTATTGTTCATATGATTAATTCTTAGTGAAATAATGTATGCTTAGATGAATATGATAGCTTAGTACTAAATAATGTGAATGATTTCTAGATATGACCTATGTTGATGTGCTTAGTGCTTGAATGTGTTATATCTAGGTGAATTTTGTGCTACTATGTTATTAGGGTTTTTCTTCGCTGTAAACAAAGGTTAAATGCTAATGAACTATAACTTCTAAGTGCTCTGTTAAGGTGTTACAAGCATATATCTATGTCCCATATAAGGTTGCAGTCACTGGAGTCCTACAACCACCCTTGCCTCTACCTCGGGTGAGACTTCATCTGCTTCACAGGTGTTGCCGAAAGGGATGGTAGTTAGGGTTTTGTTAGTGCATTGTTGAAGCATTGAACCCTGGGTCTGCCCCTATGCCAACATAATGAATGATGGAATTTACATTTTGCTACCAGGAAAATAAGTAACCATGATTAAGGTGCCTCGTGAACCTAGGAAACCCTTCTCTTTAAAAAAGAAGGATAATGAGTTATTGGAAGATTATATAGATTCTAGGATTGGAAATTATGCTATTCTAGACATGGAACATAGTGAAAGACTAGAGCAAGTTCAAGATACAGAGAATCAAGAATCCTTGTTTGAAGGCTATTGGAGGATATCATTTGATGGAGCTTGCTCAAATTCCGGGAGCAGAGTTGGAATTTTCCTAGTGGATCCAGAGAAGATTATGCGTTGGCATGCTATTAGATTGGAATTTTCATGTACAAATAATGAGGCAGAATATGAAGCCATAATACAGAGGATGGTTCTTGCGAAATAAATTAGGATAGAACATCTAATTGTGACTGGAAAATCTAAATTGGTAATTAATCCGGTCACCCAAAGGTATACAATCAAGAAAGAAAGACTCAAGTTATACTTCAAGAGAGTTAATGAATTGATGGAATATTTCAGTTCTTTCAACATTTCCTTCATTCCAATGGAAAAGAATCAAAAGGAATATTCATTGGCCTTGGCATCCTCATTATCAAACTCAGATGATATACACAACAAGACATCATTTCAGGTAGAAAGAGCATTTCGACCTGTTGTTCCCAATAACATGGAATATTTGCAATCGTTTGAGAATGATAAACAGTCGGATAATTTTTTGTTAAATGATGATGATGATGAAGACAATCACATGTCTGTTGTCCCTAAATATTGTATACAATTTGAGTCTCTTTTCACGAAATATGATCATGCTAAAAATCTCCTTGAAGAAGTTTCAATTCGGAAAGTGCAAGAGACAAGAAAGGTCAATATTGGAACTGATAGTTCCCCAAAATATGTCAATTTGGGAGTTTATTGCACTACTAAGGAACTTAATCATTATTTTTCATTGTTTAAAGAATACATTGATGTGTTCACGCAGACCTATGACGATTTGAAATCCTATGACAAAACGATATTTCAGTACATCATTCCTTTGAGGGAAGAAGCAAAGCTTGTAAAGAAAAAAATAAGGATGATGAATCCAAAAATGAAACCTCTGGTAAAGATTGAATTAGATAAATTGAAGAAGGAAAGAATAATTTATCCCATTAGACACTCCAAATGGCTTTCAAATCTTGTGATTGTTAGAAAAAATACTGGGGAAATCCGGATGTGTGTTGACTTCAGATACCTTAACAAAGAAAGCATAAAGAAAAACTTTCCATTATCTAATATGGAGTTCCTTCTCCATCAAGTCACTGGATCATCCTGCATGTCCATGATCGATGGTTTTTTCTAGATATAACCAAGTCTTGGTGGCTGAGGAAGATAGGGAAAATACGACATTTATCAAACCCTGGGAGACATATGCATATGCTAGAATTCACTTTGGTTTGAAGAATATTGGAGCCATGTTCCAGAGGGCTATGGATCATGCATTTAGTGGGTTGATAGGAAAATTTATGGCATACTATCAATATGACTTGACAGTACATTTAAAAACAAGGGGTGATCATATCCATCATTCGAGAAATGTTTTTGAAAGATCTAGATTATACGGTGTCTCTCTAAATCCAAAGAAATGCTTGTTCGTTGTAACTCAAGGAAAACTATTGGGCCAAATTGTGTGCAAGGAAGGGATTTACATAGATCTATAAAGAGTTAAAGAAATAAATGATCTCAACCCCCTGACATACAAGAAGGGAGTCCAATCATTTTTCGACAAGATCAATTTTGTGTGAAGGTTTGCTCCTGACTATGCAAGTATCGTAAGGCTGGTCAATTTGTTGCTGAAAAAGGAGTAGAGGTTTGAATGGAAAATAGTTACTCAAGAGGCCTTCGATAATATCAAAATATCTATCTCCACAGCTCCAATCCTCATTAGTCCAGATTTTGAAAAGGATTAAATTATCTATTCATTTTCTACATAGATAATTGTTGCATCTGTTCTTACTCAAAAGAATACCAAAGGTGAAGAACTCCCAATAAGTTTCATGAGAAAAACCCTGCATGACTATGAGTTGAGGTATTCAGAACTGGAAAATAAATCTTTGGCCCTTGTAAAAGAGGTGGAGCATTTTCAGATGTAGATATTAAATTCCCATGTCATTGCTTATGTTCCATCCTCGCTAGTAAAGATTCTTCAATCAACAATTGAGAGAAGGAAAATGGGCTAACTGGCTGGCGAAGATCCAATAATATGATATTGAGATTAAACTTTTGAAGGTTGTTAAAGAAAAAGGTTTATGCAAGATCATCACAAATGGCGATTCTATGGATGGAATGATTTCAATTTCAGTAGGAGAACCATTAGCTGACTCAGAATGGTACGGAGATATTATATTCTACTTAAGGTCCAGGCAATTTCCTATCACCATGAACCCTAAGGAGTGAATAACATTGAATATGAAGGAAAATAAATATGTGTTTATTGTTAACATATTGATCAGGAGGAATTATGATGTTATACTACTGAGATGCGTTGATGAAAATCAACCCCAATAACTAATGAGAGAATTCCATGAAGGAATATGCATATGACATTTTGCACCTACTGCAACCTCCCACAAGATAATAAGGGTTGGATTCTATTGGCCATCAATATTCAAAGACTCGTATGCCACAATAAGGAAGTGTGTATCATGCTAACAGTTTTTCAGGAAAAATGAAGAGATACACGATGCCTTTACATCCCATAATTGTAGAACAATCATTCTCCCAATGGGGACTTGATGTTGTCAGGACAATTAATCTAAAGTCTAGCAAGGGACATATGTACATTCTCACGAATACAGATTATTTCACGAAATGGACAAAAGCAGTGGCATTAAAGAAAGTTGATTGTGAAAATATAATTAAGTTCCTCAAAAATAATTTTTTGTTGAAATTTGGTGTCCCAGATAAATTTATCACAAATAATGGTTCGTTTTTCATCGGGTCAAAGTTTACAAAGTTTTGTGGAGAATATGGAATTATCATGGGTCAATTGTCGAATTATTATCCATAAGGTAATGACCTTTATGAATCCACAAATAAAACACTTGTTCAGATACTGAAGAAAACCATTGACAAGAACCAAAGGAATTGGCATCTGAAGATGACTGATGCATTGTGGAAAAGCAGAACGACTCCAAAGGACAACACTGGGATGTCCCCATATACATTGGTTTATGGGAAAGAAGCGAAAATGTCAATTAGCCTCAAACTCAATGCATTGACTTTTGTTGTTAATACCGAAGGTATAGAAGAGAGTTCACCAATCCAAAGGAGGATCAACCAGTTGTTAAAATTGGAAGAAGAATGAAGCAAATCCTAGAATCAAACTTCTCAAAGGCAACAAAGTGTCAAAATATATTTTGATCAAAGCATAACTGAAAATAATTTACAGAAGGGAGAGTTGGTGTTACTTTGGAACAAGACCAAGGAAAAATAATCGATGCATAGAAAGTTCGAAGCACTCTATATTGGACCATACATCATTGAAAATATCCTAGGTTTCAATTCCTATATGCTCCAATACATGAAGCGTAAAATACTAATGCTTCCTATCAACGGGAAACATTTGAAAGGTTTATTCTCCTAAAAAACTCTCTTTTTCTTTGTACATAAATTTATTTTTGAGTTTGTATATTCTTACCTTTGAATCCATATCCCAACGGATGGAAACGCCTCATCATAAATATTCTGGATTCTTGACAACCCATAGGGGGTTATCATCCCACAGTTGGAGCCAGTTGTTGAGATTAATTCCCTCTTCTAAAATTTCCTTCCACTTATCTATTTTAACGACTTCTTTTTTCCATTTATTTTCCCTCTTCTATACTTACCCAAATACCCCTTTTCTTTTCTCCCTTCTATTCTCCCTTTCTAGTTACTATACTTAGTCATTTTTTGAAAATGACTAGTGCACAGGTTGGTGGACTCATGGGTTCTCACTTCCATTCATATTCCCATATCATGACTCCGATCAACTGCTGTATCATCCTATACTTAACCATTTCTACAGTTGCAGGTTCCTGGGTTCACGGGTTCAATCTTTCCCATCCCATGATCCGCGATATAAATTTTTCACCCAAGAGATTCACGATCTACATTTTGACCATCAAAATCCCAAGGCTCCTAAGTATCTCATATATCCTATATTGAGTTTGACTAACTGCGTTACAACACTTAACCAATTTTCGACCTTTCACAATCGTGGGTTGGCGGGTTGGCGGGTTCAAAAAATTCCCAAATCCTAATTTCTCCTGTCCATCCCCACCACCTTTGCGCTTTTCCAAATATGAATTTAGTATGATTTAATGCTAATAAATCATCATGCAGGTTCCGTAAAGATCGTCATTAATAAGAGAAGGGCTCTAGGATATTTCTTATTAAAATACATTAAATCACAATTTGCGGAAGATTATATTATCTCTCTCAAGCGCTCATTTCAAATATTATCTGGATTAAAATAATGCTCTCGTGAACTTATTGAAACAAAAGCTCGACAAAAGTTATGCAGAGATACTTTGAACATTTTTGGATGTTGCTATTCATCCCCTTCTTCTCTTCTTCTCATAATGTTGTTGATTTGGAAATGGTACTTAGTACCAATGAATTTTACAAACAAAAAGGAAAGGGTCCCAATGAGAAGAGTGTCTAGTCCCCAACTGTTACAAATAAGAGTACAACATCTCGGAGCAATGCTCCATCGGCCCACCCATCTAAAAAAGTGATCAAAAGTAGCTCAGGTGGAGGAGGAGAAAATAATCCCCCTCTGGGAAAAATTGAAAGCTCACATAAACTTCCTCTAAGGAAGAAGAGGAAGAATATTGTACAAGAGGATGAAGAATATTGCATCGAAAGTGACATCAACAACTTCTCCCTCGAAGATATGGAGCTTGAAGTAGACATCGAGAAAATGCTTCCTAACATTGACCAACCGAGAGGCATGGCCCACCATAATCTGTTGTTGGAAATTATTGAGAATGAGACCTTCAACGCAGAAGAGTCATTTGTACTTCAGAGTGTTGTCTTTGACAGTGAATCTAAGATATTAATTATTGAGAAGAGTGATGTGAAGAATACGAAAGTGAAATATTGTTTAGAGGTTAACCTAAGAAATATTCGGCCTTCCCAGATTTCCATAATTCAAAGAGTGATCGGGGATGCTCTGGATGACCCCATTGGCGGTATTGAAGTAGAAAACACCAAATTAAAGGAAAGGATCAAGGAACTGGAAGACACTTTAATGCATCTTCCACTACTTTCTAGTCCTTTGAAAATAGTCGTATGTTCCACACCCACTGCTAAATTAAAAGGAGCCTCAAGCCTACTTACATCAGCCAGGAGCTATGTGGAGAAAAATATTAAGAAAATAATGGAGTTGATTATAGAGGCTTGGGAAATGTCGAAGAACATGGTTTCTTTTGGATCAAGGGCACATGCCTTCCATGAGTATTTGCAAGTCAACCTAAAAAACGAAGAATGTTTTTACCTTGATGTTTTGGTATCCTTCGGTGTTAAATTTGCCAACATGATAGAGTTAAAGAGAAGAGAGGAGGATATTCCCTCTCTAAATCAGATAAAACAGTTGAACACGTGCTGGAAAGAAAAGATTAAAAACTTGAATAATATCCTTTAAGTGTGTAGCCAAGATATATCGAGGGAATAACTATTCAAAAGGATCATGGAGGTAGAATTATCTAGAAGCACTAAAAAATCCAATACCCCAAATTAATCCTTAACTCATTCTTTCTAACAAAACAACATTTTGACGAACAAGTTGAGATTTTTAAATGGTTGTCAATTGAAAACTCCTATGGTATTCTTGAATATGATGAGGATGACATAGACAATTGGCTAGTGGATTACTCTGTAAAAAATTAGGACATTGAAGAAGCTTTTTGTGGAATTTCCATTGATCTGAGGAACTTGGATGGCGAGTTGTTCAACATCAAAATCTAGCATGAAATCAATGTGCCACCAATGAAAATTTACATCGAAGAATGGTTCAAGAAATCTATCGATAAACTGACCAATGAAGGGAAATAAGTAGTTGAGATGGTTCATGTAACTATTGTTGAAAATGATAAAAGGACATCAACAAGAAAGTGAATAAAAGGAGAGACCATCATAGTAAGTTTACGTTGATCATATCTTTCTTTCTTATTAGTTCCTTCATCCAGTTATTCCACCTCTTTCACTATAAAGGTTTAATCAAAGATTAATATTTTCTCATTTTCTTCTTTCCAGGTCTTGTTGTTCTACTGTCACCCACCATTCCTCCTTCTGAGAGATTATTTCTTGTATTTATTTGATTTATGGTCCACGGGAGCCCCAATCCCATTCTTTATGACAAACAGATTTGAAATTTCAAATAATATGTAACAAACTATATTTTTTTTAGAAATTTCAAGACAACTATTTTGGGAACAATCTAGATTGTACTTTGTAACCCTGGTTCTAGAATATACATTATTTGAGGTTGATATATCATTATCTTCATTTGAGCTACCCATGTGTCCACTCTGTTAAAGTTCTCTTATGCATGTGGGTCACCTTCTTTTTATTTTCATGTGATCAGAAATCCTTATGTTAAACTTGTTGGATTACTGAGAGGGAGGGGGTGAATCAATAATTGAACAATTTAATCATTTTTAACCATATAATGAAAGTGTTATATCAATGTAGCATTATCATTCAATAATTGAAGATTAAATAAACAATGAACAAATGAGCAATAATACACATACAAAGTACACTAGTGTTTTTATCTGGAAACCCAAAGCGGGAGAAAACCATGGTATGCTTTTTCTTATATGTCTTTAAAAATTACATTCATTGGAAGCACCAACTTCCTTTGTTTTCTAGCTGCAACTGGAAGGAGCAATAATACACATACAAAGTACACCAGTGTTTTTATGTGGAAACCCAAAGAGGGAGAAAAACATGGTATGTTTTTTCTTATATGTCTTTAAAAATTACATTCATTGGAAGCACCAACTTCCTTTGTTTTCTAGCTGCAACTGGAAGGAGTTTCCAACCCCCTAGTTTCTCAGGCTACAACCTCTTGGCCTTTAGTTATGGAAACAAGTGAAGATCAAGTAAGAAAAGGTGAAATGTGAACTTTACGAAAGACACAGTGATTGTTACTGGGTCAAAGTGAGCAAAAGAGCAGAAAAGACAGAGTGAAGTAAAAGGAAGCAAGCAGATTGGATGAGGAGATTGAGAATAAAAGATTAGGAAGGAAGAAGGATCGTGGACAACTCAGCAAGTAGAAAAATCCACCGTTGGATGCTTTGGAGCACCGCCTGAGAAGGAAGGAAAGACAGGCTGGCGAAGCTCTAAAAATGCGGGTCAAAGTTGACCTAGGGTTTTTGTGTCTAGGGTTTTGACACTTAGGTTTCGGCCTAAGGATGTCGGTGAGATATTGTAATGCATAAATAAAGGTCAAGAGGACCTGGGTTGGGTTGTTGTTGTTGGTTGTTGTTATTATGATTGTTTGATTGAGTGAGTAATATTGAGAGAGAGGGAAGTGCTAGAGTGAGATCCTTCTAGTATTGTAAGATCTCCAACTAGGTGTGGAGATCAAGTCCTGCAGCTGGGTGTGCAGGAAGGGAAGAGGAAGAGAGAAGAAGAACAAAGATCTTCTATCCAAGAGCACAGACAAGAACTGTATGCTATATCTTAATACATTATAAAGAACAATTTTGTGGATGTAGCCCTAGAGAGAGGGTGAACCACGTATATCGTGTGTTGTGTGTTATTGATGCTTTGTTATTTACCATTGATATATTGTTATTTCATTGTTGTGTTAGATCGTATCTATAGTTGTGCAAGGTATATATAAGTTCATAAGTGATATATACATGTTTTATTATTCTAGTTGCTAGATCCACTTGATATTCCCCCTGGTTATAGACATCTTTGTTCTGCAACCCCCCATAGCTACTTCGAGTGAGACTGCATCTGCTTCGTAGGTGTAGACAAAAGGGCCAGTAGTTAGTTCATGTTGGTGTTCTCTTGGAGATGAACCCTAGGTCCTCCCCTGTGCCAACAAATGGTTCTGTTGCCAGGACAAGAATCTTCTTGAGGGAATGTCAAGGTGGTTCCCATCGAAGACAGAGATTCAGAAGTGGATAGAGGATCAAGAAAAGGACTTCGCTGAACCCAAAATAAGAACCCTAAATTAGTAAAGAGGATTGGTTAGGAAGATATATTTTTATAGATATACACGAGATATTCTTTGGAGGAATCCATCAGGAGCTATATGAGTGGTTAGCTAGGTTAGTAGATACCCAGTTTGAAATCAGATCTAGACCTCCTGTGGTTTGGATGTTGGCGTTGATCAAGAAGGTCAAGAGGGTTGATAACATCATGTCAAGAGCAGTATATCACTGGTTTGATATCACCATTGGAGGGTATATCACCGAGTTTGTTGTTGACAGAGTAGAGTCATACAGCCAAGTCGAGATATATTTCTTTAAGGGACCTAGAGGAAATTTTTTACATTTTATGAAATTAAGAATCAAGATGTTATTGCATGAGAATAACATCTTGAAGATACAGTAGATTGATCAGATTTGAAAAGGCTAATATTCAAGAGTTCAGACAATGAAAACGACGCAGAGGCTAGACATACGCATAGTGGGAGAGTATTCACGAAAGCTCATCTTGCGAACCTGTTCAAGTAGAACTATGGGGATGAGGGTTTCTACAGTGGAGAAGAGGAAGATATGATAGATGAAGAGAATTTAGAACCCACCAGGGAAGAGGAAGGAAGAGCTGAAGAACCTCGATAGGATGAGACAAAAACTTCAGGAACTATGCAGACCATTGAAGTAAGTACTGTTAATCCTCCTGTTGTTTCAGCAGCATGAAGCAATCAAAATATTCAGAGTCACCAGAGTCCTCAAAGCACTGTCACCAGTATTCCACCACATACTCAGTGAGGAACCCTAGGAAGAGCTAAGGCAGATGAGATGAGTCTCCCTATCTTTAAGGGAGATGGATCTGAAGATCCCAATCAACATTGGTTCCTATGTGAAGCTGTATGGAATATTAAGAATGTCACCGATGAAGTTGTTAAAAGAACTTAGTTTAGTACAACTCTAAGGGATCACACACTAAGATGGTACAATAATATTGTCCAAGGACTTGCACAACCTAAGCCATTGAATGAGATCAAGAATGCATTGATTGTGAAGTTCAAAAAACCCAATTCAGAGTCACAATGCATTACAGAGATGAAATAAATCAAGCAGAAGGTAGCCGAACCTGTTTGAGAATTTGATCAGAGATTCAAGAACTTAACAGGCCGACTGAATTTTTAGATCCCAGATGAGTAGAACAAATAGTGGTTCATTGCTGCCCTCTTACCACATATTAGAGTCCCTCTGATGCAGCAGAATATTGCTTCACAAGCCGAGGCATTGGAGATCGCCATGAAGTTAGAATCAACCCCTATGGGAGAATCCAGCTCAGGTATGAGTTAGATCTTGAGTCAACTAACTAGTTTGTCTCTGTAGGTCGAAGATATGAAGAAAGACAAGGGGAAATATAAAAGAGAAGACATTTGGTGTATCAGATGCAAATCAGAAGGCCATGAAAAGGAGCACTGTCCTCTATTTCATGAATACTTATCCTCTTGAGCTCCAAGCCCTTTGAAGCAAGTCACTTTACCCTAGTGCAAAGTATGCAGAAATAGACATTGCCTTGGTGAGTGCTATTACATGCAAAAATATGTTTAGACACCCACAAATTTGTATTGCACATTCTGTAAGTCCATGGGACATGATGATAGGGATTGTAGGTCTTATGACCTCATGCATGAAAGGTCGAGAGACATATACAAAATTCGAGGAGAAGTATAGCAAGAAGGAAATGTTGCGTAGTATAAATCCCCTAGGAGAGGAAACTTCAATTCTCACGGTGGATTTAGAGAACAAGGACGAGGAGGAGGCATGGGTCGAGGCCGAGGATAGATCATATGTTACAACTACGTGCAACCAGGACACCTCACAAGGGACTGTCAGAACCCTTGCACTAATTGTGGCTACTTGTTAATGGGTAAATTGATGAATTCATACATAGACTAATCCCCCTAGATCCACCTAGATCTAGAACAAAACATGATAGAACATGGTGCTTTCCCTAGGCTCTAATCATCAAATTTACTACCAAACAAAAGACAATAGACATACCTTTAAATGTCACTTCCTTATGTCTTTTTTGTTCCTATTTCGTTATGGTGCTCTTGTGATATTGATCCTGTAGTGAGACACAAACCAACCAAAGTGAAAGTAGTAAAGTATATTCAATGAAAACCTATGCATATGATCAAGGAATTATGCAATAAAATAAAGATAATTCTATGGGAAAGAAGCATCCCACTGTATTATATTAAACAATAGGAAGAGAGATTACAACCGGATCCCTTGATGTTGTAAGGTTCCTTCCAACAGTTCCTTGCTTCCCACACACTTCTGATCCAAGAATTCTGAGACTATAGATCTGACATCTATCTTGACAAAATAAAATCTCAAAGCCACTCTAACCAAGCTAATAATTCCAAGCCAAATCCAACTACAAAAGCCAAGCTCCAAAACCAGCTCCTAACCTTTTCCATGAGAATTCCTCTCTTTTTATAAGCTGAAGAGGATAAGGAGAGGAGTTTAGGATGATCCCACTAAATCATGAAATCAAGTAAGATCCAAACCATTCGGAAGCCACCTCACCATAGAAGCTTCTCCTTCTAGAAACATTGAGAAAATGCTCATTTTTTCCACGTACCAAGGCCACCACGACCTAGCTATAGTGCAGCCTATGGAAATTCCACACCCTAGATATAGTGCAGTTTGCAGAAATCAGGCATTTCCACACCCTAACTATGGTGTAGCCCACAGAAATCCTCCAAAATAAGGTTTTTACAAAGGAAAACACAACTTCTTCTCTCAGGGAAAGTTCTTCTCCCTTATTTCTTTAGGAATTTAGGCCACTGACCCTTCTGAAGGCAACATATAGGTTTACATCATTAATGATCATAGGGGATGACGAAAATAATGTGTAACACTACTGCATCTGGTTGGAACATGTTATAGAAGATTGTCCTGTGATGCTAGCTAAGCTTCAGGAAGGATGAGGACCTCAGCAGAACCCACAAGTGCAATTGATATATGTTGAACCTCGCGGAGAAGACCCTAGAGTTGTTTTTATAACTAGAGGAGGCATTGTTACAGGATAAGATAGACTGACCCAAGGGAAGACTACAAAAGACTCAAGAGTCAGGAAAACTACAAAGAAGACCCTAACTTTTGATGCAAAGAAGGAAATACATGTATTCAAGGAGGCAAGAAATGAGTTCAAAGGAGATCAAGGCTCTTCATCAAAGACACGACCAAAAGTGAGAGAATATGGAATGCCTTAGGCATTCAATCAGTCTGCTTCGCCAAGAGAAGGAAAATAGGTAAGAAAAATCATGGAATTTTTATATACTTGTATTAAGTTTATTTAGGATGAGAGCATTGTACAAGAACTACAAAATTTGATCAGACAATATGAGCTAGGAAAGATAGACCCCTTACTGAATAGGGAAGTACACCAAATCGAAAAAATGAGAAGGACAAATGAGGAATTACACTTGAATTCTCAAATAGGAGAATATGATATAGACTATGTGGTCCTCGACTTAGGGTCGGAGGTCAATGTCATGACAAAGCAAACTTGGGCACTGATGGGAAAACTGAAGTTGATCTATTCCCCTAGCAGGCTCAGGATGGCTAATCCGCAAGTTGTAAGCCCCTTTGGCAGATTGGAACATGTCCCTATGGACATCGACGGAGTAAGAAAATTTGCATATTTTGAGGTAATTGAGATAGTTTATGACAACTGTCCTTACCCTGCGCTGTTAGGAATCGATTGGGCTTTCAATAATTCCACTATGGTTGATTTAAAGAAAATATGTATGACTTTTGAAAGAGATGGCCTTAGGGTCATTGTGCCTTTAGATCCAGATGACGGTCAATAATACACAGATCCCATCAGAGAGGAAGACCACACATATGAGATGGAAAACATATATAAACTAACAACCAAACAATAGGATTACATTAATCCTACGGCTGATGGAAACCTAAGATGACGAAGTGACAGTGCATGTTCATCGAACTCAGAATAAGCACTAGAGAAATGGAAGAATAAAATGTATGAAGTATCTACAAGAAGATGTGCTAGATTAACCAGAGAAGTTCGCTGGATCGACACAACAGTAAGTAACTTACCCACCTTTGATGGTATGAATCCCTTAGAAACCTTCTTGTTGGACTTTGAAGAAAGTGTACCAATGCAACAAAGATTGTTGGAAATGGATGAGGCCCTGAAATAAACCCCAACAAGATGGTGGGGGATGCACAAAAGCAACATTACAGACTGGATACAATGTTGTACTTTGATGACAGTGCGGTTCTCAGCACAAGTAGAAGGCTACAAAGTTTGATACAAAGGTCGAAGCTGCCCAAAGGACCATGTGAGAAATTGCAAGGAAGCCTGGAGCAACATCCCTCAAGAGTAGTGGGTGCACAAATTCATCAACACACTGGACATGACACCTATCAAATGGTACCTTCAAGCAGAGTTGCGCCTCGTCACTGCATATTGGGAAGGTATGACTCAGAATTTTGTAACCACTTTCTTATTTCAAAGTCAATATCCTTCAGTAGATCAGGCATTATAGATTGTGAGACATAAATTATTTGAGGAGGCATCTAGGCTTCCTTTGGAACAAGAAGAGGATGAATGGACTGCGCCCCTCCAGAAGTTGCAAGACTGTTACAACAACAATGCCGATGAAGACGATGATCCTAGGAAGGTGAACATCGCAGAAATAGAAGGACAGAGAGATGTGGAAGGACCTGGAGTTGAGCTACCATTCATTGGACAACCCATCAAGATTAAAAAAGTCAATATTGGAACAAAGGAGACACTGAAGCTTGCCAGTGTTGGATATTATTGGGATGTTGCTACCATTGACAAGATTACAGAGTTATTGCATGAATATCAGGACTTGTTTCCAACCAAGTTCATTAATATGAAGGGCATCAAAGGACCTATGGGAGAGATTAGGATCCCTTTGAAACTAGACGCAAGACCAGTCAAATAGAGACCATACAGATTGAACCCTAAATATAAGGAGAAAGTGAAGATTGAGCTCGACAGAATGTTGGAAGCAGGGATTATAGAACTTGTGGAAGAGTTAGAGTGGATTAGTCCTATGGTGGTACAGGACAAGAAGACAGGAGAGATCAAGATCTGCATGGATCTCAGGAAGATGAATTATGCCTACTTGCATGACCCCTTCCCTACACCATTCACTGATGAAGTGTTAGATAATGTGGGAGGTTAGGAGGTATATTATTTTACAGATGATTTTCAGGGTACCATCGGATCTGGATTGCCAAGGAATATCGCCATAAGACCACGTTTACAACAGAATGGGGATCCTACCAGTATATAGTAATGCCATTTGGATTGAAGAATTCCCCAGCCATATTTTCTAGGGTGGTGGTCGAAGCATTCAAGGATTTCTGCATAAATTTCTAGAAGCATATTTTGATGATTGGAATGTTTTTAGTTCATTGAAGAATCATATTGAATGTCTAAGGATAATGTTGGACAAATGCAGGCAGTGTCAAATCTCTTTGAATCTGAAGAAGTGCATCTTCTTCTCACCATTTGGAGTGTTGTTAGGTCATATTGTATGCAAATAGGGATTGCTGGTAGATCCATCTAAAATTGTCATTATCGTTGATCTGCCACCTCCTAATTCAGTCAAACAACTGGGCACTATGTTGGGACATACTGGGTATTATAGGAAGTTCATCAAAGGATATTCCCAAACTACAACACCCATGGAGAAGCTTCTGAAGAAAGACTATCAGTTTAGTTGGACAGAAGAATGCCAACAGAGCTTCGACACACTGAAACAAAAGATGGTTACTGTGCCTATTCTGGTTTTCCCGGATTGGACCAAGGAGTTTCATGTGCATGTCGATGCGTATTCTATTGAATTGGGAGTTGTGTTAGCACAACCGGGAATAGGATACATCGACCGCCCGTTAGATTTTTCTAGTAGGAAGATATCAACAACAGAAGTCAACTACACCACCACTGAGAGAGAAGGGTTAGCCATGGTGTATGCACTGCAAAATTTTTTCCACTACTTGTTGGGACGACATTTTAAAATGTTTATTGATCACTCCACGCTGAAGTACCAAGTCAACGAGATAGTGTTGGGGGGGAGAATATGCATATGGCTTCTGTTATTTCAGGAATATGATTTTGAAATTGTGGTTAAGCTAGGAAGAATGAACAAAGGTATTGACCATTTGTCAAGGTTGGAACATGGCAAAGAGTTGACTAGTTTGGAGGATGCACTGCCAGATTCACAGTTACTAGCCATTAGAAAGATTGATGACCACTTCACAGAAATAGTCTATTTCCTATCAACAAGAATGACATCTAGTGAGTATACAATTCCCCAGAAGAAACAACTAGTGGTGCGCTCTGCAGACTTTTCACTTATAGTTGGACAACTATACAATATGGAACTTGATGAGATATTAATGAGGTGATTTATGGAAGCAGAGTGACCATTGATCCTTGCAGAATATCATGAAGGCATCACAGGAGGACATTCTGCAGGGAAAGCAATTGCATAGAAGGTTCTCAGAGATGGCCTTTGGTGGCCTACCTTACATAGAGATCCTAAAGACTATTCCAGAGCCTATGATGTATGCCAAAGAGTTGGGAAACTGTCCAGGAGATATGAAATTCCATTAAAACCACAACTAACCTTACAAGCATTTGAGAAATGGGCCATTTACTTCATGGGACCTATAAACCCACTAGGAAATCACACAAGAGCAAGGTATATCATCAATGTGACATAATACTTGACTAGATGGGATGAAGCTAGAGCAGTTAAGGACTGTAGTGCAACTACAGCTACACGCTTCATATTTGATGACATCATAACCAGGTTTGGATGCTCAAAGATCCTTATGAGTGATCAAGGCACACATTTCATCAATAAGACTATTGAAGCCCTGACTAAGGAATTTGCAGTCCACCATCAGAAAAGCATGTCATATCATCCACAAGAAAATGGGACAGTTGAAGAATTCAACAAGATTTTGGAAACAATGCTGATGAAGATTTGCAGTGTGAACAGGGATGACTGGGATTTAAGAGTACCAACAGTACTTTGTGCCTATAGAACCACCTGTAAGAAACTAACAATGCAAACCCCCTTTAAGTTGGTTTATGGTCTCGAAGTTGTTGTCCCAATGGAATACTTGGTGCCAAGCTTAAGAATTGTTTCCTTTACAGACATGGATGACACTAGCACCATTAGAGAGAGGCTTGCATAGTTGGTCAAACTCGAAGAAGACAAATTTATTGTAGGATTAAATCAGCAGGTTCAGAAGGAAAGAGAGAAGGCCTATCATGACAGACACATCAAGAAGAAGGCATTCAAGCAAGGTGATCTAGTACTGGTATATGACAGTAAGTTCATCAAACATCCTAGGAAGTTCAAAACACATTAGATTGGTCCATATGAGGTCACCCATGTTAAAGAAGAAGGAGCTGCGCAGTTAAAGACTTTGAATGGAGAATGGAAGGAAGGCTTAGTGAACGAGAGTTGGCTAAAGCTGTACTATGACAACTAGCTACCTCACAACTCCCAGTAAAATCATAAGGAAAAGGGTCTAGGTACCAGGTGTAGTTGAAACTGGGTACCAG
Source organism: Picea glauca (assembly GCA_000966675.3). NCBI lineage: Eukaryota > Viridiplantae > Streptophyta > Pinopsida > Pinales > Pinaceae > Picea > Picea glauca. Next base: position 227,024 of record JZKD02S2424420.1, on the reverse strand, counting down.
ACACAGAAAAGACAATGTGCAAAAGGAAGGTGAGGAGGCATAGAGCACAAAGCAAAGGTTGCACTACGCAGTCTAAACTCGAATTAAAACAAATAGATCATATCTGAAGTGCCTCGAGATGAGTCATAGGTGAGTGTTGGGGGCCTATTGTCCCTTAGTTATGGAAGAAAACGAATATCAAGGAAGAAAAGGTGAAATGTGAACTTCGCGAAAGACACAGTGACCGTTACTAGGTCGATACGAGAAAAAGAGAAGAAAAGACGGAGCAAAGTAAAAGGAAGCAAGTCGATTGGATGAGGAGATTGATAATAACATATCAACAAGGAAGAAATATTGTGGACACCTCAACAAGAAGAAAAATCCATTGTTGCATTCTTTGGAGCACCATGTGAGAAGGAAGGAAAGATAGGCTGGCAAAGTCCTGAAAACGTGGGTCAAAGTTGACCTAGGGTTTTGGGGTCTAGGGTTTTGATGCTTAGGTTTTGGCCTAAGGATGTTGGTGAGCTATTGTAATGTATAAATAAAGGTCAAGAGGACCTGGGTTGGGTTATTGTTGTTGGTTTTTGTTATTGTTGGTATTATGATTGTGTGATTGAGTGAGTAATATTGAGAGAGAGGGAAGTGCTAGAGTGAGAGCCTTCTAGTATTGTAAGATCTCCAGTTGGGTGCACAGGAAGGGGAGAGGAAGAGAGAAGAAGAACGAATATCTGCTAGCTAAGAGCACAGACAAGAACTGTATGCTATATCTTAATACATTATAAAGCACAGTTTCGTGGACGTAGCCCTAGAGAGAGGGTGAACCACGTATATCTTGTGTTGTGTGTGAATGATGCTTTGTTCTTTACCATTGATATATTGTTATTGCATTGTTATGTTAGATCAGATCTATAGTTGTGCAAGGTAGATCTAAGTTGATAAGTGATATATACATGTTGTATTATTCTAGTTTCTAGATCCACTTGATATTACCCTTGGTTGTAGACATATCTGTCCTACAAACCCCCCATAGTTTCTTTGGGTGAGACTGCATATGCTTCGTAGGTGTAGCCAAAAGGGCCAGTAGTTAGGGATTGTTGGTGTGCTCTTGGAGCTAAACCCTGGGTCTGCCCCTATGCTAACACAACCTGAAGGAAGCTCCAACTCCCTAATTCTCTGGCTACAACTAGAAGGAGGCTACAACCCTCTAGTTTCTTGGGCTACAACCTGAGGGAAGATCCAACTCCCTAATTCTCTAGCTACAACTAGAAGGAGGATACAACCCCCTATGTTCTCCGGATTCACCCAAAAGGTGGCTACAACCACCTTTCCTTGCCCCGTCCAACCTCCTTGACGTAGAAGTAAAATGATGGAACCACTGTCACACTATCACTGTGAGATATACTATTGTAAACCTGTACCAATCAACCTGTACCAATAACCTGTGCCAACATGTACCATACATTAACATGTATCTCAACCTGTACCATAAACAAATGCATCAACCATGCACCAAACCTATACAAATAACCTATCAAAATAACTTGTCCAAACAACCTGTAATCAACCTGTACTATAAACAAGTGCATCAACCATGCACCAACCTATACCATCAATGCGTGCATAAAACATGCACCAAATATGTACCAATCATGAGTCAAATACACATAAACTATGACTCATCAAGATGTACCAACATTATCAACTATACACCTAATGTATGTGCCAACTCATCAACTACTTGTCTCAACCATGTACCCAACATGTACCTCAACCAAAATCCCTCAACAATTTCATCATCCAAATATGATTTGTAACTATGTAATAGACCTGGTGTATATGATCACATACCTGCAAACCTTCCTTAACTTTAACAACAAGAGACTAGCATTTTCATGAAAATTTACTTTAGTCACACATGACTAATTTTGGATTAGTCAACAACCCTAACTTGAAATAATCATAACTATGTACCTATAATGAATAAAGATATGAAAATCGTACACAATTTTCTTCAGTGTATTTTATGCAATTCCTCTAGGTTTCACTACTTGGAACCTCTCATAAAAGGAGTTATAGAAAAAATGGCATACCTTGTTGAATTATGGCTTATTCTAGAGAGAGAACTTGTAGAGAATGCCACACACAAAATATATGTTGTATGTATCTAAAAATGGTACACAAAATACTACATACTGTACTCTAACCAATACATTTTTTCTTACTTAATTTGGATATGTTATGAAGAAGTTATGGTGTTTTTACCCGAAACACCTGTTTTAGACTAGTTTCAGGACTAGCCACAAACCCTATTTTCCACGTAGTGTAACTCCAAAAATACAATGACCCACAATATGAAATGTTTATCAAAGCTACTTGGATATGTTTCCTCAAAGAACTCCCAATTTCATAGTCTGAATCATTCTAGAAAAAATGTTATTGCGAAAATGGTGAGATGACATGTAAATAACATACCTTAGAAAGCATCATCAAAAAAAATTATCCTCCCTTGAATTTTGGCCTTCTTTACTTCACCTTCCCGCTGAAATTTGACTTAGATATCCTTTGGTTACCTCAGTCACTTGTAGATATTCAATATTCTCAAGTGTGATTAAAATGAGAGAGCCTTGCCTTTTATTTATACTTTCATGTAGCTTCCTCAAGGATTTACCTTTTAACCATCTTAACCCACTTTCCTTATTTTAGGGCTAACCCACTTCTAAAAACTTGTCCACTTCGTAATTTCTCCATTAAATTTATTATTTAAATAATTTATTTTGTATCCACTTTGAATTATAGTACACTCATCACTTCACTTTATTATTTGAATTATCTTCTAACCATCTTAACCCACTTTCCTTATTTTAGGGCTAACCCACTTCTAACCACTTGTCCACTTAGTAATTTCTCCATTAACTTTATTATTTAAATAATTCCTTTTGTATCCACTTTGA
>JZKD02S2424420.1:203739-215949 GCA_000966675.3 Picea glauca | reverse complement strand
TTATTTCAGGGCTAACCCACTTCTAACCACTTGTCCACTTAGTAATTTCTCCATTAACTTTATTATTTAAATAATTTCTTTTATATCCAATTTGACTTATAGTAAACTCCTCACTTTACTTTATTATTTAAAAAAGATCTTATTTGCAACCACATTGAATACTTTGATGTTTTGGGACTTCTAGATGACTCATGATGGTTCTTAAACTTCACATGGCGATAACTCTCTAACTCTGAGGAGTTATGTGACGCTCCACATAACACCGGAAATGGCATGACATGTACTATTCATCCAGAATAGTCTTACCTTCAAATATATTAAAAAGCATACCATTATAGATCAAACAAACTTGGGTCCATTACCCAAACCTTTGTGCTACCATAATTCACTACCCGACTTTCTTCAAGGGTTGACATCAATGACAACCAACCCAAATAATAAACAAAACTATGTTGGATTTGAGGAAATTTTGTTTATTTTCTTTAAATGTGTGAAGTGTGTGATTCCTGGTACGTTCTTGGGAACTTTCTTTAAAAATAAAAACAAAACATTTTTATCTTTCTTGTAATATTTTATTTATTTGATTACCACGACGGACTTATGTAAAGTCCCACATTATGAATATCTATCATAAGAAAATCTCAAATTAAAGAGGAGTACCACCTCTGTAAAAATGCAGGAGGATTTACATCCTTGTGAGGTTTTTGTTTCGGTCCTGACAGATTCAAGCATCAACAAGGCTATGCACCAAGTTTACTTGAATCCATACATGGTCTTCTTCCATCTGCATACAAGGGTATCTTTATGGTATACCTAAAAACCTTGAGGTTGCTCTACATATTCTTCTTATTCAATTACTTTGTTTGAGAAGAACAATCTTTACATTCATCTGATGTAAAATCCAACCCATGGATACTGCAGCAAATATAATGGCTCAAGTAGAGGTATGCCTGGTTACTGGAACAAGTTGTCAACATAGTCTTCTCCCTCCTTCTGGGAGACCCTTCTATACCTGAGTCTCTCCTTGTATCTATCAATGCTTAAGTATTTTCCACAATTTCTCACATACATTGTTCTTCATCACAACTTCCTTCCATTCCTTCTGCTTGACTACTTCTTGTGGGTTCAAACTAGTTCAATTGGTTGTTCTGAATTTTCTTTATTTCATGGAATATTTGTGTTCTTCCTCATGTTTCTCTTCAACATTGGAGTCCATGGAATATTTTATAGATTGCATGCCCTTCTTTCCTAAAGGCTACAACTTTTTCCTTCCTCCATAGGAACATAAATGTATATTTATAACCAAGGATATTTAAGGCTTATTTTAGAAGAAGACTTCTTCTAGAGTCAAGCTGAACACGTTCTTCTTATCATGTCTTCTACTTCCAATAAATAACATGGATAAATAATTCATATCCTTTACATATTTTTTTTCAATGGATCATATCATTGGGGATTAGCTTCCTCATAATCCCAACTTCATGCCTGAATGAGAAATATGTATGCTCTTCTTTTGTAATTATGTGATCATCTCCCTCCATCTGAGAGAGTCCATGCTTATGTATGCTACATCTCTCTTTGCTTTCTACAAAGTGTCACAAACCTATTCTGGTTTCCTTTTGATTCCTAACTTCCTTGAGTCTAACTACTCTGAGTCTCTTTAAGTTTGTTTCTATCTATTTTGATTACTTCTGATATGGCAGTTGTGTCAGCCTTATAAACTTCTTCTATGACATCTTCCACAAGGATTGTTCATCAAACATATTTCACAAGGGTACCTTCCCGGAACAATAACAACAAGAGCAAACAAGAAATATCTCTCTAGAGGAAATGTTAGTTCATCTTGCAAACAGGTACAATAAGCATCTATATCAATGGTATTCATATGCAGTCAAGTATTAATTGCACCTAGAAATAATAGAACCTTTCAAATACTTCTTTCACAATTTGTAATGTAGCAACTATCACCCTTTATATACAAATTTGAAGCTTAACAATTTAATAAAACCTAGAACCTAAAGCCTCAACTGTTATGAAGGGTGCGATTCTTCCTCTTAATGCACTGAATCCAATATTACATCTTGGAAAATGTCTCTAGTACTTTCCCTGCAAATAGACTCATGTTTTTCTAGATGATATAACTTGTATAGCATATACAACTACATACCTTTGGAGTCTTGTAGCATTATCCATCTCGTCTTCCAATCTGAAACTAGATATCATCTTGACAAGAAGAGATTAGATTCAATATCAGAATAAGATAGAAACTCTAAAATATCAACTTTGATCAAAAAATTAATTTTACCAAAAGTCAACCTTTGACTTTTATCAGTCCACCTTTGAATTTGATTAGTCAAACTTTGACTTTGACTAGTCAAACTTTGACTTTGACCAAAAACTCAAACCTAACATTTTTGTTGGTTGAGAGTACCAAGAGGTGTGTTAGGATAGGGCACACTAGGATCCCAAGGAATTAGGTCAAATGCTTCTCTAGAATGCCCAAACACAAGGGTTAGGGTTTGTTGCAGCTGCATAATCAGAAAAACCTAGCTGCAACTGTAAATGGTGCCATAATGAGCTTAACAAATAACTTCCCAATTTATGTTCCATTGGTTATACTGTCTGAAGACAGTGTGGGCTCATAACTTATTATAATAAAATAGATGTGCTCATTTTTTCATAAACAATATAGAAATATTGTCACCCAACCATAGGCACGAAGCCACCCCCAAGCACCTTTAGCCTTGACAGATAGAATAATTCTGGAAGCAAACCTTAAAACCAATAGCCAACCAAGATAGCATATCTCTCTCCAAGGCTATAGAACCAAGCAAATAATCCAAACCATAACCAAGTAGAAATTCCAACCACAACCAAAAGTCAAAATCCTAGTTGCAGTAGCTGCAGCTGCACTCCCTCTCCAAAATTGTGCACCACTAGTCTTGTGTAGTTGTGAGAGTGTGAAAATGACAAATGAGTTCTAGCACCCTCTTATTTATAGTCCTCTTTGTCACTTGTCTAGGTCGACTTCTTCTTTTATAGGTTAACACTTAAATATTAATTCTTTTATTGATCTGACATGTCTTCTAGGCTTTCTACACATTGGTTTAGGGTTTCTATTGCTTCCCAGAATATTATAGTCTCATCAAAGGTTACATGTAGAGGTAATACCTCCTGCAACTACCATACTATCAATAGATTTTAATGCCTCCTACAACTACCATAATATCAACACGTCCATGTGTCCAAATCGTTGTTGATTGTTGGACTGGTCGATCCACCGCCCGACTATATTTGAATGTTGGTCAACTATTCGACCGATAGAAAAGTCAACTACTCAACCAAGTAATGTGGATATCTGGTTGATCTCCTGATCAAATGTTTCTAGATGTAGGTCAACCTCTCGACCAACTGAATCCAGGAGAAGTTTGATGAACCATCAATGCTTGATGTTCCAACAACCCCCCATAAATAGACATCTCTGGAGATTCAAGAGGTAAAATTACATCATCATGACACCCCCCCATAATTGCAGCTTTATGAAGCCCAATCATCATATAGAGATTGATAAATCTAGCTTCAGCTAAAGGTTTAGTGAATATATCATCAAACTAATCATTTTTTATACAATATTCAAGAGAGACAATGTTCTCATGAACTAACTATCTCAAATAGTTTGCATGGATCTCAACATGCTTCATACTACTATGAGAAACAAGATTGTTAGCAACCTATTTGACACTTTGATTGTTAGAGTAGATTTTAGTCGAGGTCTGAACAGTAAGGCCAATTTCACCTAAAAGTTGGAAGATCCATATTGCTTCACTACGTGCCTAAATGATGCCACAATATTCTACTTATATAGTCAACAAGGAGAATACCCTATGTTTCTTACACGACCACACCAATGGTCCATTTCTTATATGAAACACATATAATAAAGTGGACTTATGATCATCATTGTCGCCACCCTAGTCAATTTCAGTGAATCCAACCAATGAATATGAAATTTGACATTACTTGATACCAAAATCAGTGGTACCCTTGAGATATTAGACAATTTGTTTGACTACTTTCCAATGGCTTTCTCTAGGGTCTTGCATAAACCAAGAAACCATACTAACAACAAAGGAAATGTCATGTTGACTATGAGTAAGATGAATAAGGCTTCCAACTAGTTTTCAATAAAGTGTAGCATCAACTTTGGGATTTTGATAGGTCTTGGTGAGCCTTACTCTAGATTTAAAAGTAGTAGGAAAAGGCTTACAATAGACCATCTTAAAACATGTCAAAAGATCCATCACATATTTAGAATGAGAAATGAAAAAACCATCACATAGTGGTAATACTTGAAGAACCAAAAAATAATTTAGAGTACCAAGAACTATCATGTCAAAGGAGTCAGCTAGTTGTTTCTTCAATCTAAGAATGAGACCAATATTATTTATAGTAATGAGAAGGTCATATACATATAAAAAAACAATCAAGGTGTCTCTGTTGGTATGGAGTACATACAAGTTGTGATCGGATTCACAACATTTGAAACCAAGTTGAAGAAAGAAATTGTTGATCTTATCATACCAAGTTCTGGGAGCTTGTTTCAAACCATAAAGCGACTTCTTGAGTCAACAAACCAAGTTGGAATCTATCACAAAATTAATTGGTTGTTCCATGAAAATTTCTTCAAATAGGATTCCATGAAGAAGATCACTCTTAACATCCATATGATGGATTTTCCATCCAAAACGATCAACAAGGGAAAGAAACAGTCGAACATAGTTTATATTTTCAACAAGGGTAAAGGTATTAGTGTAGTTGATACCTTCTTGTTGAGAAAATACCTTTGCAATCAGACATTCTTTGTGTCTCTCAACAACACCTTTAGAGGTAAATTTGGTCATGTAGACACATGGACACTTCATAATGTTCTTTCCTTGCGGTCAGGGAACTAAGTTCCAAGTGTGATTCTTCAACAAAGAATCAATTTATGTCTACATAGCCTATTCCCATTGAAGTCATCCTTGAGCATCTGAGTACGAAACAAGATCATAAGTTTCAACAAAACGAGTCATCAATGCAACACTGGCATGTTTCTTTTGACTTTGAGTTCTTCATCTAGAGTGTTGTATGCCCCACCCCCTTCTCCTCTCCTTCAGGGCTGCGCGACCTCCCGTTCTATGATCGTTTGAAACACCTGAGTCAGATTGACTCTTTGGCTCCCTGCTAGAACCCGACAACTCTATCATAGGTCCCTTCTTTCTCTTGGGTGCAGTCAATTTCTATCATGTGACCTCAGGCTGTGTCCCAGGGCTCCACCACACAAGATTCTTCGGGCTTCGAGCTTCAACTCTTTCCTCAACAGCCAACTCTTACATCCCTGAAATATGAATCACAAATTTCAATGGTGTGAGGATCAAAAGTCCCCATCCCTCCTCTTGATCCATGGCCACAATCATTTCAAACTCTGGCCTTCGGGAGTTTTCACATCTCCTGTCTCTGTCTCTCATGATTTGTGAATCGAAGAAGTGTTGATTTGACACCACGTGTCCTATCTCAATGGACGACCACGATTACTTCATTCCCAGCTCTTCGAGTGTTCTCCCCCTTGTCTTTCCTCCGAAGGGTTCTTCCTCCGAAGTTCGTCGATCTCTGCTACATGCCCTTCCCATAACCTATGAATAGGATCAACTTTTCTCTCCACGACTCCATGAAGATCCTTGTTCTCTCTTGGAAAACATTTCGGAGCACTCGCTCCCAGATTTCTTGATCTTCTACCACCTGTCTCCTCCGATGATGGAAATTTTTCATGATCTTCAGGACTTCGCTAGTCCTCGACCACCTTTTTCACACTTAGCGCAATTTCCTTTTCGAGACTTAGGTTTTTCTCGAACTTCTTCTACACTCCTTACAGAGTTCTGCGCAAACTCTTCTATGACTTTGCTCGACTTGAAAACTTCAAAGGTTCTCAGTTCCACTGCGTCCTTCAATGGAATTTCTCTTACCCTCCTAGAAACTTAATTCCCTTCCTCCCGAGCTTGAAATATGAACTTACAATATCCTGGCACACTCCTTCTGCTCGGATAAGATTTTCGACGACTCCTCCCTTAGCTTTCCTGAAGGTCTTAAGGCATCTCCTTTCCTTTGTCAATGCACTCTTGCAAATCCTTCCTTCCTCAGAGTGTTCAACAACCCTGGGGTTCTCTTAAGGATCTCAACACTTCAGAATGTGTTGCTCGGGTACACTCTCGTACTTGATCTACGCCCTCTTGCCAGAGTGTTACAGAGTGTTCAGTAACTCTGCACTATGTTTCCTTCTATATAGTCTTCCTTTCCAAGGTACTTAACCACCTTCAAATTTCCTCCTGAGTCTGTGAATTATCCTTGTATTCCCTTCTGGCAACTTCCCTTCTGACTCCACCGAGTTCAAACATGCACTCTTTGCGTCGAATCACAGAGTTTCCACCCTCTGTCGTGCATTCCTTTCACTTAGCCTAGAGAACTAGACTTAATCTGACACACTCACAGATAGAAAATCATATCTCTATCTCTGCAGATGATTTCTAACATACATCTACAACTCAAATGCATACGAATGACATTCACAACAAAACATCCACACATCCATTACACTGAAATTGACAAACAATTTTTTTTTTTTTACTTTTCTATTAATGGTAGAATGTCAAATTACAAATGGTTGAGTCTAGACTGCAACTGAGTCTCGGCTCTTTGAGTTTCTCTCCTTATATTCTATGAATTCTCTACCCATATTCTATATATTTCCTACTAGCAACATTACTAGAGTTTTATACAAGAGGGGCTTGATGAGCTTCCCTGCAAACTAATCTATTGGTTTGTAATCACCATTCAAAAATGCCTGACTACTGAGGTAGATTACAATGATGGAAATATGATATGAATCGAATTCAAATCCCTCCTACTGTCAACCACTTAATGGAAACCTTATCTCTAGCTTGTACGAAGGCACAACTTGGCTCTTCCATCTTGTCAACATTAAATTCCTTGATCACTCTTATATTCTCAAAGGCCAAAATGAGAGGGTGACGCCTCTCCCTTCCTTGAATGCACACCACTCATGCTAATTAGCTGGCACGTGCTGAGGTGGAGAGATGCTCCTGAATCATACTCCATGGCTACGAAAATTCATGAGCTCCTGCTCATGACCTTCCCAGCTCTGTTGAAATCCTCCTAGATCCAAAACTTTCTCCTGGAGTTGTCCTTCTTCGCCTCTACTCTGTTGTTGCTACATATCCCCTGCTACTAGTGCATGTTCCTTTTTTCCATCTTCTCCTTATTGATCATTTTTTCTGCTGAACTCAACATTAGCTCCCTTATCTCCTGTATCACCTCCTCCAGCTGCTTCATCGACTGGGTTTCTTTGTGTAGTCTTCTCGGCTGCAAATCTTCATGTCTCTCTATGGGTGTATCATTATAAACTCCAATTCTGTAGTCTTACCACCGAACTGTTGTTCAACTAATTCTTTTGATAGATTGACTCATATCAGTTCTTTGGCTGGTTCTATTCCAGCTTCCTCCAGCTGTAACTCATGCTGTTGTGTCTCCTCTGGCATGGCTATTTCATGGTAGCCACCTTCTGGTTTTGGATTATCCACCCAATCCTCTAGTGCCTTTAAATCCAATTCCAAATGAGTAAGAAACTCAACTAGGCACTCCCCTTCTGTTGGGATAGAGTCCAGTATGTGTTCCTCCTCCTTCATGACAGTCTCAGCTTGTTGTTCTTCTGTTGTATCTACAACATCTGTGATAACCTTTCCTTGGCTTCTTGGCAGGAATATCTCGACTCCTCCAATGACCAGAACGCTCCTCTGATCCTTCTCTTTGGCGATGGGAGTATTTAACTTCTCATCGTCTTCATTCACATGGTGCACAATTCCACACAAATCTCCATCTGTCAACATCCCTTGCTGGCATGAACTCTCATTTGAGCTCATCTCTTCTCCCTTTCCTACTTGGCAATTCAATATGTCTCCTCTACCCTCTTGATAGTCTACGAGATCCACTAATCCCTTCACATTACCCACCTAGAAACCTACGAGATTCCTCCCAGATTTGACGAAGTTTTCAACATGCCTCAACCACCTCCTCAATACTGGCTGTTGATTTCGAGCCAACAAATTTCGAATAGGCCACTTAGTTGTCCTCTTCAAAGGCCACTCGTATCTCTAGCGCACCTTTTCTTCCTACTGCATATTAAATTCTAGCATCTCCATCTTGGCTCGAATTCCTTTAAGCTCCTTGTACATATCTGATTTTATTTTCTGTGGGAAGACTCCCCTTTGACCAAGTTTATGACTTTCAACGGACATCCTGCTTCACCTGCAGTCCACCTGACTATTTACCATCTGTTTCACACCACGCAACAATCTCAACAGAGTATCACACTCTGTCTCCCTTGCCTACAAAAGTCAATTCCGTATTAGCTCTGATACCACTCTATTGGTATCAGAGTATCTCCTTTGTCTACTCTTTTTCATATGATCTGTAGACAAAATCAATCTCTGATACCACTTTGTTGCAGACCCAACCCCCTTCTCCTCTCCTTCATGGCTGCGTGACCTCCTGGTCTAGGATCGTTTGAAACACCTGAGTCAGATTGACTCTTCGGCTCGCTACTAGAACCCGAAAACTCTATCACAAGTCCTCTCTTTCTCTTGGGTGTAGGCCCTTTCTATCATGTGACCTCACGCTATGTCCAGGGGCTCCACCACACAAGGTGCTTCAGGCTTCGGGCTTCGACTCTTTCCTAGATAGCCAACTCTTACATCCCCGAACTCCGAATCGCAAATTCTGATGGTGAGAGGATAAATGGTCCCTATCCCTACTTCTAATCGACGACCATGATCATTTCAGACTCTAACCTTCGGGAGTTTTTACATCTCTTATCTCTGTCTCTCCCGACTTGCGAACTGACAAAGTGTTGATCTAACACCATGTGTCCTATATCAATGGATGGTGAGGATTACTTCATTTCCAACTCTTCATTTGTTATCCTTCTTGTCTTTCCTCCAAAGGGTTCTTCCTCTGAAGTCCGTGGATATCTGCCATGTACCCTTCCCAACACCTGCAACTAGGATCAACTCTTCTCTCCATGACTCCGCAAAGATCCTTGTTCTCTCTTGGCCAACCTTCTAGAGAACTCGCTCCTAGATTTATCAATCTTATACCACATGTCTCCTTCGACGATGGACAATTTTCACAGTCTTCGGGACTTCGCAGGTCCTCGACCACATTTTGCACACTTAGCGTAATTTCCTTTTTGATACATAGGATGTTCTCAAACTTCTTCTACACTCATTGTAGAGTTCTGCGCAAACTCTTATGTGACTTTTCTCGACTTGAAAACTTCCAAGGTTCTCATTTCCCCTGCATCCTTCAGTGGATTTTCTCTTGCCCTCCTGGAAACTTAGCGCCCTTCCTCCTGAGCTTGTAAGATGAAGTTACAATATCTTGGTGCACTCCTTGTGCTCGGCTAATATTTTCGACGACTTCTCCCTTAACTTGCTTGAAGGTCTTAAGGCATCTTATTTCCTTTGTCAATGCACTCTTGCAAATACTTCCTTCCTAATAGTGTTTAGCAACCCTCGGGTTCTCTTAAGGATCTTAACACTTTAGAATGTGTTTCTCGGGTACACTCTCGTACTTTCTCTATGCCCTCCTAGCAGAGTGTTCAGTAACTTTGCGATGTGTTTCATTCTGCAAAGTCTTCCTTTCCAAGGTACTTAACCACCTTGAAATTTCTTCCTAAGTCTGTGAATTATCCTGGTATGCCCTCCTGGAAACTTCCCTTCTGACTCCATCAAGTTTAGACACGCACTCCTTGCGTCGGCTCACAGAGTTTCCACCCTATGTCGCACACTCCTTGCACTTATCCTAGAGAACCAGACTTAATTCGACACACTCACGGATAGAAAATCGTATATCTATCCCTGCAGACAATTTCTAACATACATATACAACTCAAATTCATACAAATGGCATTCACAACAAAACATCCACACATCCATTACACAGAAATTGACAAATAGAAAAAAAAAATGTTCCTTTTCTATTAATGGTAAAATGTCAAATTACAAATGGTTGAGTCCGGACTACAAATGAGTCTCGGCTCTCTGAGTTTCTCTCCCTATCTTCTATGCATTCTCTACCCATATTCTATATATGTCCTACTAGCAACAATACTAGATTTTTATACAAGAGGGGCTCAATTAGCTTCCCTGCAAACTAATCTAGTGGTGTCTAATCACCATTCAAAAATGCCTGACTATCGAGGTAGATTACAATGATGGAAATCTGATCTGAATCGGATGCAGATCCCTCCTACCGTCAACCACTTAATGGAGACCTAATCTCCATCTTGTGCGAAGGCACAACTTGGCTCTTCCAGCTTCTCAACATTAAATGCCTTGATCACTCTTAGATTTTCAAAGTCCAAAATGAGAGGGTTGTGCCTCTACCTTCCTTGAATGTGCACCACTCGTGCTAATCAGCTGGCACGTGCTGAGGTGGAGTGATACTACTACATCATAGAGGAAACATTAATAACAACAAGTCCAACAACTTCAATTGTTTTAGTAGTCCATTTGGGTAGACAAGAAACAAGTGAATTGTTGTTCACTACATTAGGTCGATCAAAATTCAGAAGAATTTCAATCGACGAAGATGGAGGAATATTAAAAATAGATATTGATGGACTAATCAAACCATAGGTTGACATTATAGTCGAAACAAGAACAAAGTTCGAATGATCAGTCAAAGGACTGAAAAATGGAATAGGAGACTGAGTGTAGGAGAGAACATCAAGGGGGTCATCTTGTAGTAGTCTAGAAAAGACATTCATCAACTTGACTCCAGAAGACTCCTCATCAAACCATATATTTTGTATGATAATGATTTGTCATTTGACATGATCAAATAGTTTATAGGCTTTCAAATCTTGAGTAGCCCATCATGATGCAAGCATGACTCTTTTCAAACCACTTATTTCTACAATCATTGGAAATATGATCCCAGAAAACACATCCAAACAAACGAAGGTGGTTGAATGAAGGATTATTTATAGACCATCATTTGACTGGAGTCATGGAAGGAAAAACTTGAGTCGATATGTGATTGACTAGATAGTTTTCACAATACACCGCTTCAACCTAGAAGCGAGGAGGAATATCTTTGGTCTGCAAAAGACATCTAGTCATTTTTTACTAATGTATGGTTCTTGTATTTTCTGATGCCACTCTATTGAGGTGTGTGAGGAATCGACTGCTTCCAATTAATACCAGATCAAACTAGTTATTCTTCAAAAGGATGATTTACATACTCAGCACCATTGTTTGTTCTCAGAAACTTGATGGATCGACCACATTGCTTTTCAACAAAGGCTCTAAATTCTTTGAAATTTTCAATGACAAGATTTGTATTCTTCATAAAATAGACCCAAGTGAAATGAGAGAGATCGTCACTGGAGGCCAAAATATACCTTGCACCTACCAAGGAAGGAATATGAATGCAACATACATCACTGTGAACCCACTCTAGGAGGTTTCGTTCTTTCCACGCTTTTTCAAAGTCAAAAGTTGACTAATGTAGAGATTGAGTTGATCACCTAATTGACTATTTCTAGATGTAGGTCGACCACTCGACCGACTAAATCCAAGAGAAGTGTGATGAACCATCAATGCTTGATGTTCCAACAAAATGTGTGTGCAGAAAATTGTGTAAAGGTTGTATTTCAAAAATTCATGGACTTGGAATTTTTCAGATGGTGTGAATATAGAAATATTATACCAGTATGTAAGTGCTATAGATAATAACTAGGGGAAAATCCCAAAATTGTTAAAATTCGAATGAGTTATAGGTTGTAGAAAAAGTGTTTGGTAAAATGTCTATGTGGAAATCGTGTAATGCTTGTAATTAAGGAATTCATGGGGTATGAAAATTTCCTAGATAGTGTGGGGTATATTCTATAAACCTGAATGGAAGTGGTACAAGGATAATTTGGAAAAAATAAATTGCAGGTTGCAGACCAACTGTTTGACGGAATTCCTTGAGAAGAGAAATTGGGAAAATGTTCTGAATTCATTGATTATGGAATAATGATTTAAATCCATGAATTGGTTTACTATTAAGAGCATATGGAAGATCAAATTTTATAATTCACAATTATATAGCTTC
>JZKD02S2424420.1:164620-194352 GCA_000966675.3 Picea glauca | reverse complement strand
TTCTTCCTTGGCATATATATTGCTACAACTCTAAGTTTACTTGCCCCGGGTTGATAATTTAATTGAGGGTTTTTAGTGTTTTTTTAGTGCATATAGAACACCCATCATTTTTGGCACCATTGTCGGGGAGTTGTCTCAAGGTAGGAAATAGTTAGGAAATAGACCACTTCTAAACTTTAGCATTAGTTTGGTGGTGGGGGAACCTTAAGACGAGAGGTAAGAACCTATGCATCTACTATAGCAGGTTCCCCCAAACCCAATGGTAGTTTTTCTTTTTCTTTTTGTTTACTTTCATGAATAGACCTGGAGACCCAAAAGGTAGATACATTAAATCTAAATCAGATATTTCAACCAAGGTTCCTTCCGACCTTTTTGGGGGAAGGAATGTTCCACTCATAAATTCCGCAGACCTATACCGAAAAACAAGAGCTAGCTCAACCCAAAGAGATAAAGTAGTCTCTGAGGACACTAATACAAGGAGCACTATATAGCAGAAAATTGAAGCATCAATAATATTGGTATAGGAGACAAGACCACTCGAGCCTTCCACTAAACCAAACAATACAACCTTTGTTTTCTTACCACCATCAAGAGATCCTAACTTTGAAGACATCATAAACCCTGAACAGGTGAACACCTTGTTTGGTAATCCAGCCAACATAATTGTATCTCAAGTTGACACTGAAACTTTGGAACCAATAATCTCAACCGACTCGAGTAGAGTCCCAGACACCCAAACAATAGGAAGACTTTCCCATTAGAGGGATTCCTTGTTCTCTGCAAAAATAAAACCACTTAAGTACTCTCTTTTTGGAAACCAAACCAATATGGATGATCAGGAGGATCATAACAATGTAAGATGCGGGGAGGAAGAAGAAGCTGGAAACCAAAATGAAACTACCTTTGGGTTTCCAATTTTGGACACCACCCCAAATGTCAATATGAAAAGCATTCCCCTCTCAACATTGCCTACCTTTTATCATAAAAGAAGTGAATATCCAGATACCTTCCTATTTGAGTTCGACATCTTGTGTAGGAGCTACAACTACCTACAAGATGTCCAGAAACTAAAACTCTTTCCTACCACCCTCAAGGACTCTGCACTAAGATGGTTCATGGGGTTGGGAGAATCTAGCATTAGGTCTTGGGAAGCAATGAAATATATATTTCTTAAGAAGTACCATGACTACTGCAAGACCAAATAATATTGTAATGACATCTTTAAAATCCAATAGTTAGAAGATGAGAATCTCGAGGACTATATGGAACGATTTGCATACATCTCCCAGAAGTCAAAATACCATGACCTCCCAGAGGATGCAGTTAGGGGTCTTTTCCTTAAAGTAATTTCAGAAGAATACCTATAGATGCTTAACCTGATGGAATCAAGTGACATATCTCATAAACCATTTGCCGAAATATGTGAAATGTGTAAGAATTACTCAAGGAGTAGATCTAAAACAGGAAAGAATATTCGGGACCCTTTTAATAGAAACTCAAAACCAATTAGTTCAAGTGGTATCACAAGAGAAGAGATAGGGAACCTTTTAGAGAACTTCAAGAAATATATCTTAAGAAAAATAGGTTCCCAGTTGGACACCCTTAAAATTAAAAGGAAACATGTAGAGGAAAATGCATTAATGAGCATATATTGTCCAAGATATAGGAGGAAGCATTCCTCAAGGGAATGCCCATTAGATAACATTTAAGTTTGTGGCTTCTGCACAAAAGACCATTCAACTGAGAAATGTTCATCATTTCCTGGTTTGTTAGACATATATAGGAGTGGGGATCCTAGGGAGTCCTCTTATGCACCTAGGAGGCCATGGCAGCCTAGGAACCAACCTACATACCCATATCCACAGTCTCAAGTTCCACCCTAATATCAACAACAACAACAATAGTGGAACTCACCAAGTTGGAAAAACTAGTCTAATCAGTACCAACATCCTTGGCTTCAAGGATGGAGAGGAGGACATAACCAAGTAAACCGTCAATATCCACCTGTTCCTATGTCCATCCATCCTTATCCTTAGTTTCCACCGAAGACTCTGCAACTTCTTCCAGGTTTTGTTCCACCACCTTTACCTCCTATCCCACAACAACAACCACAACAATATCACAATGTAAGATCCCCGATACCGAAATTATTGTCGGCACAACCAATTCCCAATCCCAATAATAAACTCGATCAACCTCTTCACAATGTTGAGATGCAGGCCTTCCTGACATATGTTATTACTCATGTTCCATTACAGGAGATTCAACTAAGATTGAGAAAAGTTCTAGAGAGGCAGAGGCCTTCGGTAGTCATCCAGGAGGAGGAATAAGAAGAAGAAACCACCAAACAACCCACGTATGACACTAGGTGGGAAGATGTTATTATTACTAAGGACCAAGAACCCAAGCTTCCCCAAAATGAACCTTCACAAATTACGAAGGCCTCTCCTTATACAGAAAGATTGGTAATCAAGAAACCTACCACCTAACCGGAATTTGACATCTTGAATGAATTGAAGAATATTTGTGTCAAGATTCTTTTGTTATAAGCCATTAAAGACATTCTAATATACAATAAGGTAGTCAAATAATTGTGTATTAAGAATCCAAGTAGGAAGCAAAAGGACCCTCCTACAGTACATTTGATAGGAGAACTTTCTGAGTACATATCAGAGAAGCCTAAGATAGGAAAATATGGGAACCACAGAAACCTCGTAGTGACCATAACCATTAATGAGGTGTCCATTGGGAACACTCTCATAGACCTAGGGACAACCATCAATGTTATGAACTCTACTACCTCGGAGAATTTACAGTTAAAACCTCTTCTTAGACCTACCCCAACCATTTTAGAATTAGCAGATAAAACCAAGGTTATACCTGAAGGAATTTTAGATGATATCATAGTTACTTTAGCCTCATGGGAGTATCCAGTAGATTTTCTTGTCATCCACTCAAAGGATCCTACTAAAGGCCATCCCATCATTTTAGGAAGACCTTGGTTAGCCACAACCAATGCATTTATTGGCTGCAGAGAGGGAGAAATGACCATCTCAAATGGAATTTCTAACCAGAATCTCACCATATACCCTCCGGCCCAACCTATAATGGAGAATATATGGTGGCTTGAATGTCCATATGAGAATGAGGACTAGGAAGAACCCGTGTTGCCAAGTGACCATGCCTGGGCACTTCAGGAACACACAATAGAAAATGTGCTAAACCAATTCATTTCTGCTACCACATGTGTTGATTTTCCACAATCGTTTCCCCAATTTGAGTGCATGTTTGGGGAATAATTTCAAGAACAATTAGACCCATCCATTTTGTCTTCAACATATTTTATCTTCGAGATAGATGAGTCTTCCACATCTTATACTATGCTCTACTAGATTAGTCCAGGGAAATTTTTACATATAAACTTTAGGCTAGATGCAGACCAACAAAAATAGTTAGTAAGTATTCTTAAAGAACAATCAGGAGCATTCTCCTGGGAATACACTAACATGAAGGGTATACACCCTGACACATGTATCCATCACATATATACCTAGGGGGAAGTAACACCTGTTAGGCAACCCCATAGAAGGATGAACCCAACACTTGAACATATAGTAAAGGAGGATATCCAAAAGTTATTAAATGTCGGATTTATTTATCTTATATCCGACAGTAAGTGGGTATCCCCACTTGTAGTGGTTCCAAAGAAAGTGACCGGAAAATGGAGGATTTATGTTGATTTCCTGGATCTCAACAAAGCCACTCTGAAGGATTACCTTCCTCTTCCTTTCATTGACCAAGTTTTGGATACCCTGTCTAGAAATAAGTATTTCTCCTTTTTAGATGGATATAGTGGGTACAATCAAATTCTCATAGCACCCAAGGATTAGGACAAAACTACCTTTACTTGTCCTTAGGGCACCTATGCCTATAGGGTCTTACCATTTTGATTGTTTAATGCTCCTGCCACATTTCAACGAGCAGTACTTGGGATATTTGTTGATCTTATTCATGATCGTGTGGAGGTCTACATGGATGACTTCACAGTTTATGGAAACACTTACCAGGATGCCTTAGATAACTTAGAAAAAGTCCTTATCAGATGCCAAGAAATGAACCTGCCTCTAAGTCATGTAAAATGTAAAATGTTGTTAACTGAAGGAGTGGTTCTAGGACATCATGTTTCATCAGAAGGGATAAAATTCGATCCTGTAAAGATTAAGGTCATCATCAGAATTCCACCCCCCAAAACTCAGAAAGAGGTGAGAATATTTCTTGGACATGTCGGATACTACCGACGATTTATTGAAAATTTTACAAAGATTGTTGCACCCATGTTTAGATTGCTAATAAAAGATGTTGATTTTGTTTAGACTTAGCAGTGTCAAACTACCTTTGAAACCCTGATAGCTAAGTTGTCCATGGCACCATTTCTTAGAGGGCCCAATTGGAATCTCCCATTTCACATATCTATTGATGCCTCTGACACCACAATAGGAGAAGTATTAGGGAAGAAAGAGGACCAACAGTCCTATGCCATTTATTTTGTGAGCAAGAACTTGTCCCCTGCCGAGTTAAACTCCACAGTTATCGAGAAGGAATTCTTGGCATTAGTTCATGCTATCAATAAGGTTCATCATTACATTATAGGTTACGAAGTATTTGTACATACAGATCATTCCACCATTAGATTTATGATGAATATACCCATAACTAATGGTCGAGTGACTAGGTGGCTCCTGCTATTGCAAGAGTTCAATATCACCGTGCTTGACCGACCCGGAAAGCATAATTTGGTAGCTGATTATCTTTCACGAATAAAAATGAGGATGATGATATCCATGTAGATTATAGTTTCCCAGATGAGCACCTTTTTTCCCTCTCTGTAAATACCCCATGGTTTGCAGATATGGAAAACTATTTGGCTACTAGGAAGTTACCGTCTCATTTGTGACCTCATGAAAATCATAAAATTATTACACAGAGTGCTAATTACTCTTGGGTTGGCCATGACCTTTTTTTCACATGTCCTGATTTGATTATTCTTAGATGTGTCCGAGAAGACGAGGTACCAGAAATACTATGAAGTTTTCATGATGGACCATGTGGTGGCCATGTTTCTAACAAACATACAACATATAAGGTGTTACATTCAGGTTACTATTGGCCTAGAATTTTCAAATTTGTTGCCAAGTATGTGACGAGTTGTGATAATTGCCAAATTATAGGAAGACCTACGTCAACTAACGAAATGCCCTTGTGTGCCCAAGTTATGATTGAACCTTTCAAAAAATGGGCCCTTGACTTTGTAGGACCAATTTCACCCATGTCCCGTAAGAAGAACTATATTTTGGTTTGTACTGACTATGTCACCAAGTAGGTAGAGGAAAAATCCCTATTCAGGGCTACATAAAAGTTTGTTGTCGAATTCATCTATGAAGACATATTTACCCACTTCGGTGTCCCTCATGAAATTGTTACAAACCAAGGCACTCAATTCACTTCCAAGCTGATGAGAGAGCTAACAGAGAAATATGGGATTAAACACTATAATATTATCCATACCACCCACAAGCCAATGGTCAGGTAGAATCTACAAACAAAGTTTTGGAAGCTATCTTAACCAAGACTATTCAATTACATCACTGGGATTGGGCTGATAGGCTTCCAAAGGCTTTGTGGGCATATCGGACCACCTGGAGGAACACCACTGGGCATACCCCTTATGAGATAGTGTATGGGAAACAAGTACTTCTACCAATAGAATTCCAAGTAAGGACCTTCCATATTGCCGCAAAATTGGGATTAAACTTAGATGAGGCTCAGAAACAACGAACCCTACAATTGAATGAGTTGGATGAGAACAGGCAAGATGCCATCCAATGAACAATATTAGTCCAAAACCAGAGGAGCAAGTGGCATGACAAGTTTATTAAGAAGAAACACTTCCAACCTGGTGATTGGGATTTGTTGTTTGACTCTCGATTTAAAACCTTCAAAGGAAAAATCACCACCCGATGGTTGGGTCTGTACGAGGTAGTCACTGTATATGACAATGGAGCTGTGAAAATCAAAACAATTGACAAGGGACAAGTCTATTTTGTAGTAAATGGACACCGACTCAAATTTTATCATAAGCCCATTTCCAAGGAAGACTTTATATAGGTTATGTCAACTGACAAGGCATTGGCCTTAGTAGATGGGGAAGTCCCCCCTTGTTCTTGAATGTTTTCTGAATTTTTTACTGTACATATGTAAATAATTTTGAATTTTGTTGATAAGCAATTCTAGGTATTTATCTCACCAGGAGTAGACAGTTTCAAGGGAATATAAACGAAGGTTTTTTATTCAAAACATTGTTACACTTGAACCTTGTTGTCTCCTAAGCATCAAATGAATATTGGCTTGCTGTAGTTAGCCATATTTTTGCAAAGATGTTCATCTTCGCTTTTTCTTAAGGCATTTTAAAAGCAGTTGTTCTTGAAAATCTTCACCACTATATAAGGAAGTGATACCATAACCATCAAGCTTAGAGGTCTCTCATACAGTTTTCCCAAAGAACTTGAGTAAGTGAGTAAAGTATATTTATTAAAAAGTAACAAGGAGGTCTGATTAGCGGTTAGTCATGGAAACATTACAATAACTACAAAAGAAGAAACTGAGTTGAGCCTACAGATACCTTTCTGTTCTTTCTCATTGGTACCATCCACTACACACTAAATAGCTTGATTATATCATATCTTTAGATAGGACACGTCCACTTAAGTACCCCTTACATCAGGATAATCACTAAGGAATATAACGGAAATTCATCCTCTAACATAAATACCATCCCAATTGAAAAGAAAAAAGGAAAGAAAAAGTTGTTTTCATAGCTATCCCCCCATCTTCTTACGTAAATAAATCTTATACTAAAATATTAAAATATGGAGGGCCAGTCTCTGAGGGTGTAAGAGGCTAACCCATCGGGATACTGAACAGGTCTATTGGTAGCAGGTACCGGCATGTGGTATGACTAGGTAAACCCACTGGAGTACTGAACAGGCTTGTTGGTAGTGGGACATTCTACCTAGCAAGGATGGTAATCTGAAAAAAACTAAAATAAATTTAAACTTGTCCTTATATACGACATTACTTGTAGACAAAGCTGACATGAAGTATGTATGGTCAAGATAAGGTTAATGAACTCCATAAACTTGCCATTGGGAACTAACTCTAATACTATCTTGAAACTCTCTTTCCTACCTCTTCTTATCTATATATAAGATTTCTTATCTTATAGGTGGGGCCATATTCTAACCGTCTCGCTAGACCAATCTGTGAAATCTATCTTTACACTTCACAAACTGTAAATCTTTAGCTATTGGGAGAACTGATCAATTTACTATACTTTTGATTGTGAGTTATCACAATACTTAGGTGTGGGGGAGGGGTTCATGAGTTGACAAATGATCATTGCCTAGAGAAGTAAATCTTTGTAAAAATTTATGTATTGTTTTCATGATACGGGTTATTACATCAGTTGTCATTTGTTTGAAATGCTAAACTCATGTGTGCTATAAATTGTTGTACATATCCTTAACAGATCACATTATTGGTTTACTTTCGTTTTATACTGATCATTATAGGATTGACATTACATGTTCTATGCAAGTGGATTGAGTAATCACAGTGGAAAAATCAATAACAATGGAACACTCTGCCTCTTCTCTTAATCACTATGACTGTTGTTATCACTCTAGGAAACTCTTTGAGGTTGTGGGTCAAAGATGCTTGGTAACTTAAGGTAAACTTGTTTTTTTGTTTTTGTATGTGTGGATCAATGGGATAACTCAATTACAGATGGTATTTAGATAGTCAAAAAGAGAATCAAATGAACTAGTGCTGTCAAGGATCAATAATCAAATGATAGCTTTTAAGTGGGTGAGAAAACAATTCTTATAAACCAAATACAAATGTAGGGTTTAATAAACAATGATAAGAAAATATTAATCAAGCTATGAGCTAACCAATGAGATGACAGTCATTTGCAGCTAAAACAACTTGAATAAGAGTACAGAAGGAAAGGTGAGAATCTGACATCAATAGAGAGAGAAAATTGTGATTTGTATTATCATACTGAAAAGTCTGCTTACAATAAGTATTTTTGTATCCAAAATCGAACCACCTTGTTTAGCAACAGTTTGTGGCTTTGTAGCCTTTACATCAAGATTTCAGATCCTATTTTAATGGATCTTAAATACCTAAAATAGACATAATATTTAACCAAATAGATCTAATCTGATCATTACAAATCGAAATTGACAGCTGAAGCATTATTTGGCAATTTGCTGATGAAAATCACAGATTCAAATATCTGTCTTTGATGATTGGGTGCTTTCTGTCAAGAGAAATCATGCCATTTGGTGTTATTTCCTTACCATATGTTTTAAAACTTGATGAGAAATATATTATAGCTTCTCCTAATTATTATCCATCATTTGACACCTTTCCCATGTGTTCAGGAATTAAAAATTCACGATTTGGGTAGAAAGAAGATGTTTCTAGACTCTTCTGTGCTTTCACCAACTCTTTTGTCTAGAATACACCCCTTTATCTAGTGAAAAGGAAATCTTTCAACAGCTAACTAGCAAATTTCAAAACCAATGAGCTGGTGAAAGCCCAATTTTTTTAATGAAAACTGCCTTGGGAAAAATCCAAGTTTTGAGCCATGGAGAGTTAGTTTTACATGCTTGAATAGTTGATTGACATTTAGAAATCCTAATATTTCCAATGGTACTTTCAAATTTGCATTTAGAGCTTGGGAAGGCAGTCAAAATTCCCCCGCAAGATTAGGCATCATGTTTCAAAGGTTCTTTTCAGATCAGTTTTTATTTGATTGCTAACATCTGGCTCCAACAGGGATGGAGACCTCCCTGCGAGGTTTTCGAAACTGGCAGACCTTGTGCCTTTAGTATTGGGCATGGATTCATTCATCCTTTACAATTTATCATCTGGATATTCTCCAAAGCTTTTTGTTATCTTTCACAATCTTCTTTTCTGTTTCTTTTCCTTGACTCTCTTCAATGCCAGTTTCTTTAAAGTTTCATCAGTTTTAGTGAAATTCTTTAACAAAATTTCATATCTTTCCTTTATGACTCTCTCTAGAACCTCTTGTTGCTTGATTTTCCTTTTCAATTTCTTAGTAAGCTTATGGTCATCTGGCTTTCTTTTGCTGGATGTTTCTCCTGGTGGTATAGGTGAGAGAGCTCTCCTTTTTCTTGAGTCGTTGTGAGGAGTAGGCTGTTTCTTACCCCTTTTTTTCTTTTCACTTCCAGGCTATGGTAGATTTACAAATCCTTCCCCAAAAACAAAATGTTGTCAGGTTCTGTCTCTTTGTCTTAATTTCTCCAAAATAATCATTTTAATCAGACCATAATGACAAAGGGTATTTTTGATGCTGAAAGACTTGGCTCTAATTTTGTTGCATACCTTTGTTAAACTTCTATGAAGAAAGAAGGGTAGATTCAAAAGGAATTTCCCTGTGAAGTGGTCTACAAGTCTAAAATGATATAACATCAACTTATCATACCTCCCCTCTGAGGTTACATACAACTGAATGGATTTGAATAGAACTTGCCATTCATCTTCCAGTTAGGAAACAAGAATACTCTTCTTCCAGATTATACTTTGGAATTATGTTTTCAAATATGATCTAAAATCTAGGTTCTTGGTTACTGTCATTTTAAACCAAC
This sequence comes from Picea glauca, assembly GCA_000966675.3. Classification (NCBI taxonomy): domain Eukaryota; kingdom Viridiplantae; phylum Streptophyta; class Pinopsida; order Pinales; family Pinaceae; genus Picea; species Picea glauca. The sequence goes on along the minus strand of JZKD02S2424420.1, from coordinate 184,618 downwards.
TCTCACCTATTCTGGGTAAGCCAGTAGCTAAAGCAATGGGAGATTCATCAACTATCAGTTCCAAAGAGCCTACTATATCTTTCTTTCCATCATATGATTTTGCAAAAATCTCTGCTATCACCTAGTGATAACCCTCCTTCAATATTTCAACATAGGTTATACACCCTACGTTTGAGAAAAAATGATAAACTTCTGGGTCTGACATAAAATGAGTTATGTTGTCTTAATGCTTTCCGCAGAGGTGGTACTCCTCGCTTCCTTTCCATTTGCAAATAATTACCAGTTTATCTACACACGGTTGAGACAGTAACCTTTGCCAAAATGAGGAAAACGTTGGTGCTGGTGAAATTGATCTTGAATGTCTGGATGTAATGATGATCAGATCATTCAGCACTCTTAAAACTATCCTCCGTCTACCATATGACCAAATCCATCATCATATTCCACTAAGACATGGTGAAAATGTGTAACTGTTACTGTGCCTCTATTTAAAATGCCATCATGATTATATGACATGTGTACAACATGTCTCTTCGACTTTTTAAGGTGTTGGAGAAAAAACCAATATCAACACTTTCATAGGCTCACTTGCTGCTGAGAGTGCCATTTAGCCGTTGAAACTTTGAACTTTCACCGGCTAACTTTAGCTTCAAAACAGATGTTAGCTGTTGAAAATCTTTTCTTCGAATTTTTTGAACAGACCTTTGACAATCAATTTATTATTGAGAAATAACAATAGGAAATAATGAAATATAACCTATATTTCGACATTTGAATTTCTAAAAAAATGTATGGAACTCTATTTATGACCATGCTATCACTAAAACTGAAACAAACTGGCTTTTTCACCTAATCCTCTGCTAAATTGAAAACTGTTTGTAGTTTGTTGTAGCCTGCTTATTCAAGAAAACTAAAAGCAATCTATTTTCTCATATGAAGAGATTATTCAACTGCCTACTACTAACCTTAACATGTAAAAACACGCTTATCATGTGACATCATATTTCCAATGAAGCCATGATAACATGGAACTATTTACAAAATCTCTTTGCATGCAAATAAATTTCAGAGAACACTTCATGTTGTGCAACAACATTTCAACTTCCAGAGCATACATAAAATCATCATTTGCTTTGATTCCAAAAATTGCAGAACTGAAGACTTTTGAAAAACATAACTCCATATAAATGGCTAGCAGATCATAGAAAGAAACCAACTTTGTTTGTTGCTTAATCCTTTCTTCTGCTTCTGATATATGGATCTGCTCATAAGCAGGTTTCTGCAATTCTGAAAATAGCAGTGAGTTGATTTGACTGCTAATCCCTTCTTGTTTGATATCTAATTCATAAATGATGTCAGTATTTTGTTCTTAAGATGCTTTCTTCTCATTGTCTTCCTCCTACTTGCTACAATCTCCCTCTATCTACAAATTAGAAATCTGAGGGTTGTCTTTAGAATATGTTGCAGATATGAAACTGTCACCTGCTAATGTATCGATCTGATAATCATCTTTGGGGTTTTTAAAGGGGACAATCTCATCTTCATGACAAACATCTTTAATAGATGCATTTAATACAATGTTCAAAGCATCACTATGGTTATCATAGTGTGGATTTCCAATCTCTCAATCATAAATAAAAATATCCTCTATAGCAACATACTCTTCATATCTATCATTAACCACAGTGTGCATACATTTTTTATCATCTATGTGTTGAACAGTAGAACTAAATGAAATTCCATAAATAACCAAATCTTCAGAAACCTCAACAACTTCCTCCCCATCATTATATTTATCAAATATAGGAAGATCGGGAAACATTCCTAATGATAGAGATGAAAATCATGGCATAGAGTTATCAACAATAGGATTTTGAGATAGATTTTGAAAAATATCACCTTATTCATCATCATAACTGTAACTTCCCTTGATACACAAATCTGAAAACTGTGAACTACCTTTACTGATTTCGATGGATGTATGACCAATAAAAAAATGATTCTCATGATTCTTAACTAAAGAAATTAATTCTTCAGATTGGTGAAAATCAGAGATAATGTTAATGGGAGAATCTTCAGCTCCTTTATTATCCAGTTCTAGTTCGTTTTGATGGGAAAGCACATCATCATGAAGATCATTTGGGAGTTGTTGCAGGATATGAGGGAGAAATTCTTCTTTATTTGCATTTTTGACTTTATTATCCAATCCATATTCTTCACAGCAATTACCAAATAAAAACTGATCTGAAAAGAACCTTTTGCAACGTTCATTGAAGACTCTGTGAAAATTTTTCAAAGATGAAATGCTTGAAGGAGGTAAAGAAAAATACCACTTACGTGCATCACCCTCCAATGAATGCATGAACATTTTCATATGAAAATCTTCATATGAACATCTTCATGCTGTAGATCTACTAGATCCATGCACTCATGAAACTTTTTGAGGTGTTCTGCAGGATTATCTTCTTTCTCCTCTTTGAAGACAGGTAGAAAATCTCCCCATTCTGACATATGAGGTACTGGATGTGGGAAACCAGGAACTGAAGAGAAGTGCAGAGGTGAAAACCTCTGAGCCAAAAGAGCAACAAATGATTTTGACATCTAAATATTGTGGAGTCGCCACTGAATCTGTCTTTCATCGAGTCGCTAGATAGATGATTACAACCAAGAAAATGTCCAGGCTTTGTCTATCATCAAAGTTGGATCTATGTCGTGTCCCAGGGAAGTTATCTTCAACTTCAGTCTTCTGTTCCCCGACAAAGGCACCAATTTGTTATCACTCCAAGAAACTCTTTGAGGTTGTGGGTCAAAGATGCTTGGTAACTTAAGGTAAACTTGTTTTTGTGTTTTTGTATGTGTGTATCAATGGGATAACTCAATTATAGATGGTATTCAGATAATCAAAATGATGCAGGAGCATCTCCCGAGACAAGCTAGCCAGCACAGAAGACAAAGGATAGTTGAGCACATGCCAGCGCCAATTTTTAAATTTTCCCTTGAAGTTGATGTGCTAAACATAAATGAGATCATTTAATTTAGGCGCCTTGGTAAAATGTAATCAGACCTCAAGCCATACACTCTTTTCTGAAGTAAATGGAGGCATTTATCGTAGTTAATGCAGGTAGATAGAATTTAATTCTTAGATTAGACAGTTTTGGAGCGCAGGAGGGAAAAATGGATATAGACACCCTCATTTCTCATTGTAACATTAGCCATAATAATTCAGAGTAGGGAGAGCATAGGAGAATAGCAGAGAGTCGTAGGAGATATCCATGTATAGATCTTGAATTAATAGAAGGAATTGTTTCAGACTCATGGTTGTTGTGTTACTCTCTGTGTATGTGTGTTGAAGGCTATGCTCATAAGTAATTACTTCCTGTTAAGCATTTGCTATATGTTGTGTGTATGATTTTGATGTTTTAAATAGAAGCCTGACGATAAGGAGGAATGATTTTCAATCGTTTCTCTATCTGAGCAAGGATTCTTGCAAGGAGTGCAGTCGAAAACCATCCGCAAGGAGTGTGTTGATGGAGGCTTAGATAGTCTAACTCTTGTTCTCGTTCGCTCAAAAGTGAACGTGGGTTGCTGGAGCCGTGCAAGGAGTGTGCAGGCAAAGGAGAATCTCAGTCATGAACTGAGTGAAGTATTGAAGGACTGCTGCTATGAGCATGCGCAGAGTCCAAAGGAAGCTCGAACGGTTGAAGTGTTCGTAGGCTTGCCGCAAGGAGTACGTGCAAAGAACCCCGTGGAGGTTGAAGTATTTTAGAAAAGATCAGGAAGGGTAGGCCTCTAAGTCGTTGAATATTGTCGTAGATAAGTGCGACTTGAAGTTGCAAGAAATGTTGCAAGTTGGTGAAGCGACAGAGGAGTCTCGTGGAGAGGCACTTATTTCGTTTCGCAGAATCCTCAAAGGGAGAAAAGACGGACAAATTCTTTGGAGGAGATTTCACGAAGTTCCAAGAGTCGTTAGATCTTTCTGAGGTGCGAAGTAGTTACAGTGTAAGTGTGGAAAGGGTTCAAAGCTCAGGAGGCAGAACCATTGATCCAAGTCGATCAGGGCCGTTGGATTATTCACGAGATCGCCTATCGGGACCTCGTGAGAAAGGTGTCCAAGGTTTGGTGACGAGAATCGCGATATTACAATACGCGATATCTCGACGACCACAAGAGTGGTGTGGGGCCATAGGAGTCGATAGTGGATAGGTGGCACATCGCATGTCGGGATCTCGTGAGTTGAAGGGCTGAGAATTTTGTGTCAAGGGTCGCGAAGCGCGAGGCTACGAAGTGGCGAATTGGCGAGAGCACTAGGAACCGTCCATCTGAGGAGGACATGTGGTAGATATCAAGAGATCTCGCAAACTCGAGAGTTTGCAGGTTAAGAGCCCAAGTATTGGGTACCCCAAGTCATGAAGACGCGAGGAGCGAGGAAGAAGGGTAGCCATCAGATCTGGTAGAAGGAGAACCGTCAGATCTACACTTGGGATCGTGTATCAGAGTCTCGTGAGAAAAGACTCGAGAAATTGGCCACGGGGATCGCGATATTGCGATAAGCTATATCTCGACAGCTGGAGGACAGTGTGGGCCATAACGAAGTTGGCGAGTGGGGGACAGGTGGCATGGAGCCATCGGGATCTCGCCACAAGAAGTCCTGGAAAGTTGGATTTAGGATTCGCGATCCAGCGAACTCTGAAGTTCTGATAGAAGCGATGGAAGCTAACGTGCATGTGTGTATCGACGTTTCGGCGCATCGGGCATCGGGGATTGTAAACCTGAGTGTTTGGCCTCACGAGTAGCGAAGTCGCGAATGGAGAGATCGCGATAGAACGAAAGTCTCGATAGAGTAATAAGAGAAAAGTCAACATTGACTGATGCATCGAGTCTCGGGGATTTGAGAGTCCAGTGATCAACTGAGAACTTGCGAAGCTATGAGTTCTGATCCTCCGATAAGTAGAAGGAGGGAAGCCTAGCGAAGAGAACTGTGGGTGCAGATTCCCAATAGGGAAACAGAAGAGACTTGGAGGTCTTCGGGCCGAGAAGAAGTTGAAGATCCTGTGAGCAGACGTGCCTGGGTTCACGCCCTACGTCACAAAATGAGAATCAAATGAACCAGTGCTCTCAAGGATCAATAATCAAATGATAGCTTTTAAGTGGGTGAGAAAACAATGCTTATAAACCAAACACAAATGTAGGGTTTAATAAACAATGATAACAAACTATTAATCAAGATATGATCTAACCAATGAGATGATAGTCATCTGCAACTAAAACAACTTGAATAAGAGTACAAAAGGAAAGGTGATAATCTGACATCAATAGAGAGAGAAAACTATGATTTGTATTATCATACTGAAAAGTCTATTTACAATAAGTATTTCTATATCAAAAATCGAACCCCCTTGTTCGTCAACAGTTTGTGGCTTTATAGCCTTTACATCAAGATTTCAGATCCTATTTTAATGGATCTGAAATACCTAAAATAGACATAATATTTAACCAAATAGATCTAATCTGATCATTACAAATCGAAATTGACAGCTAAAGCATTATTTGGCAATTTGTTGATGAAAATCACAGATTCAAAAATCTGTCTTTGATGACTGAGCACTTTCTGTCAAGATAAATCATGCCATTTGGTGTTATTTCCTTACCATATGTCTTTAAATCTTGATGAGAAAGATATTATAGATTCTCCTAATTATTATCCATCATTTGACACCTTTCCCACGTGTTTAGGAATTAAAAATCCGCAATCTGGGCAGAAAGAAGACGCTTCTGGACTCTTTTGTGCTTTCACCAGCTCTTTTGTCCTAAATCCGCCCCTTTAGCTGGTGAAAAGGAAAGCTTTCAACAACTAACTAGCAGATTTCAAAACCAATGAGCTGGTGAAAGCGCAAATTTTTTAATGAAAACTGCCTTGGGAAAAATCGAATTTTTGAGTCGTGGAGACTCCGTTTTACATGCTTGAATAGTCGATTGAAATATAGAAATTTTAATATTTCCAATGGTACTTTCAAATCTGCATTTAGATATCAGGAAGGTAGTCAAAAGTCCCACACAATATTAGGCATAATTTTTCAAAGGTTTTTTTCAGATCAGTTTTTATTTGAACGCCAACAACTGTCAAAACCATTTCAATATTGCAGGTTATCGATTACAGGAGGTAAAAATGTATTTAACATAGAGGTACTGTATGAGGTGTTGGATGACGTGTCTTATGAGGTGTTGAACGAAGTTCCATATGAATATACACACTAGCAACTGCCCACAATTTTAGGTAACCAGGAATGAATGACATTTAATTGAATTGGTTTAGGGCAATCAAGAATGAGGATGCAAACTTTAGACATTTTCATGATCAAATGTCCAAGTCAAAAGACTTGGACATTGATCTAACTTCGCATCATTAATATTGTCCCCAAAAAAGAGCCTTCAAATTTGAATTTTCTCACACATGGAAAATCATGCGCGCATGTGTGCAACCAATTCCACCCTAGGCGCATTCAAAAATGGGATTGGGTTACCTATTATTCCAATTCACCTCTGCCATTTGCATTTTCTCCTGTTTTAAAATGCGTTCAGCCTCTGTTTATTTGTTCCTATGTTCGAGATGTGCTCGACCTTTGTTCAAATCATGCCATTTCTTGGCTCGATCGCACCCTCTCTTGGTGAATTTCTCCTCTATTCATACCTTCACATCATCACAATTCCCAAAAGGTACGAGCCCTCTTCCTACACAAACCTTTTCTCCATTCCTGAGTTTGCACAGTGCAAGGAGGTATTTTTGCATGTAGGCTGGGGGTCATTTTTATCCCACTTGCAGGGCCACGAAGATCGAATGTCAATGAAATTTTCCCTCGGTTTCGATGGGAAGACAGCGCGCATGGGGACTCTCACCTTTGGGGTCTCAGAGGAATCCATAGCCACAACCACGAAGCTTCCAAGAGTGGGATATAGATGGTTTAAAAACCACCAGCTACTGCGATCAAGTTATAACATGGTTTTTAAACTAGAATTCCAAAATATCTCAGGAGCTAAAGGATACTCCAAGGAATGGATAAAAGAGGAGCTGATCAACCCTCTCATAGTCATCACCATTTTGATCACATGTGAAGGTAGATATTCCACCATTAAAGCCTGTCACTTTAGATTGTTAGCTCATTTTCAGTTCAATAAACCATTGAATTTTCCCTTCTACTTTCTAAAGAGCTTGGAGAATGTGTCCTCTCAGGTGAGGAAGAATGTAAACAACCCCCACAATAGCCTCTTTCACCATGGCTTGATCAAGCTCCTTATTTTAGCCGAATTAGAAAAACAGGGGCAAACTTGGGATGAATTCATTTATCAATTTGCAAACCCTCACTTGACAATTAAGACTGGAAAAAAGACACTTGTTCTAAGGACTATTTCTCCATCCAAGCCCCACTCTCCAAGGACTCCAAACCCTCAGGCTCAAACCATTTTCTTACCAGAAAAAAAATCCAAGAAGATTGTTGAAACCCTTGCATCCTCATTGGGTAAAAATACCAAGAGTAAAGTTCAAAGAAATCCTATTGCTAATCTTCATATGCCTTCAATATCTATTGATCCCACACCCAAAAATCTCCAAGAAGTAATTCAAGAAGACTTTCCTACAGTTCCCAAAAATAGGAGAGGAGCTAATCGATTTGATAGAGGACCCTTTCGAAAGAGTACCCAGAGCACAAGAGGAAACCCTTATGCAAAACCCCTGACTACTTCGGACCCTATCCAAGTATCCTTCGATCTCAAGAGTCCTCACAAAATACTTATGGAAGTGTCTGTAGATTAATTAAAGCCTTAAAGGAAGACAAAATCTGAACCTACTTCTCCTCATCAACTGTCACACACCCACTATGGCATAATAAGATTTTCGCCTCTTCTTGAGGGACAGAATCCCCGAAGTCCTACGGGGGTCTAGCGCAGGCTAGTTCTTCCCTTGTCCACCTCCATGTGATCGTTGTTTATGACCACAGGCCAAACAAAATAGGTGCCTTTTCACATTTCGTGACTTCACAATACAAGCGAGTCAAGTCTTTCGACTCTGCAAACCCCAAAACCTGAAATCTTACCTTCAAGGAGATCGACATCTGCGAGTCTCCTCCTGATCCGATAGTCCTAGCCGTATCAGTATTTCGATAACCAAGAGTTCGTAATGCAAAATAGTTGAGTCTTTCGACTCTTCAAACCCTGAAATCTGAAATGGTTTGAGGTACTCAACTCCACCTTTATCTCGGTGTCATGTGACCTCCAGCTAGGACGCAAGTCTCAGCGCCTATCTCTTTCGGGTTCACGACTTCACAATTCCCGCTGCAAGTGTTCCTTACCTTTTGGAATACCGAACCCTGAAACACGATATAGGTCAACGGGGTGTCGACTCCTTCCCTGTGACGAGAACATGCCACTTGTCACCTCCATGTGACCCCGGTTCTAGGATGTACCACCTATCCACCCAAGCCTTCGAATTTTGGGACTCAAGAGAACAACGAACTGCCATCCCCTTTCCTTTTCAAACCCCAAATTCCTATTCACACTAAGCTGACTCAGAGTTTCACATACCGGGATTTCATGTACTAGGATTTTGCAACTTGCGAAGATGAGTGTTCATACCCTTGGGTTTCCCGGGTGTCGAAACGCCAAAATCATTTCACACTACATCGCTTCAGAATTTCACATACCGGGATTTCGCGTACGGGGATTTTGCAACTTCTGAAGACTAGGGTTCATACCCTTGGGTTTCCCAGGTGCCGAAACACTGACCAAAAGACACGTGTCCTCTACAAATGGACGGTCTAGGTAACTCCCATGGATCTTGGGATCTACGGTTCCGATTCCTTTGCTACTTGCGAAGGCTGAAAGGGGTCAAGGCATTAACGCCTACGTTCCTTCCTCTAATCTAATGGTCGTGACAGACCTCAGATCCCCCGAAAGGATCTCGTCCATTCATCTAACAAATGAAAGGGTACTCTCCTTCAGTATTTGAAACTCGCTATCCTTCCTAAGCTTCGTCACCTATGAAAGACTTGAGAGCTTTGCGCTCTATCTCCTGGACTTGACTCTTAGAAGAGTCTTCAGTACAACTATTGCGCTCCTTCATCAAGGGGTTCTAGGGTTTTATTTGATCGCAAAGGGCCTATGCATATTGGCACTACCTCTCATGATCTTAACAAACTCCGTCCTCCAAGAGACACAGAACGACTAGGTGAGTAAACCATCATACATGCAACTACACCTAAGGTCGACGAGCTCATAGTTCATAGCTTAAGATGCTACAGAACTCCAGAATTTATGAGAACAAGTCATGTCCGACCCATATAATTCCTTACTTGCCTAATTATACAACCAAGCAGAAATAGAAGGGATACAGTATATCCATTAAGCATTCATTCACATTCCTGAAAGCATGCATAGTATAACCAATTCATACACAGTCAAAACTAAGTTACACAGGGTAGGAAATCACTTATCTATTACACGTTTCCGCCAACCAACTAACTGTGGGTGTTCATCCTTCCACCCAACCATAGGCTCAAAGGCATTCATTCTTAGCACTCTGGCCACCCCCATCCCAAGGCATGATATCACCAGGGAATTCTCACAGTTCTCGAGGGTTCTCTCTCTGTTTCATATTCTGTTCGGGTCCTGTTTTCTGCAACTCGGAGCTTTCTCACTCGGTTGTGGCCTCGACGAGGTTTCTCAGATGCTCTTCGGCATCAAGCTTGCGACCTTTTGTTTGTGATTCATTGGAGATCTTTACGACTCTCCCTTGTGAGCTTCCGCCCTCGTCTAGTGTCTCCCTTTCTCGTGTGTGTGTCCCTCTTACTTGGGAAGGTATTCTGACCTATCCAGTTCCTTCTGTCATAAGGAAGCTCAGGTCTACAAGTCCTGGTGGTACTTCGGACCAACAACCCATGTTTCCATTCATGGGGGTGGTTGGTGATTCAACCATCGATGCTTTCTTCATTGACTGATTTTCTTTCCTTAGGATTCGAAGGAGGCTTGTCATCCTTATCAAGGGAGATTTGGGGTTATTCAATACATGAACCCTCTCTTATAGTTTTCACATTCTTCCTCTAGTGATATCATGGCCAGTACTTTCAAGGATTCACCCCCACAGTTAGTTATTGACAACTCAATCAATAATACATTTACATTTTCCTCATGCATTAGCATGGTAATTCCTATTTTATGATTAATTACAAATTGGGGGAAACAGAGTGTTACATAAACCCCCTATTACTCCTACCTCATCGATGCCTACCCCATATCCAAAGAATGATAGACACTCTACATATTTCAAAGGATATAAGCCTTCCTCTAAGATAACTGATCCTGCTCCAACCATTGAGAAGCTACAAAAAGAGAATTTTCAGCTGCTGCAATAGTTGGAGGATAGGAAGACTATGGAAACACATCTTCACCATGATAATGAAGTCCTCCAAGCAAAGGTGAATTCCTTTCAATGGTTGGTTGACGAGATGACCAAATCCAACCACAGCCTCAGAGAACAATTGAAGCAGCACAAAAGTCATAAGACAAAATCTTCACAGCAAGAAGGAGAAGCTTCTAAAGTTGATCCTCCTCAACAAGCTTAGTCATGAAGGGAAATTTCTTTTTGTTTGCAGTGGGACCTAAAAAATCTTAGGTGCGGGAGTAATATTGGGCCCGTGATATGATCGATTTAATGACAGAAATTAGATCCTTTTCAGACGAATATGTATATGTATTTTCTTGTTTTGAAGAGTTTTTTAAGAGCTTTTGTGTCAAATCGCTATGATTCACACTAGGTATGCATAACTCATGTTTTATGATGATTTTGAGTGTAACTTAGTATGTTTTTATGTTTCGAGGAAACTAATTCGCATTTTGTGTGTCACATGACAAAATCGAAGCTTGTTTTTGCATTCGGCACTCCGTCCAGTACTCCATCTGGCACTCGGTCCGTTACTCCATCTAGAACTTCGTCTGGCACTCTATCCTGCACAAACACCATGGGTGATTTGGCGGTTATGGTATCAGTGGCCAGGGATGGGAGAATCAGAGACATGGCTTTTTCTTGTGCTCGTGGCCTCCAGCTACTGAGATTTTGACAACTTGATTTGGGTTGTTAGGTTGGGTGATTATTGGCTTGCCTTATTTCTAGAAGCCACTGACAGTTAGGGCATATTAAATGCGATTTGTTGTTTTTAGAGAGGGTTGACCCTTCCAGTGGTCGACCTCTCAGTCTATAAACTTATAAATGCCACCTCAATGGTCAAACAATTGTGAAGAAGTAGAGAGTTAGAAGTAAAAAGACAATTCATCGTTGTTTTACTATTCTCATTTTGCTAAAACTGTGTAAAGACTGCATTTTTGGTTTTAATGGTGAATTCGTGTTCTTGAGCTCATGGTTTGCCTTTGAAGAGTAACCACAACTTGTTGGGGGGCCCACTAGAAGTATAGGTGAATATCCAATTATTTTTCTTATGAATTGCATAGCGTAGTTGTCATTTTATTTCATTTCTTGTATATGAGTTTTTATGCTTCTTTACTTTATAAATTGTTGTTCATAATTTAGTTAGTTTAGTTCAGTTTTGCAGATGATCATGAAAACTATTGTTAATATGCAATGATCTGTTATTTGATAGGAAATAAGCTTGCAAGCTTAGATACTAATCCTGTGTGTAATTAGATGATAGATTAGATTTTCTTTATGATGAAACAGAGTTTAAAACATAGTTTTTAATTCATAATTTCTTTGACAGGGCTTCAGTGGATGGATAGTTATTAGTCTTTAGTTTTCAATTCTAGTTTGTCTATCTAGTTGTTATTTAGCTTTGCTTATTTAAATTGTCATTTAGTTTGCTCATTGCTTTCTTGTCATATGTTGAAATAGTATTTAATTTATTTTTTATGAGTATTTCCTCTTTTTTGCAATTTGAATTATTAAATCGGATTAGTCTAGTTTATTTCATGCAATTTCCTTTTCTAGATTTAGGTTGCAATTTTAATTCATAGTTGATTATTGAGTTTAGTTTCCAGTTATGAATCTAAGTAGTATGAGTTTGATTGAGTAGCATAGAATGCAATTGAATTTACTAGAATAGTGTCATTATACTGTTGATGACTAATGCATGATTAATCACATGGATATGCGGGATAGTTGATGTTGTTTCTATAATGGCTAAGTTCTCACTAGATTGCCTAATTCACACTTTTCACTTTGCTATCGAAGTCAATATCGAGTTCATCCCTATTGAATTATCTTTCATTGTAAAATGTCATTGAGATATTATAAGACACCGGAGACATTCACATAACCATCAACACTATATTTGAGTTCCCTTGCTTTCATAGATTAGGAGATAGTTTCCTTGCTTTTGTAGATTAGATAGTCTTCTTGCTTTAGTAGATTAAAGAATAGTTTTCTTACAATAGATTAAAGATTAGTTGTTAATTAATTTTTTTTTCATAATGCTTTTAATTTCGTAGATCAAGATTTCCTTTTGTAAATTAGAAGTTATTGTGAAATTTAATTTAAGAATAGAGTTCACTTGCCTCTTAGCTTGATTAGTTGTTTATTTAATAATCTTGATTATTTTACTTGCTATAAAAGTTATCATAGGTTAGTTAGTTGTTTTCTGCTTGTTTACTTGCTTTAATAGGGTAGTTGCTTGCTTGTCTATTTTTCTTTGATAGGGTAGTTGCTTGTCTATTTATTTGCTTTCATAGGATACTTGCTTATTGAATTTGAGTAGGTTAATTAAAGTAGTTTGTTGTTGTTATTGCTTATTAGGTAGATAGTTTTCTTTTGCTTATTGTCATGATTTAGTTAGTATGCTTTAAGTAGGATTTCCAATTGCTTTCTTAGGACTATCCATTGATCCTTTGTTCAAAGGTTACCTAGGGTACATAGTTTGAGTTTCTTAGTAAGGTTTGGTTATTCATAGTCTTTGATTGAATAGATTAGCCCTTAGAATCAGATAGATAGTCCCTTTCCTTAGTTAGACTATACTACCTCTAGCCTTTCTGCCCTGGCATATATATTGCTACAACTCTAAGTTTACTTACCCCGGGTTGAAAATTTAATTGACAGTTTTTAGTGTTTTTTTAGTGCATATAGAACACCCATCACCCCTTCCAGGAGTTGCTTCACATTATCTGGTTCTGATAGGTGTTTCCATACTTTATACATTGAATTGATAATTAATGGTTACATGCATGTATTTACATTTCTGCAAATGGTTTATGTGTTGAAAATGTTAAATTAGGTATATACGTTGGCTTCTTTGAGAACTTATGCTTTTTCACTTCCCGTATGCTCCAGTTTAACTCTCGAAGGTATTTTCCCCAAAGAGATACCCCACAGCTCCATAATCGGAGCAAGCCACTTGGAACTTCTACCATCTTGGTAACCTCACGATTTTACACCACCCTATTTCAGAATTTAAAGTTTTGTGAATTAGGAAGGCATTTCCTTCAAACCAGTAGTCGAAGAGACCTTGAACTCACGCCCAGGGCCTTAACTAAAACCCAGCTAAGAGTAGAATACATAGCCCGAGAGTCCTCTAAAGTTCCATGTGACCTGGGTCTAGGAACCCTGCGCTAAGCCCGAAAGGAGCTAGTTCAAAATGGTTTCAGAGTTTTGGGACTTCGACGCCTAGAATGTAAAACTTCATGATAATCAAAGTTACACAAACTCCCTGAGTAACAACAACCATAGATGAATTAAGAACCTGACTGAGGATATGAATGTGAACTGTTCATTAGGAAGAAAACCTATCTTGGTCATCATATTAACTTAAAGACCCACTGGAGTTAACTACTCAAACACCATTCACTCGATTAGATCTATGGTTAGGAATCATTGCGAAGCGTGAAGGTGAAATTAGCGGACATGATAGTTCACGGCCCGCAATCAAAAAACAACATTGATCTCATTGGGGATGGAAGATCAATGATCACGATTAGACAGATTCAGGTGAGCACTTCCCACATTGCGGAGATTGGGCCCCGCAATCATTGTGGATCATCAATATGCAAAAGGAGATCGATGGTGGGGATCATTGCGGAGCGTGAAGGTGAAATTAGAAGACGTTCTAGTTCACGACTCGCAATTCACCAACATTGTTGATCTCGTTGGGGTGGAGGATCAACGCTCATGATTAGACCAAGTTGGGCGAGTACTTTTTAGATTGCGGAGATTGAGATCTATGACAAAGAGAGAGCACATTGGGGCCCCACAATCACTGTGAACCATCGATCGGTGAAAAAATTGGTATTGGCCGAATCATGACCGTGAAAACCTGAGGGAGGTTGAAACTCCTGAAGCCTGAAGATCCAAAGTGATTTGTAGTAGTCGATATGTGGGAGACATGCATCAATAGATCGTTAAATTCGGGTGAAAGCACTCTAGGAGAAAGTGAGTGCGGAGAAGTTGAAATTCCTAAAGCCTAAAGATCTGAAGTGATTTGTAGCCATCGACCTGTGGGAGACATGCATCGATAGATCGTTGACCTTGGGTAAAAGAAATCTGGGAGAAAGCGAGTGTTGAGAGGTTGAAACTCACGAAGCCCAAAGAGATGAAGTGATTTGTAGCCATCGATCTGTGGGAGACATGCGTCGACAGAACGTTGACTTCAGATGAAATCACTCTAGGAGAAAGCGAGTGTGGAGAGGTTGAAACTCTCGAAGCTTGAATAGATGAAGTGATTCATAGTCATCAATCTGTGAGAGACACGCCTTAACAGATCGCATACTTCGGAAGTGAGGGGAAAGCAATGCGTTGTAGAGGGTCACCAAAATATTGTTGGAATGTTTGGAACTCCTGAACATCGAAGTCCTGAAGTAAACCAGGACCGTTGGCCGAGAAATACATGTGGCGCACAATCCTTAACTCCAGAAGAAAATGCTCCAGGAGAAAAGGATGCAGAAACATATGAAGCTCCTGAATGTCGAAGTCCTGAAATGAACCTGAGCCGTTGATTTAAAAAGGATGTGTGACACTTGATTTGGAAATCCAAGTATAGAGTACCTCGGAAGAAACGTTTGTGTGAGTGTCTGGGAATACTGAACGTCGAAGTCCTAAAGTGAATCTAGGTCGTCGAAATCCCCAAGGACATGCGGTGTAGGATTATGAACTTTGAAGATTTGTCATTTTGGAGGATTCACGTGGTGATTGTCTTGGCACATGTTGTTTTGGTGTCCGATCATAGCCCACAGTCATATGCAAGTATAGAGGGATGAAAGAACTTGAAGAACTTTGGAGAGGATATCTGCCAGGTCTGAGCTCGGTTCAGAGCATGGAGACCACGGCTAGAAAGCCCTGGAAGAGAAGAATGGAATAGAGACCCATAATGAGGGTATTGTTTTTCTTAAGAAGAATGAAATTTTTATGCCCCATCATGGGTGTGTTACAAATTGGTATCAGAGCATGGTTCCAAGACTTGGCCTACTTGGGCTCATGGATGAGTCACTTAAAAATCGTGTTTGAAGCAAATCTTACGGGTGACACCCTACCTTACCTATTTCCTAAAGAAACTGTTTAAACTATTACTAAAGAAAAGAATGAATACTTTCTATTGTATGTGTGTATTTAAGAAAAAACTGAACTATGTGTTGCTCATGAACTACTAGAATATTAACTAATGGTAAGTGTTTTGTCAACACTACAACAGTGAGTGAATCACGAGAAATCACAATAATAAAGGTTGGAAATGCACCATGAAGTGGGGGAGGGCTCCCACAATAGAGACAAGGATTCTGATGAGAGGAGAGCGATGGAGACCCCTCCAGATCTAGCTGAAATTGTAAGGAGCCTTATGGCCGAATTACAAAGTTGCAATGCTGACAATGAGAGATTGGTAAAGGAGAAAGAGAAACAAACATAAATCAATGGTGTCTTGCTACAAATCTTATCCGATATATAGAGGCAACTACAACATGGACCTGCAACCATCCATGTGGACCGACGACATACAGAGAGAATTCAAAGTCCACCTGAAATACGAAAACGTGGTCCCATAAGTGGCCACATAGGGAGAAGTACCTCGAGGAAATCCCAACCTGGAGGTAGGGGAAGTTCATTGGGAGAGTCCTCTGGAAAGGGAACGAGCCACTCCGAGGGATTTTATAGTAGGAAAACTAGCTCACATTCTCAGAAGAAAGGAAAGAAGAGAAAGCATTCCAAAAGTCATGACCCTAAAGAGTTCCGCCCTCTTTCATTGGAGAGTTTGAATAAGGGGAAAAGGAAGAAGCTTGGCTGCTTGGTTTAAAAAAGTACTTCAGAGTTCATGACTATTGTGAAAACTTGAAGGCTCAAATATCCATCTTCAACTTGAATGGAAATGCTTCCTTTTGGTGGGAAGATCTTAAGAATGTGAAAGGAATCCATGAAAAGGGATTATCATGGAAACAGTTTGAGAAACACTTCAAGAAGAAGTATTTGTCAAAGAAATACTTCGATGGGAAAACTAAAAAGTTCTATGAACTCAAGTTGGGACAGCTCAGCATAGAGGAATAAATCAATAAATTCCTTGAGTTGCTAAGGTATGTACGCTACATAAAATATGAAAAGTTAAAAGTCCAATGATTTATCAGTGGCTTACCTCAGACCTACCAGAACAGGATTGAGTTTGACGAGCCAAAGACCTTAGATGAAACTATCTGGAAGGAAAGGTATTGTTATGAACAGTTCGAGCATCAGAAAAAACCTTGCGAGGACTGGAAGAAAAAGAATAGTCTGGGGTTCAAGAAGAAGGGATTTAAATTCTCAAGATTTAATAACTATAGGAAGGATTCGAGGATGAGCCTTCCTACCCGAAGTGTGTACCAGCAGAATTTCCCCTCCCAGAGTGGAAAAAAACATTTTGTATTAGCCCTAGGAAAGACTGATAACCCAAAGAGAGAACCGTTGAAATGTTGGGGTTGCGGAGAAGAACATATACTGAGGGATTTCCCACACAGACAACAGAACAATAGGACAATTTACAACATTCAAGAAGCTACCACAGTCAATGATGTGGCTAGGAACATGCCATGGATTTATGCAGCTTTGGATAATAAACAAGCTAACCACCAAGCTTCAGTGGTGGATATGGAAGGTATGATCGCCAACTGTCTATTTTCTATTTTAATTGACCCTGGTTCTAATTTGAGTTATGTGGCCCCTCAAACTATTGATAAGTGTAAACTGCAACTAGTTAGACATGTTAAGCCATTGTTGGTACAACTAGCCACTGGAACCAAGAGAAAAGTAACAGAGGTCTTACCAGCATTCCAATTCATCATGGATGGGTTGCCCACCCAAGCGACCCTTAACATACTTCCCCTAGGATATTATGACTTATTGATTGGTATGGATTGGTTGGCTTCTTATAAAACTAAGTTGGAATGTTACCATAAAAATTTAGAATGTGTAAATTAAGAAAGGGGAAAGATGAACCTCCAAGGGATTCAGAAACCTGTCTCAGTGAGACAAATATTAGCCCTTCAAATGAAAAAGTATTGCAGAAAGGGATGCGCCCTATATGCAATACTGGTGTTGGAATCTATGGAGGATGACAAGCCGAACTTAGAGGACCGCCCCATATTAAGAGAGTATCGAGATGTGTTTCCAGGAGAGGTACCAGGTCTACTTCGAGAAGAGACATTGACTTCTTGATAGAATTTGCACCAGGATTAGTGCCAGTGCCTAGGACACCTTATAGGATGAGTACACCTGAGCTAGTTGAGCTCAAGCTACAACTAAAGGAAATGATGGAAAAAGGCTACATTCGGCCCAGTTTGTCTCCATGGGCAGCACCATCCTTGTTTGTGAAAAATAAAGATGGAACGCTCCAACTATGCATAGATTATAGACAACTCAATAAGACCACCATAAAGAACAAGTACCCCTTACCAAGGATGATCCGAAATAGGATTCAGAAGCCTGACAGGGCTTGAAAAATGCTCAAAAATGAAAGTGATCGGAATCCGATGAAACTTGTGCCATTGTGTCCATCTCATCTTCCTGATTCCGATGGTATATTTACTTTGTCAAACGGAGTTCGTATGGAGAATATATCGCATTCTGTCCGATAAGGCAAACAGGGAAAAAAATTGTTGATTGTGCAGTCCGTACAGTCCGTATGGAAGCTGACGTGGCATGTTTGTACGCTGACATGGTAGGTCCATACAGTGACATGTGGCAACTCTAGGTGGTGACACATGTCAGGAAAATTTGGACGTTTAGGCGTACGGCTGGACCTATCTCGAGGTGACACGTGTCACCACTGTAAGGGTGACACATGGCACGGGATGATGTCAGCAGCTTATGTGGCAGGTTGACTGGGTAGTACGGCAAGTGATGTGGCAAGGTGACTACACAGTATGGAAGCTGACATGGTAAATTGATGGGACAGTATGGCGATGACATGGAAAGGTCGACGTGGCAGTATGGACAACAGGTGGCAAGCACGTGGTCCAATTAGTTGCTGCCACGTGGCATTCATCGGTTGGATGTAGAGGTGCCATGTGGCCCAGCCAAGGGCTGCCATGTGGCACCCCATAATTGGCTGTCGGTTTTTGGTGTAAAAGTTATCGTTAGGACCGGATTTGAACCGGTGACCTCCTCCACCGACCAAGAGCTTTAACAAAGTCCGCATAACCACTATGCCCACGTTTGGTGCTTGTTTAACCTATGGAAAACAATACATTTGAATTGATTTAACTTTTGATTCGACAGGGGGTCGGGCCAGGGCTCAGACCTGAACCAAGGTTTTATGGTGTTATACATACGACCATATGGCCCGGAATATGATTTAAATGGAGTGCGGGGTTATGTTAAGCCACGGTTCTATGTCATATGACCGTTATGTTTGGAGCTAGCAAGGGTGGCCCGCGCTTAGCCTTTGGGCTAGCGCGTGGCCACATGATCCCATATGACCATGATAAAGGGTGCACGCTAAGGGTCAGGGGGCTTATGCCCGATTTATAACTATATTATAGTTTAAAGTGGGTTTTCTAACCACTTTTCGGTTTATTATTGTAATTAAGCCATTTTTAATGCATTTTTGGGAGTTATTAGGTAGTTTTGGAGCCTAACTTCTTGGAGGAAGTTGGAGATGAGAAACTACCTTCCCAACTATATAACCAAATCCTGTTTGAGGCCATGGGGACATATTTGAGGGCATTCATAGCAGAATAATGCTGAGGAGAAGCCAAGCCAAAGCCAGTTTGAGGTAGAGAAGCTGTTGAGGAGGAGACGCTGTCGGATCATTTCTGGGAGCTCCGGACATCCATTTTGTGTGTTTTTTTCTTTGCATGGTTCTAGAGATCTGGGCAAACATGACCAGATTAGTCTTGTAGCCATTTGGCATTGCAGTGATGTACTTTTGAGCTTTTGAACAGAAATAAAGAAGCCTCCCTCACAGAGAAAAGGCCCGAAGACGTAGGCAAAGTTGTGCCGAACTTTGTTATCAATCTGCATGTTATGGTTTACTGTCTTTTAATGCATTTCAGATCTACACATATGTATATGGCTGTTATAATTCCTCTTCCTTCCTCATTCTTCACTAAGTTTTCTCAAATGGTTAATTAACGCATGCAAAATTAAAACTTAACCATAAGTCATTAAAAGATCCGGTGGATCAAGTGGTATCAGAGCTAGTTGACGTTTGGATTTGAGTTTTGCATGTTAACCAGGGAAGAGCTCATCTCAAGGAAGAAAATGGAATCTACAGGAGGACTTTCTCAAAATGAGAAGGAGTTTAGAGATTCGGTGTTTTCCATGGCCGATATGGTGAAGGTGTTGTATGAAGACTACTTGGAACGAAAGAGCATGGTTCAAGTGAAAGCTTCAAAGAACAACAAAGGAAAAGAAGGATTGAAGGAAGTGCCTTCTACATCTGTTTCAGAAAACATATCTGAGGTATGCAGTAAAGGTTCCTCATCAAATTTTCCTCATTCTCATCAAGTTGGTTTTGGTGCATTCGAAAAACATACAAAAGGTGTAGGTTTGAGAAT
>JZKD02S2424420.1:109318-126442 GCA_000966675.3 Picea glauca | reverse complement strand
TCCTGACCCTTTTAAGCTCGAATATTTACTGAGTATGCTATATTTATGGTCATTACAACTTACTTTGAAATGTATCAACCTATTTTTATGATTAATTATTTTTCCTAGCCTCTTTGCTTGTATGAGGTAAGTTGTTTCAATTTGTGATTTATTTTTTAATTCTTCATTTACTATTGCTAGTGTATCCTGCTCTTGTTTTTCTTTTATACCAAAAATTATGAGGCTCAAGGATCTTTTATTATGCTCATGTTCCAATTCGATTAGCTTATTCATTTCCTCTTTGATGGGTTTGATATCCAATTTTCTTTCTAGATTACTAAGGGTCAAATTGTTGGTTAGTTTTTCTTCTAGCTCTTTAATCACATCTCTCAAGTTGCAATTTTCTTTAACCTCTCATTCTTGGGTTGATTGTTTTTGTTTTTCCATTTCTTGAATCATATCCTCCATTGTTTGTAATTGACTCTTGAAGCCTAACAATCTATCTTATATTTGAGATTGAATGGTATCTTTGAAGAGCCTAATTTTTTTTATCAAGCATTTCCTCTAGCTCTATTTGGAGTTTTAGGTCTCTTTCTTCACTCCTTTTTTCTAATGATTCTAAATCTAATTGGCATTTGGCATTTTTTCTTATTTTTTTGAATGATTCCATATAATCGTAAAGGCTCTCTCCTTTTATTATTTAGAAAAATAAAAAATATATATTCAAATTTAATATGTAAAAAATATTTATGAACAATAATAAAAATAAAATAAAGTTTTTAAGAGAAAAAAGTTTTCACTTAAATTACATTAAAAGGTATAACCATCGGTCCATACAATATTTCATTTTTCTTTTCAAATATTATAAATTCTTCGAATTATTTTTCTTAAGTGGAAGAACACCAATAAAGACTTTCAAATTTTTCCTTTGCATGGAGGACCACCAGTAAAGACACTCTTTCAAAACAAAATATCTTCATGGAAGACCACAACTCAAGTAGAGGACCACCGATAAAGACTCTCAAGTTTTTCCGTCTAGTGGAGGACAACTGATAAATACTCGTAAGTTTTTTTTCTTCTAGTGTGTTGTTCCTGAGTTTATACCAAGGCTTAAAGTATAATCTCAGGCATCAGGAAATGAGGAAAAAGTTTCAATGTTTGCCTTTCACCACCTAAATAACAAGAGGAAGTTCTTTAAAAGGAATTAATATTATAACAGCTCAGACGTTGTTTCCCGCACTTGAGTTAAATTTGAAATATCGAATTTATTGAAAGAAAAACATAAAGCTGCTAATCAAAGCAAGGCATCAATTGCTGAAGAATCTTACTTTGTAATAGAAGAAGAAAGTGAGTGATGTAAACTTTGATGAAGTGTAAAATATAGTATCTAATTAACAGGCAGGTCTTGTATTAACTGACAGTGAATACAGAGTAAAATTTGTTTGTTATTAGATTACTAAGGGAAATATAACCATAGTAGATGTTGTACTAAATTGTGATTTAAACATTCATCAAATAAAAGTATAAAAAAGTATGCTGGAATATGGAAAGACAAAAGAACACATAACTCAGAATAAACGAGATGTAGAATATTTGTCCTACATTTGTATTAATTCTCAATAAAGAGAGTCTTCTCCTTTACAATAAAAAAAAAAACAACCCTTGGCCCTTTCTCAAAATGTATATTTATACAAGATTTAAGAGTTTGTAATTCTATCATCTAAAAGATTGATTTACAAATGAGAAGGTGAAATGATTCACTTCATTTTCCCTTGACATCTCTCATGCTGGCATGACATTCTCCTTTCTTTGTCTCCTAGCTCCAAAATAAGGTGGTACGTGCAACTGTATTATTGGCCTCCAGAAGTTTTCCCTTTCCCGTGTTCAATACATATGATATATCTTTCTACCAACTGGGCTATCAACTTGGAAGGTTTTGTTTGGTCATTTGCCTCGAAAATGTAACACTTATTTTCCAGTTGTGGCAATCTTTCTCCAATTTTCCCATCTTCTATGATGATAGACAGTAGTTCATGTAGATTTGGATTTATTAACCATTTATCTATTTGAGCAATATCGACTCGTCTTATCTAAGATATTTTAACTTGGTCTCTTTCCACATTTTCCTTAATATCTAGTAGATGCTTGACTATGTTAATTTTACCCAACGTTCTAGAGATACTTACTTTATTAAGATCTAACAATTTTTTATTTAATAGGCCAAATGTTTCTTCACGATAATCTCTCACCTCTTTAGTCATTTTTTTGTTTTCTGCTATACTGTGCTCCCATGCCTTAAGAAGGATGTTACCTATGGTTTTCTCTAGAATGGTTAATCTGGAAGCAATGACCATTTCCTCTTTTGATGTCACTATAATAGCCTCCTGGAAAGAACCCAAAGCCGCCTTATCTTCTCTTTCTCTTAAGGTGATATTATTTAGTGATTGATCTATCATTTGAAAATGATTCTGGATGATTTCTACTTTAGAAAGTAGACCTTGTTGAGATGCATCTATTTTACTTCGTATTTCCTTGTCTTGGGTTTGGAATACTGCTATATCTATGATATAACTTTTAGTAGAACTTAACTTAGATTGTAGTTGTTTTATTAACTCCGCTTGTTGATCAGCCTGTGGTTGCCTTATTAGAGTTGACTGGTGCATTTTCTCGAGTTCAGATTTGATTTGTTCGACTTGATGTTGGTCGGCTTCTCTATCTTGTTCAAGATCTTTGCTCACCTCATTCCTAGCATTTGTTTCTACAGCTGTTATCTGGGACTGTAATTTCTTAATCAACATGTCTTTTTGTTTGAACTGTTCCTTCAAGGTTCCCACTGAATATTTGTTGGTTGTTGCATAAGCCCCCAATGTCCCTACTACCTCTTTGGAAAATTCTAGTTCTTCTAAGGCTTCTCCATCAGTTAATACTCTGTATTTTTTAGCTGTTGCACCTGCCCTTTGGTGTGTTTCTCACGTCACCATGGATTTCCTTTTCTTTCTAAAAAAGAAATACCTAGGAGGTAATTATTCTATAGATATAGGTGTTAAGTCTTCTATGAATATCATTCCTGCATCAAGGTTCCCCCTGGTTGACTGTAAGGGTGTCATAGATGGAATGGGACTGTCGATTTCTTTGAGTGATTTTTTCATGGTAGCATCTATGGCCAGATCATTTGATGTAAGAGACGGTGTGTCTCCTACCCCTTTCAAGGGTATCTCTGCTTGACCTTTGACATGTTTACCTAGTGTATCTGTCTCTGGGGGTCCTTCTTCTTGGTTCAGGATCTCGGTTTCCTGGTTTGAGGTCTCAGTTTCCTCTGTGTTTCCCTGAGTCTCTTGTTTCCCAGAGCTTGTAGTTGTTGAACTTTTGGTTTTTGTTTGTTGTATATCAGGGGATGTTGAGACTTTTCCCTATAAAACTTTGGGGAGGCCACTTCTTCGATGTTCCTGAAATTTGTAAAATTCGATCATCCCTTCGGGCAGCAGAGCTCGGACTTGACTTAAAACTTCTGAGTAGGATCTCTCTCCTTAGAAAATATCTTCATGAGGAGATTCTTCGTGTTCGTATCGTTTTAGACCATAACTTTCCATGTGGTTACCTATGACCTTATTAGGGTCGTGTTTCTTGAATTCAATGTCTACTAGTTTCATTTCCTCTAAGGCCATGGCCTCTACTCTTGCATGGCTGAAATATAATAAAGAAAATGTACCAATGTCCAGGGGAAAAAATGGCCATACCTTTTTCTGAAATCCTTTGAGTTCTTTGTTGATACCGCCAAGCACAGTTTGCCTAGAAATTCCACGACATATTAGCTTGTCTGGTATGAATAGAGGCAAGGCATATGGGGGAACCGAGCAGCCAAAAACCCTAATATGAGAGAATTGTTCTTCAATGTACCAGTCTACCACACTACCTAGATTGACCACGATCTTATCTGAAATCCTCGAAGGTGGGTGGCCGAAAATAACGACATGCATCGGTACCATTACCGAGTTGAAAATATCATAGACGAAGTCTTTGGCTTTATCTTCCCATATTTTTGAGTGGTACACGTGAATAGGCTCTGCGTTATTTGGAGTCCAACTCTAGCTCATTAGTGGAAAAGGTGTCATGAAGCAAATTGAATCCATAATGTAAGTGGACATGAAGAATGAAGTCACTTTCCCACTCGCCTTTTGTGCCCGATATTCTATAATTTGGCTGGCCAGACTGTCTGACAACAATTTAGCCCAGTCGAAAGAGTACCCCTCTACTACTATGTGGATAAGCAGTACCCATGGGAGATAAAAATGTGCAGTATTCTCTTTCCCATAAAGTCTGCACACTATCATCGCTATATACATGAACTGTGGTTGTAACGATGAGATTGTGTATATACCATTTGAATCATCTCTGAACTTTTCAGGGCATGAGCACCAATCCTTGATCAGGTCGGATAATCTTTTTCCAAATGGCTCACATTCTTTCCTTTTGAAACCCTCCAGGAATTCGACATTGTAAGTAAAGTTTGGTGTGGGAGACAGTTTGTACATTGCATGTAGATGCTTCGGTCGAAAGGACCCAACAACCACCTTCTGGGAATTGAATATTGTTATGGTTGGGACATCTACGTGATCCAATGCCCATCCAAACATATCATAATAGGGTAAGAACCATGGCCTTGTTGCTACCTTGTGCATCTCTGATTGAGAAACCACCTTGTATTTGATAGACACATCTTCCTTCTCGTTGTTTCTCGAGTCATCTGGGCAGTTTACCAGCTCGCATTGCAAGGTGTTGAAAACATGTGTCCATGTTTTGACTATGTCAATGTTTCTAGGTGAGGTATCAGAAAGAATATCTGAACTCTCGCCTGAACTTTCACCAGTTATTTTGGGTGCTTTCCGTGGAGCCATGATATAGATTCTTGAAATTATATTTCCTGTCATAGAGGATGAAAATACAAACAATGGTTATCTTGATAAGATGACTCTATGAACACTAGAATGAAATTTTAACTAATGACAAAAATCTTTTCACATTGAGCACTCTAGTCTACGTGGGTCCTTGCTCACACAATGTTTAATTCTTTTAATAGAAAGATTTGGTAGATAAAGAGAGATCTTATTTCCAATCATTCCTCTACTATGCTTATAAATGTCGTAAATGTTTTATATTTCGTGACTTGGGAGAATCAAAGAGTATTTAATTTCGGCCCGTAAGTTTTACAAGGTAAAAGGTTTTTTAAGACGTTAATTAATCCATCTTAAACCTTTAATTAATTGTGACTAGTTCTTAATCGTTTTTCGAAATTCATAGTCTCGTGTGATTTTACTCTTTATTTCAAGCTATGAATCCTGAATTTGCGAAAATGCGATTTGATTAATTAAATTTAATTAGGCTTAAGTTTTCAATTAATTGCGATAAATTTGGAAATTTTGCAACCTCGGGTATCCGGGTTATAAGTTGTTTTTCAAGGCAGAACTTCCAAATCGCTAAGTCACGATAAAAATTAATTATCGTTAATGATCATTAGTTGTATGATTAATTAGGTTTATCTTAAGTCACTTTTGCAACTTCGCACATCGGGACATTCGACGGTTGTTTGAGGTGTGACTCTCGACTCGCGAAGGTGCAAAGTATTAAATTAGTGATAATCAATCTTTAATTATTTGATGATCATGATTAAACTTAAACCAACTTCTCTATTTCTCATGTTAGGGCATTGAGAGCTTCGACATGTTGGGCCGTTATATCAGCGAAATCCCAAAATCTGATATTTGAGGTTTATAGTTGGCGTTTTGTCGTTTAAAACGTAGGTGGCTTCCAATCCTTTAATATATGGAATACTTGGAAAGTATGTGTGTTCCAACATAGGATCCAACTAGGGATGTTGTCTCCTTGTGGGTCGAGAAGAAAAGTAGACCAAGTGCCTTTATTGGGTAAATGGAGTCATTACTTTACTTTTGCGAAACACCTTAAAAAAAAGGGTACATAGAAAAATTTAAGGTTTCATCTTTATCTCTGAAATCTTTTGAAACATAATCGTTCACTAATCCAAAGTTTAGACTTTATCGAAGACCTCCTCTTCCCTAAAACGGATTTCAGATCTGCTTAATATAATCAAAACAACCTTAAAACTTCCAACAGATTCTATTGATCTTGCTTGCATCAAGGTGAAGTAATTTCAGTGTTTTTAATCAGGGAGTCTGGTGTGAACTTAGGATGTAGATCTAGTTTAAAAGAAAACTAATTACCAGAGTACAGTATAATTCATGTCTAACAGCCTTACAGATATCTTAGACATTGCTTCACTACTAGCGAGCCTGTTCAATACCCCAGTGAAGTTATTTGATCCCCTTTATTGAATTTCCTTTCACCACTTCAATTTGTAACTTTGCATTTAAATGCTGAGATGAGGGAAATCATTTTATGAATTTCCTTTCATCATCTCTTTTTTGGACTAGATGGGGGAAATCATTTATGAATTTCCTTTCACCATCTGTCTCATATTTTTTTCTTTTAAAACATGAAGTGGGGGCAATCAACTTTGTATAAAGTATACTCGGGGTGATATCTGTTTATCATTTAGCAACAATAGTCAGTTTACTCACTTTGATTACTCTGGAATAGTCTTCTTTTAACCTTCAAAACATCTCGGTCTATAGGAAAATTCTTATGGGGGATTTTATTTCTAGGGGCCCTCTTTGAGCAAGACAAAAACCTGTTAAAAGAACTAACAGAGTTAGGATTAGCTTATACATACTATAATTCAGTAGAAGTTCGAGTAGCTGTGAGGACCTGCCTTTTTTCAAAGATTAGTTTGTCATCCTTCAAAGTTAAAGTGTGTCCATTCTTTTCTCTGTGGATATCATGGGAAGGCATCTGAAATCAAGGAGGGCTACACAAAAATTTGAGTAGGGTGACAACAAGGAGTTTCAGATTTCATAAACATAGTTGTTATAACACAATCCCAACTCTTGAAACCTTTTCTTTGGGGTCGCTCTACTTCTTTCGTTTATTTTAATTATTTTTATCTTATCTAGAGATTTTTTTTATAATTTATGGTAAAATTCCATTCTTTTGATCATTCATCGGGTGAGTATCTTCATACCTATGAGACCATTGTTGCACCTAGGTGATATTCATTGGAAATCTAAACAGTTCGGAGGTTCATACCTTTGATTTACCACTTTGTTCTCATCTAAGTAAATTATTTTTTATCACTTGTTTCAAGAGAATCAATTTCCTGATATACGACCATCCATTTTTCTTCTTTTTGATATTTGGGCTGTAGACAAGAATCCTACATGAAAACAACATGAAAAGTGTCAGGGTTTTAATATTCATAGAGTTCAATGTGTTAAGTATTTTATATTTCTATTTCTAGGAGATCACTAACCTGCTTTATTTACGGTGGAAGTAAAACTTACTGAAAAACTATAAAAATAGAAAACACAAACCGATATATACAGTGGGATTTTGGAAATCACTTATTACATAAAGTGCTTCAGATAACGCCCGCTGATAGGGGTGTGGAGGATTTTACCGTCCATATTTTCTAGCAGAAATTAATTCTTCCCTTCAGAAGCTATGACTTTGAATGGTCCATACCAGATATGATCGAATTTGCCATGCTTTGCCGAGTCTTCCCTCCTAGCATCCCATTTCAAAATCAAATCGCTAGGGAGGAATTCCCTGTCTTTAGCCTTATGATCGAATAGGGCTTTCATATTGTCTTGATATTTTTGAAGTTTTTCGTCTACTTCATCCCTATTTTGTTGAACTTCGATCAGTTCATTTATTCTCCTTGTGACATGATTTGGTTCTTCTTTTTCATATTGCCAAAGTTTCATCACAGGTAGAGCCAAATTTATGGGTAATACCATGTCAGTCCCATATACCATTTGAAACGGAGAAGTACCAATTGATTTCTTGGTGCCTATCCGATTTTCCCACAAAGTGTATTTCAAATGCACATGCCAGGATTTTTTGTTTTTGTTCAACACCTTCTTAATTATGGTGATTAAGATTTTGTTTGATGATTCAGCTAGCCCATTGCCTTGGTGGTAGTATGTCATAGAATGAACCAGTATAATATTGTATTTTTGGAAAAAGCTAACCATTTCCATAGATTTGAATGCCTGGGCATTATCTGTAACTATCTTTCAGGGACAACCAAATCTAGATAATTTGTTTTCTTCCAAGAAATCTATCACCACTGAATCTGTCGCTTTTCTGGTCAGAATAGCTTCTACCCATTTGGTGAAATAATATGTAGTGATCAGGATCCATTTGTGTTGTGCACTGGAATGTGGATTAATTTCGCCTATAAAATCCAACCCCCATTGTTGAAACGGGGCTTCCGTTTTAACTGGGACCAAAGGTAGTGCTGGGAGATTCTGCTTGCCTACAAATAATTGGCAGGAGTTACAGGCTCTAACTTTGGCATTCACATCTGTGAATAATTTAAACCAATAATATCCTGCTCTCAGGATTTTATAAGTTGTTTCTCTCCACACATGATGTCCTCCGCACACTCCTTCGTGAAATTGATTTATGACCCTTTCTGTTTTTTATTCTACTAAACAAACCAGTAGAAAACCTAGAGGGTCTTTCCAATACAATTGGCTTTCGGAGATACAATACTTTACCGCATTCAATTTCAATGTCTTAGCCTTAGATGTAGACATATCATTTGGGAATTTCAGAGTTAGAAGATAAGATACTATGTCTTTATACCAACCCGAAGATGCAAACTTCTCTTTGATTCTAGTTGTAGCTATTTGGTCGTCGAATTCATCTATGTCCAAATATCCTTCGTACTCTTGTAGGTTATTTATTCTAAGAGCTCTAAAATTTGATTCGGCTAGTAACTTAACCAAACCTTGTCCCTTTACGAGCTTTTTTGATTTCACCTCTAGATCAAATTCTTGAATTTTAGCAAGCCATCGGCCTCTCTTCCCATCACTATCAGGCTAAACCAATATATCCTTAATGGAACTGGTGGGTACATATGCAATGATCTTGGAGTGTAGTACGTAGGTTCTAAAAGCCTCTAGTGCCTTCACCATAGAATATGCATGCTTTTCCATTATGTCATACCTCAACTCCGTGTCTCTAAGGCTTTTACTGAAGAATGCTATTGGTTGTTCAAAACCTTCTTCGTTCTTCTAGAGGAGTACCGCCACAATTGTGTGTTTGGATGCAAATGAAAAGATCAAAAATTCTTTTAGATAATCAGGGCTTGCTAGTACAGGCGCTTCACCTATAATTTTCTTGATGTGTGCGAGAAATTCTTTAGCTTCGACCATCCATTTAACTTCATTGTTCTTCTTGAGCATATCTATGATCAATTTCACAATTTCAGCGAAGTTCGGGATAAATCTTCTCAAAAAAATTATTTTTCCTAAAAAATTACTAAATTTCTTTAACATTTCTAGGAATATCTATAGTGTCTATAGCTTCGACCCTTTTAGGGTCAATTTTAATTCCATCTTGAGATACAATATGGCCCAATAGTTTACCTTCTTGCATCGCAAAGTGATATTTCTTGGGATTTAACTACAAACCAAATTTGTGGCATTTCTTGAACGTCTGCTTGAGGTGTATTAGATGATGTTCATCAAATTTGGAAAAAATGGTCAGATCATCAAGATAAATAACAACAAATTTATCTCTTTCTCCGACAAAGGCAATGTCCATAGCTCATTGGAAAGTAGCACCTGCATTCATCAAACCAAATGGCATTTTTTCATACATAAAGGTACCCCATGGCGTGGTGAACACAGTTTTTTCTTTATCATCCTCGTTGACAACAATCTGATTGTAACCCGAAAAATCGTCGATCATTGACATTCTATTTGCTCCGACCACTTTTTCTAGAACATGATCCATTTTGGGTAGCGGATAATTGTCTTTGAGAGATGATTTATTTAGATTCCTAAAATCTACACACAGCTTGATTTCTCTGTTCTTCTTTCTAACTGGGACCAAGTTAGCTACCCATTCAGAGTACCTAAGTGGTACAATTATTTTAGCATCCAGGATCTTTTTGAATTCCTTTTCGATCACGGGCAATAATATGGGATTGATTTGCCTGAGCTTCTGCCTTAAAGGTTTAACACTTGGATTTAAAGGAATGTTGTGTTCGATCATAGTGGTGTCATAATTTCTTAGCTCATCATAAGACCAAGAAAAAATGTCTTTATATTGCTTGAGTAAATCTACATACTTATCTTTCATCTCAGGGGGAAGATACTTCGATATTTTCACTATTCTAGGATTTTCTTTGGTGCCTATATCACAATCTTTGACTTCTTCTGGTTGAGGTTGCAAGCTATATTTTAATGGTATGTCATTGTGGTCAGACAATATTTCTAGAGGGATCAGACCTTTAGAGATTTGATTATTTTTTAGTACTAACATGCGGTGATTTGTGATCTTTTCTTGGAACTCTTGAGGGTCCTCACCTTCTTGCATAATCCAAGCATGGTCGTTCTAGTTTTCTTGATCAATGTGCATTTCAACAAAGTCTTCCACCATTTCAAGGAATTTTCTGATTTGTTCATCATCTTCAAACACCTGCCAATGTTGTATATTGTTTGGTATGGAGGTTATGTGCCTCATCTCTATGTGATACTTTAGTTTGAAAGTTGTAGGATGTATGAAATTTGAGGCTACTTTGGCTAATGAATCGACTTGCAGATTTTATGTATGGGGAATGTAATGAACCTTAACTGATGAGAAAAAAAATTCCATAAAATCCCAGGCACAGTTTCTATAAGATCTCAACTGCGAGTGTTTGGCCTGGTATTGTTGATTTACTTTCTTCATAATTAATTCCGCATCTCCATAGACTTCCAAATTTTTTATGTTTAACTTCCTGGCAGCTTCTAACCCTAAGACCAGGGCTTCATACTCGCATACATTATTCATGTAATCTATGTCCCACTGTAGTCTGTAAGAGAAAGTAATAATAAATTCATCTCCAGGTGCTACAAAAAGTACTCCTGCGCCTGCTCCTTCACATGACGAAGCACCATCGAAATACATTTTCCAAATTCCGGTACTATATACACTTTCATTTATTTTTTCTGTTTTATTTTCTTCTGTACAATTTTCTTCTGCACATTTATTTACATCATCATCAATTGATAAAATACAATTTCCTAGATCATGATCAACGACATAAATAGGGTAATTATTAGGATTAAGAGGATCACTTACTGTATATTCTAGCCGTGTTTCCCTATACAATCGAGTGAACTGTCCACGAAAAATGGGAATCGTGGTGTTCTTCATGTCCAGCTAAAGCGATCCCCAAAGATTAGCGCCCTAAGACTTGGATAATAGCAAACCATATTTCAGAGGTATATCAACAATAACTACATCCATCATAACACTTTTTACAGGAATCTGTGCAATATTTACCACTAAGTCTTTGATCATGCCCATAGATTTAAATTTTCTCGAATCAAATGAATACAGGTCTCCATAAGGCCTAGTAATTTTGAGACCAAGTCTATCCATAATAGCCTTGGGCATCACATTATGTGAAGCTCCCGAATCCAACATGCAATTATGTAGTAGACGATCTTGCACATTTAGCGTAATGTAGAAAGGAGTGACGGTATATCTGGCACCTTCGAAATGAGGAACTAAAATGATATTAGGCTTATCATCTTCCAAATTTATAATGTCAGCCTGAATTTCTACATCTGAAAAATTTATCATTTTGGTGATTTACTTTCAGTAAACAGGGTTCTTTGCCAATTCAACCAGAGGTATTGGTATATTGATTTTGTTAATCTCATTTTCTAGGTTGAAACCTCCTATGATCTTGTCGGTTTCTCTGACTGGGACTTTAGTCTCCTTCTTTTCTAATTTATTGGTTTGCATTGCTTTATTTTCAATTGTTTTTGTTTCTGCTGTCTACGTTTTCCCTTTTTGGATCTCAGCTCCTTTAATTTTGGTGTTTTGTATTTCAGTATCTTTTCGAGCCAGCTGATATATTTCGCCTCTCAGTAGGATTTTCTTTGGTTGGGTAGTTGCTATGTTTTTAGCTTTAGACCTTAGATTATACTTATGTTGGAGCTCGGCCATTATAGTATCAACGATTCCTTGGCACGCAGACTCTTCTGTATTAATTATATTGTTGTCTTCATTAGACTGGTGTTTTGTAATTAAAGACCTATCATAATCTTGTCTAGTCAGATGAGGTTGCCGGCAATCATCACCGAGATTATTCATATCTTCTTCTAAATACACAAACTCTTGCGTGTCATTTCCTCCTATAAAATTTTCATTTTTTAAAGGATTTTGAACCTTTTGATCTTCACTTTTAATCTATGTTTGTTGTACTTGAGGATTAGGGTTCCTCCTGAATTCTCTCCTGACAAATTGATCTGCTTTAGATTGATCTAGTTCCATCCTTGAAATTTTATTTCATAGTTCTTTGATTATCTTTTCCATATCATCCATTTTATCATATACGGATCTCCCAGATCCGAAGGGTCCTACTTGTTCCCTAAATTATTTAGTTTCTTTGTTTCTCATTTCCACTTTTTATTTTAACTTTCCAGAAGCCATCATATTTGACTCAATCTCTACGGCATCATCTTGCATTCGGGTAAGTTTGGCAGCTCTCCTTTCTCTTAGTAATAGTGTGAAATCTGGTTCGAAAGCCCCTATGAAAGTTACCTTTGTTGCAGGCTGAGAAGGTTTAACTTCAACTAGGATCTTGTTATATAATTTATTAAATATTTGAATGAATTCAATAATAGTTTCTAAATTTTTCTTCCTTAAAGCTCCAAATTCAGTTATGTAATGTAGGTGATCCTTTCTCTCACCCCATTGTCTGAGGAAAGAGTTTTCTAACTCATCTTAGGATCCTATCGAACCTGCGGCCAAACCTCAAAACCAGGTTCTCACCTGTCCTTCGAATGTCTGGACAAACAATTGTGAATACATTTCTTTGTGCTCGAGACCGAGAATATCCACGAATTGATCAAAGAAATTTATATGTTTGGTTGCGGTTAGGTCTCCTTCCCCCATAAACTTTGGCAGGTTTTTCATGTAGTTTTCAGGTAAATCATGAACGGGCACTGGAAGTACCAAAGGAGCGTATCTAGCAACTACTTTGGTGAAAATTCTAGGGGGTGGAGGTGGCCCATGACTGCCCCCTCCTCCTCCGGCAACAGCCATAGATATCCTAGGAGAGTGAACTGGAAAATTCTAAAGAGGGTTTTCAAAGACGTACAATGATATTTTAACTTCTTTAGGATGGGGTGAGAAAGGTTCTAATAACTATTTATCAGGAGTCGAAAAAACTGAAAAAGGGGGGAAATGAGAGACGAGGGCTCGGTTCTTCTGATTTGAAGGATATGTAAACGGGAGAACCTGCACAAGTTCAATCCGAGTGTATGATATATTCTTCGAGACTTTGTGAGTTTGGGAATTTTAGCTTGAGGACTTATGGAATATCAATCGAAGAGGGCTTTACTATAAGTTTCTTACCTTCACTTATATAGGAAGTAGTTGAATAAGCTTCAATCTTGATTTCAGGTGAAAGTAATTCAGGGTTTACGGTTTCAACTTCAACTATTTTAGTTGATGTTTCTCTGAAAAGGGTCTGGATGGAAACTTCTTTCGGATTCAATGGTTCAAGTGGAATATTAGTCTCCGACTGGGTAGATTTAGGTTGGTAAACCATAGTGCTTTGCTTAAGGTATCCTCTTGGTTTTAGAATTTTTTTGGGGTTGGAAACAGGGGTGGTCTGCTTGTCATCTGGGTTTTGTCTGGTATTCCTTCGAACAAATGCCATCTTTTTTGCTTGTGGAGTCACCAAGTGAATAATGAGAATTAGCCTTTAAAATGGATTCAATCTTTGTTCACTATGAAAGAGAGAAACTTACCAATGTCATTCTCCCAGGGAAAAATAACTTCGTTTCTCTGTCCCTGGCAATGGCGCCAAAAAGATGTTGTTCCTGAGTTTATACCAAGGATTAAAGTATAATGCCAGGCATTAGGAAATGAGGAAACATTTTCAATGTTTGCCTTTCACCACCTGAATAACAAGAGGAATTTCTTTAAAAAGAATTAATATTATAATAGCTCAAAGATTGTTTCCCGCACCTAAGTTAAATTTGAAGTATCAAATGTATTGAAAGAAAAACATAAAGATGCTAATCAAAGCAAGGCATCAATTGTTGAAGAATCTTACTTTGTAATAGAAGAAGAAAGTGAGTGATGTAAACTTTGATGAAGTGTAAAATATAGTATCTAATTAACAGGCAGGTCTTGTATTAACTGATAGTGAATACAGAGGAAAATATGTTTGTTATTAGATTACTAAGGGAAATATAACCACAGTAGATGTTGTACTAAATTGTGATTTAAACATTCATCAAATAAAAGTTTATGAAAGTATGTTGGAATATGGAAAGACAAAAGAAAACATAACTCATAATAAATGAGATGTAGAATCTCTGGCCTGGATTTGTATTAATTCTCAATAAAGAGAGTCTTCTCCTTTACAATCGACAAAAAGAAGCCCTTGGCCCTTTCTCAAAATGTATATTTATACAAGATTTAAGTGTTTGTAATTCTATCATCTAAAAGTTTGAGTTACAAATGAGAAGGTGAAACGCTTGACTTCATTTTCCCTTGACGTCTCTCATGCTAGCAAGACGTTCTCCTTTCTTTGTCTCCTAGCTCCAAAATAAGGTGGTACATGCAACTGTATTATTGGCCTCCAGAAGTTTTCCCTTTCCCCTGTTCAATACATATGATACATCTTTCTACCAACTGGGCTATCAACTTGGAAGATTATGTTTGGTCATTTGCCTCGCAAATGTAACACTTCTTTTCCAATTGTGGCAATCTTTCTCCTATTTGCCCATCTTCTATGATGATAGACAGTAGTTGTAGATTTGGCTTTATTAACCATTTATCTATTTGAGCAATATCGACCTGTCTTATCTGAGATATTTCAACTTGGTCTCTTTCCACATTTTCCTAAATATCTAGCAGATGTTTGACTATGTTAATTTTACCCAACATTCCAGAGCTACTTCCTTTATCAAGATCTAACAATTTTTTATTTAGTAGGCCGAATGTTTCTTCACAAGAATCTCTCACCTCTTTAGCCATTTTTCTATTTTCTTCTATATTGTGCTCCCATGCCTTAAGCAGGATGTTACCTCTGGTTTTCTCTGGAATGGATAATCTGGAAGCAATGACCATTTCCTCTTTTGGTGTTGCTATAATAGACTCCTGGAAAGAACCCCGAGCCGCCTTATCTTCTCTTTCTCTTAAGATGATATTAATTAGCGGTTGATCTATCATCTGAAAATGATTCTAGATGATTTCTACTTTAGAAAGTAGACCTTGTTGAGCTACCTCTATTTTACTTCGTATTTTCTTGGCTTGGGTTTGGAATACTATTATATATATGACCTGACTTTCAGTAGAACTTAACTTAGATGTAGTTGTTTTATTAACTCCGCTTGTTGATCAGCTTGTGTTTGGCTTATTAGAGCTGGCTGGTGCATTTTCTCGAGATCGGATTTGAGTTGTTCAATTTTCTATTGGTCAACTACTCTGGCTTGTTCAAGATCTTTGCTCACCTCGTTCCTAGCATTTGTCTCTACAACTGCTATCTAAGACTGTAATTTCTTAATTAACATGTCTTTTTGTTTGAAACGTTCCTTCAAGGTTCCCACTGAATATTGGTTGGTTCTTGCATAAGCCCCCAATGTCCCTGCTACCTCTTCGGCGAATTCTATTTCTTCTAAGGCTTCTCCATCAGTTAATACTTTGTATTTTTTAGCTGATGCACCTACCCTTTGGTGTGTTTATCACTTCACCACGACTTTCCTTTTCTTGCTAAAAACGAAATCGCTAGGAGGTAATTATTCCTTCTTGTGGAGGACCCGATAAGGAGTCTTAAATATTTTCCTTTTTGTAGAAGACCACTGATAAATACTTTCAAATTTTTCCTTCTCGTGGAGGACCACCAAAGAGTTCCAAATTTTTCCTTCTCATGGAGGACAACCAATAAATACTTAAATTTTTTTTCTCGTGGAAGCTGAACAATCACTGTGGGTTAACTCTATATGAATGAATGGATACGAGACAACTAAGTTTGAAGAGTCCTTTTCCCATTGAAAATACATCGGAATAGTCCTCCCATGCTCATACCAAGGTTGATAGAGTAGAAATATTTGTTGAGCAAATCCAACACATCCAACAACAAGTTCATGATATTTTGCAGAAATCCAATGTCAAGTACAAGTAGCGCCACAATCAACATCGAATACCACACAAGTTTCAGGTGGTAGATAAGGTATGGTTGCATTTGCAAAATGAGCGCCTCACAAGACCCCATCAGAAGCTACACCCACTCTAATATGGGCCTTACACCATCACCAAGGTTGTGGGTGTGAATGCTTTTGAATTAAGTATTCCTCCTTTCCTTGGTTTGCACCTAGTATTTAATGTGGAATTACTTCGACCATATTTCCCACCTCTCTTGAACACTTCAGACATATCCGAGCACTTGGCCCCTACATAACTTAATCCTAACTGCATTGAACATGTGATAGTTTATCGGATCATCAACACCAAGACAAAGGGAACCTGCCAACAGAACATCCAAATCTATCGGGTCGTCAAAGCATGACAATTTATTTATTAGGGAAAGTGGCTCACCAGGAGTCAGATTCAGTAGAAGTTGCCCCATATGATGGAGGAACTGATCTAGGTGGAAATCAATGGCCACCCACCTATTCCAATGAATCAAATTACAATTTCCATCTTGGCAGTTGTTCTACAGTTTTTTAGGTCCCAAACTTTTGGGGTTGTTTTGAGGCCCTAAACGACGTTTTTTTGACTTAGCAATGCTCGATGGATCCCTATTGGGATGTATTAGGACATTCAGAATATGTAATCCTCGACTATACCTTTCTATGGGGTACCAAGCCCCCCAAATGGATATCGTATGAAAAGGTATTCCCTCGTGAAGTTCACATATCAACTACCCCCATCAAGGCCGATAAACCTTTTGGCGTTTCGGCTTCCGGGGTTAGGGTTTTGGATGTTTAGGGTTTTCTTATTTATTATTTATGTTAAAAATACCTTTGTAACCTCATTGTAATTATCCTC